>JALJCO010006706.1:0-327175 GCA_023101725.1 Atherinomorus stipes
ATTGTGGTTGAGAGATCAGATCTGGTGTGTGTGCTGACTGCAGCACAGATTGCTTTAGGAAGGCCAGTGATAGAATGGGCCATATGCACAACTTCCTGAACTTAAGGGAAATCCTTTGTTTCCTGTCTTTCATTTCTGGATGAACTGCTTAAGCCAGGTGTGTCTGGCCAGTTACGGTGTGTCTACCTTAAAGCTAGGGTTGGCAATGTTGGAAAAATGGGGGTCACATGGGGGATGGAAAGAAGAGAGGGACAAAGACGAGACCTAAACTTCAACTTCTTCTTTTTTTTTTTTTCTTCTACTTGTCCTGTCCAGCATCATGTCTATAACAGCATTCCATATCATACTGCTGGGCTTGACATGGAGAAATAGAAGTTAGCAGAGGTAATGATAGAAAGTGGAACAGAGAGAGAGGAGTGAGGAAGAGGAAGAGAGAGAAGAGAGAAAACATAAATCCACTTACACAGTTCACTGGTGCATCTGTGCAGAAATTCCTGAACAACATTCCAAGGTCTCTGTTGGAAAACAAAACAGGCAATCCCCTACAGGAGGACCCGCAGGTGGCTTGAGTATCCTCAGATCATACAAACACACGCAGAACTACGCAGAGAAGAGGTACAACCTAGTCATCGCAATGGGAAGCAGTGTCACAGTGTCAACATTCATAATAAAGGGTGCTCCGTGGTGATACAGTCATGCAGATGCAGCCTCGTCTCTGCAAGGAGGAGGAAGCCCGCAAGGCTCAAAGAACAGACATGCATCCCCCAAAGGGCGGCAAAAGCCGGCCCCAGCCAGAGCCCCTCGCGGTCTGGGGGCCCAGGCCCCAGTGGACCAAGACCAGCAGCTGCCGACCCCACCGGGCGCCGGCCGCCCCCCGGGGCAGAGACAGCGCCGGACTCAAACTTCAGCTTATTGTCAAGTGGGCCTCATGTGACATACGGCACAGATGAAACATCTCTCTCCACCCACGGTGCATTCAATAAAATCTTCCCAGCTGCTTTCACGGTGCGCTGCAGGGTCTTGCGGCATGATGCGGTGCAGGCTCCGTACCACACGGTGATGCTGCTGGTCAGGATGCTCTCCATGGTGCCCCTGTAGAAGGAGTGCATGATGGGGGTCGGGGTTCTTGCTCTTCTCAGTTTCCGCAGGAAGTACTGTAGAGCCGATGTTGGGCTTTTTTGGCCAGGGACGTGGTGGTGTTGGTGTCCCAGGACAGGTTTTGGGAGATGTGGACACCCAGGAGCTTGGTGCTGCTCACCCGCTCCACCTCAGCACAGTTGATGATCAATGGAGCATGCTGGACAGGCTCTCTCCTGAATTCTACTACGATCCCCTTCGTCTTCTCCACGTTCAGATGGAGATAGTTGTCCTTGCATCACATGGCCAGGCGGCTCACCTCACTCCTGTAGTTTGTCTCATCGTTGTTGTTGATCAGTGATCGAGTTGTAAAAGCGTTTCAGGGGGGATGGAAAAACTCACTGGAGATTCTCTTTAATCTGCCTTGAACGGAAGAATCTTACACTCTCAGAGGGGATGTGTTAAAAATGAACACGATATGTTATTTTTAACACATCTGTTCTGAGAGTGTAGCTAACATCTTCACTTATTTTTGTTGCCTGATGAGTCCTATTGGTGAAAACAATATTACCGCATGAAGTGGGGCAAGATGGGATTTTTAAACTGGGGGAGACCAAATGATTTCAACTCAATAAGTTATTTTGTGTAATTTGGGCTAAAATTGGCAAGCAGTTTTTGATAATCTATGAGCCAAAGGATTTGACTAAAAAGCCACAAGAGAACTCTTATGCAAAATCATTGATTAACAATAAACATTGTTAAACAAAGACCTGATCAATATTAGCCATGTATGATGGAACTAGTGTTTGTCTGGAATGCCAGTTACCCACCAGAACTTCATGTGTTATGTAAAATGTTTAATTTAACAGCTTCTGTATTCAAAATCCCAGTTTTCAGCTTTTCTCGGCTAGATATTGTGATTGGGGAAAGAAAGTTGCTGCTTTGCAGGAGAAAGCCTAGGCTGCTTCCAAACCACTTTCACTTCTTACTTTAGACACTAGCTACCCCATCCAGTTGGAATTTTTAAGATCAGACGTGCACACGTTGAAAATCCCAGTACCCCCAACAATTAGAATTTTTAAATCAGACGTTTAGAGGTAAATTTATGAGCTTTGCTTTTCAGCGAAGCTCCGGCAGATATTTGCTGGTTTTCAGGCGATCCTGCTGGACAGAATGATCCTTCATTAATGCTGGTAAAATATTTGAGACAAACCCTCATCTGATGTGAACAGTAAATATCTGTTCTACGTTTGCCAGGCTCATAATTCCCAAGCTAACATGACTGACTGACAAGTCCTGTGTTTTAGCAAGCTAATTAACAAGAATCTCAGCTAGCTTGGAGGCTACATGGCGAGCTGGACAAACCAGCTGTGTTGTTATTGTGCAACTTGTGGCGAGTTTAGCGAATTTTGTATAGATTGATCAAAAGTAATGATTGAGATTCTGAGTCTTGAGTCATTGCTCAGCTGTGATTATCACTTTTTTAAAATAGTCTCAGACATGGCGTTGTCCAGCCACTAATTTGGCCGTGCTGAAATTGCAGCGCAGTTAATCATTAAAGATGTCCCTCTCCGTATCTCCCTCTTGTGCAGCTCCCTCTGGCATCGGGCATCAACCAATCATGTTGCGTCATTGCATGTGTGCGTGTGCCCCTGCACCCTCAGATTTTATTTCTTTTACTCAACATCTGTACTACTTTCTGATAATGAAACGGTGATATGAGTATTGGTTATATTTCCAGGATTTACTGTAAAAAGGGAGGGGATGGAATAGGGGGATGGCAGTTTTACAGGGGGGATGATTTTGATTGTTTTTTTTCAGGGGGGATGTCATAACCCCCCCCCAACTCAAGTACTGTTGTTGTTGAGACCCAACACGGTCGTGTCGTCTGTGATTTTAATGAAGAGGTTGGAGCTGAATGTCAGAGTGCAGTCGTGGGTCAGCAGAGTGAAGAGGAGGGGGCTCAGCACACATCCTTGGGGGGCCTCCGTGTTCAGCGTGATGGTGCTGGAGGTGTTGCTGCCGACCCGAACCGCCTGTGGTCTCCCCATTAGGATGTCCAGCAGCCAGTTGCAGAGGGAGGTGTTGAGTCCCAGCTGGACCAGTTTGACGATGAGCTGCTGGGGGGTGATGGTGTTGAATGCTGAGCTGAAGTCCATGAACAGCATTCTGACATGTGAGTCCTTGGCCTCCAGGTGGGTGAGGGCTGAGTGGAGGGCGGTGGAGATGGCAGCATTGGTTGAGTGGTTGGACCGATTTGCAAACTGGTAGGGGTCCATAGTGGGGGGGGGCAGATGTGGTGCATGACTAGCCGCTTGAAGCACTTCTTGATGATGGGGGTGAGTGCCACGGGGCGGTAGTCATCATGGCAGGTGGGGGACGACTTCTTTGGTACCGGGATGATGGGGGTGGCTTTGAAGCACGTTGGGATGACAGCTTGTCTCAGCGAGATGTTAAAGGTGTTTGTGAAGACATCCTTGGTGGTGTGCACTTAGAACACATAGAATGATCACAATGAATAAAAATAAGGCAAATTAGAAGATAAAAACACAAGACCAAATAAATACTTGAAAGAATAAAAAGTACAAAGTATGAATGAGCACCTCAACTAGAAATTAAAAGCTAGAGCAAAGAAATAGGTTTTCAATAAAGTTTTAAAAGCTTGGACAGACTGGGCACTTCTAATATGTAGCGGCAGCCCATTCCACAGTTTCGGGGACATCACCGAGAAGGCTCTATCGCCTCGAGAGACACATCTGGTCCGAGGAAACTCCAAAAGCAACTGAGAAGAGGACCTCAGAGATCTAGTGGGAGCGTGCCTAATCAAAAGCTCTGCCATATATGGAGGAGCTAACACATATAGAGCCTTATAAGCCAGTAATAAAATTTTAAACTGGACCCTAAAGCTGACTGGAAGCCAGTGAAGCTCAGCAAGGACGGGAGTGATGTAGTCGGAAAGCCTCTTTCCAGTCAACAAACGGGCAGCTGCTTTCTGAGCAAGCTGGAGATGGTGGAGGGATGACTTGCTGATCCCATAATAAAGTGAATTACAATAATCAAGATGAGACATAATTAGCAAATGAACCACCTTCTCAAAGTCATATTTAGGCAGATATGGTTTGACCTTCCCGAGGACTCGGAGGTGAAATAAGACACTCTTGACAGTGTCAAGAGTTTTCAGTCGAACAAAAAGTGTTTCTGAGCAGAATTACCAACTCTGGCTTTCAGTTCAGGAAGTAGTGGAGTCGTGCATAGAGCCCATTAAATCCCATCTTGACTGCAACTTGTTTTTGAGTGAGTGAAAAATAGTTTAATTTTACACAGAGGGAAACTATAAGATAAGGAATGATTTGTGACATCTTGCTATTTATTTCAAAATACAAAATTCCTTGTAATTTGCTAAAAATATTTCTTTAACAAAATCTAACACAGAATGTACTTAAAAAATTAAAGATAACTTGAAGCACTCTGGATTTGTACTGTAAGTGCAAGTTTTAATGAATAGTACACCTACATGTTTAGGCTTTTCAGCCTTCATCAGGGTTAATACGAGCACAAATCTAGAATGCCTCAACTTCTCTTGCGTTTTTACCATGTCTTTGGCCCGGCGAGTTTGATGAGCACCTGAGATTTTGCTGTTTACCAGCCAAACCTGCATCTCACAGCTTTGATCCAGTGAACACTTCACCTTTATCCTTCATAAAATGTACTGTAATTGATTATTTTATTTTAATGAACTGATAATAGGAGAAAACAACACAAAGGCAGACTTGACTCAAACATGTTGTACAGATATTTCTGAGAATAGGTTTTGTTCTTAGCTCGGCACAACTCTAAGACAAAGTTTTCCACAAATGCCACAATCTTCATAAAAAAATTTTAAGTAGAACTACGGAACAAATCTTTTCGAGAGAATGGTTGGTGACTGAGGCTTAATGTTTCTATGGCAGTCTCTTGGAGCATCTCTTTCTAACAGTACAAAAGGTGTCACATTTATTATATATTCGACTCCAAAAATTAAGGAAGAAAACCAAAAAACAAAATCAGAGTTGGGAATATTATTGACACTCCAAAGCGCCGATATTTTGCATCTGTGGAATAGAAAATTACTCGCTTTGTGTTTTCTTTTCATTTTCAAACCAACTTCAAATGACAAAAAGCTGTCATTTAAAGGAATAGTTCACCCTCAGAACGATTTAACTTTATTTTCCACTTACCTTCATGGTGAGCAAGACTCTGGAGCACTTTTTTAATATTTCAAATGCAGCCGGCGATCAGGAAGGCTTCTCGTTTTCACTCAACTTTCATATAATGGAGTTCGATTGAGCCCGAGCCAACAAGGTCCTTAGAAGTCCACAAAAACTTGATAATATTCCTCCATACTGCTCGTCCAATGTAATCCAAGTGTCCTGAGTGGGTAGTGTCCATAATTTACTTAAAACTACGCCATTTAGTATATTTTTAGAGCCTAAATAAAAGTACATTGCATCTCTTGCGCGCACGCCAATGCGCGTTCATGAAACTACAGAAGGGGCGGCAGACGAGATCGCGCGTTGTCTTTTTCCTTTATTATTTGTTTTAAATCAATATCCAACTCCTCTTGTGTTTGTCCCGGTTCGTCTGCAGCTCTGTTGCTCTTAACACGATGTAAACAGTGAATTTCTTCTTCTACGCTTGTATTATGGGCAGCGTTGGCTCTGAACGCCGAGGCTTCCGTAGTTTCGTGGACGCCCAGGTGCGCGCTCCGTGGAGTAATATATTCTTCTTTTTAGGCTCTAAAAATATAGTAAATGACGTTGTTTCGAGTAAATTCTGGACGCTACCCACTCAGGACACTTGGAATACATTGGACGAGCAGTATGGAGGAATATTGACAAGTTTTTGTGGACTTCTAAGGACCTTGTTGGCTCGGGCTCAATCGAACTCCATTATATGAAAGTTGGGGGAAAACGAGAAGCCGTCCTGATCGCCGGCTGCATTTGAAATATTAAAAAAGTGTTCCAGAGTCTTGCTCACCATGAAGGTAAGTGGAAAAGAAAGTTAAATCGTTCTGTGGGTGTACTATTCCTTTAAGGGGGTTAAGTGAAACAAGAGTTGCTTTCGGACTGTAGGAACCTTTTTAGAGTTCCTATAACCTGGCCCCGCCATATTTAAAAAGTCCCACAGCTGTTTACCTGTTAAACTGTTTACTGAGATTGTAATAACAAGAACCATTACAATAGGAGTGTACCAATTCATTATTAAATCTATGTATCACAATGGTACACGTCCCGAATCGATAACTATTTTGAAATGTCCAAAAGCAATTATTTTCATACTAATTAAATGACCCAAATACGGCTGCAAAGTGTGGCAGCAGGATCTATGCCTGCCGCCCGGACACTTTAGTGGACGGACCGGAGTCCGCACTTCAAGAAAAGGTGAACAAGACATTACGCGATACATATGACTGTGATGAGGGAAAGCTGGTAAGTTAACTTTATTAATAGCTTTGAATAAAAGAGATGGAAAACCCAGATACAGTTGCGAATTGTGTCAGTAATATCTTCGCCTGCCGCCCGGACACTTTAGTGGTCTGTCAATTTAAGTGTCCGGGCGTACCTCAATGAAAAGTAAACAAGACAGTAGTAGGGCAGCTTTCCAACGAGGGACTGTTCCGTTACGTGATACAAATGACCTCGATGATGGAAAGCTGGTAAGCTAACTTTTATAACAGCTTTGAATAAAAGAGATGAGAAACCTCAGATTTTGTATCAGATCTGCTGGGGCATAAATTTGTCACTGTCGCAGACGACTGTGTCACACATGGGGTCTGTCAAGGTGCTCCCTCATGTGCGAACACAAACTGATGGGGAAGGGTGTTCTTATAACTAAACTCGAGATGTGTAGCTAAAGGAACTGCGTTCCTAGAACCTCTGTGTCTGAATGCACCTATGATGACCCTCACGGAGGTTATATGTGTCAGAGAAATGAAACCTGGATAATATTGAATGATGGCAGCATAGACACATCTAGCCTGCCCAACTCAAAGAAAAAGAGAATTGTCTTGCATATGCTATCTAAAGTGAACGCAAAAGTTTGTGCATAACACTTCTAGAGAGCATGAAAGTGGAGGAAAACTGTTTTGTCCTGACTTTTGCATGCAACATTGTGGTGAAAGACAAACAAAAGTCATTGTTTTTTTTTTCTGCAGAACACTGCCAAAGAATATCTGCAATGAGCAGTCGACACAAATAACCATGATGGAATTTTTAACACATTTTCTGCAAATGCGGAAAGAATCTGAATGTTTTCTTTATTTTGTGCTTTTGCTTTGAACAAGTCACAGCTTCAACAGCCTCCACTTTGTGGACAGGTGAACTTTGCTGGAGTGCTAATAATAAGAACTGGTAGAGGAGATCACATTTCTCCAGTTCTAGCTTCTCCGCCTTGTGTCCCTGTTTAATTCAGAATAAGATTTGAATTATTTTTCTTGCATATGAAGCTCTTAATGACCAACATCTGAAAAGCTCTCAGAGTTCCAGATGAGTTCTTGTGATTTCTAAAGGGTTTAAACGCAGAATGGGAGATAGAACCATCAGTTACAGATCCCAGTCTGTGGAACCAGTTCCCAGTTTGGCTTCAAGAAACAGGCACCCTCTCTACAGTATGTTTAAGATTAGGCCTAAAATCTTCTTTTTGATAAATCTTACAGTTAGGGGTGGTCTAGCTATCCCTTTAATTATACAGCAATAGGCTTAGACTGCTGAGGGATGTCCCATTTATTTTTAGAAATTATTTAATTAATTTGGTCTTTATCCACTCCCCCTAATAAAAGATACCCCCCCCCCCAAAAAAAAAAGAAAAAAAGAAAAAAAGAACAAGAATGAAAAGGAGTGGAAGGAAGATCAAATCTTATACTTAAACGGCCTCTTTTTACATGCATCCTTCCATCAACTGAGTTGTAGAACATGGAGAATTTTGGTTTGATTTCAGTCAGTAACTCCAATTACACCATAGTCTCTGGGTGCAGGGTGTCCGTTCAGTGTTATAGGACACCTAAAAAAAAAAGTTGCCAAATAGCCTGATTGTTCTAAATTATTGGCTCAATGGCTATGGCAACAGAAACTTAGAACATACATTAACATTTATTATTTTAGTTTATCTATCACAATAAGAAGGCAGTAGACAAAGAAGAAGTTTTTATTGCCTTTTTAAGGTGGATCTGTTGCGGATTTACACAAACCACAGCCTCCAGAGCATGACTGTGTGCAAATATACCATCTTCTCCCATGCATTAGAAAACAGCCATATATCTGTGTCCACTGTAGTGGAGATAATGCATTGAAGAGTTTATGAATATTTCCCTCATTCATTTTCTAAACAGCTTATTCCAATTCAGGGTTGCAGGGGTGCTGGAGTCTTTCCTAGCAACTAGCATAGCGAGAGGCAGGTACACATGGACAGTTTATTCCAGGCCCAACACAGAGACAAGGAACCACGCTTGCTCATTTCTAGGGATAATTTAGAGTAACCAGTTAAACTAACCTAAATTTGATTGTTTTTAGACGGTGGAAGGATGCCGGAGTACCTGGAGAGAACCCACACATACACAAGGAGAACATACTCCAAACAGGCTGGCTGCTAAGAGGCAACAATGCCCGCCACACCACCATGTGCAGTAGCGGTTTTAGGCACGGCATACCAGGTAGCTGCTCGGGACGGCATTTTTTCATTACACAAGTTGGGTGGCATGAGCGCTTGGGAAAAAAATCTGCGCCGCTCCATAGATACCTATTACCTGTCATATCACTGCATCAGGAATCTGCAAATTGCCACCCTCTGCAGTTGCAGGTGCGCCTGCTGGCTGAAAAGGTGATGCGTAAAGCCCGGCACTGGGACTGCAGACAGCTATCCATGGCAAAGACGAAAGAGCGAGTTCCAATTTTGGCAAATGGCGGAGAGTACAACTGAGGTTTGAGTCTGAACCATTGTATTGTATACAATAGTTAAGAAAGGGTGCTCAGAGGTGGGTCTCACCCAGGGAGTAATTCAGTGTATAACTGCCACTGACTGCGTGGCTGTTTAAAGAACAGTTGCATCTTAGTTGTGCAGGACATGACATCATTTTCACAAATAAAATAGATTATTTTACTCAGCCTGCCTTCTAACAACCTACATGTTGTATAACAATGGAAGACTGAGATTCTTGAGATGTGAATGATGTATACCATTCCAGGCTACAATTGCATCTGTAGATCACTTATGTCTAAACAGTCACAAATCCAAAATTATATGGAGTGTACTTTAAAAGCCATATTGTACTCAAGTAGAGGATGATACTGCAACAAAAACAGTCATGTTACATCTACAATAGTCCTGTAAAATAATTTAAAACTTGATATACTGTAAGCTAAACTCGCAGGATTTTAAGGGGATAGAAAACCTACATTTAACTTGTGTAATGACATTAAGATAAAATACAACACACAACAACATCACACAACACACAAGAATGTAAAAAGTTGTATAATTTATTGATGGCATACATTTAGCACATATCCATGATGCGCCTCATGCTCATGAACCTGGTGCCGCTGAATCCCATCTCCCTGAAGCTCCTGTACTCTCCAGGCCTGAAGTACATCATCCTGCCTCTGTAGTGGGGCTGCTCGTACATCAGCCAGTGGCCATCCATCACGTTGCAGGACATGCAGTCGTTCATGCGGTAACGGTCCATGATGTTGTCGCAGTCGTCCATCAGCTCGTGCATCATACCACCGAAGTTCTCCCTCTCATAGATCCTCATCCTGAACTGGCCTCTGTACTGTTTAGTTAGAAACAGGGAAGATTATTAATGTACAGTCCTTTACTTGGAGTCGATTGAAAAAAAAAAAACACGGTGCTGTTGTAAACATACCATAGGGATCATACGGCAAGATCTAATGATACCGCTCATTCCCATCATGCTCATGTAGTCGGCGTACTCTCCCCTCCTCATGAAGTACTGGTTTCCCATGTAGTTGGGGCGGTCGTAGACCATGAAGCAGCCGCTCTCCACCCTGCAGGAGTGGCACCTGCTCAGGTAGGAGGACATGTCGGAGCAGTCGCTCATGCACTCATAGGAGCGACCCTGGAAGTTCCTGTCCTCGTAGAAGATGATCTGTGGAGGGGTTAGAATCCCAATATATTAATTTGTAGACAAATTTCTGTGCATATAATGTATTAATGAAATGACAGTATTAATGTTTCCTACCTTGCCCATGTTGGTGGCAGTGGATTGTTAGATCTCTCAGAGAACTGTATCACTGAACTGATAGCCTGCCTGTGTGAATACCTTATATTTATACCTGGCCAGAGACAAAGACTGTTTGCCCCTCTATTGTACAAAATCCTGACCCAGCTAGATAGTATAGAGGCCTATAGAGTTCTGAGTGGCTTACCCATATGCCATCAGGTTCATGACCTCTGGGCACAATTTTCCTTCCAGAACGCCCTTTTTGTCTAAAAAGGTTTGGAAGTTTAGAGCAATGAATGTTGTTAAAACTGTAGATGGAAGCTCCACAAAGGCATAGTTGCTACAGTTAGAGCTTGATTACTGTATGTTTTCCAATCTCCTCTTATTAAAAGTCAACACTAACTTTTAATCTCAGTGTTTGTGTAATAAACTCCTGAAATTCAGGGTTATTATAGTTAACAAAAACTAAGACTAAAACTAAAGTTAGCAGTGAAAAAATAATTTAGTTAACTGAAATAAGAATAAAAACAAAAATTAAGAAAAAAACTAAAACAAAATATAAACGGCAAAGAACAATGCAAATCTAACTAAAACTAAACTGAATTGTTGATAAATTCACCTTAGTTTCTGTTGTTGTCTCATTTTCTCCCTTGATTAGACATGAGATGCCTGTCCTGCAGCAGCTGCTGTTCTTCCACGTTTCCTCCAGAGGGTGGCAGTATAATGGCTATCATCCACGGCACCTGAACTAGAAGAAGATGCTTCGCAGACAAAAATGGCTAAAGTTGCAGCCGGTCGAAAACGCAACAGCCCAATGTGGAAGTACTTTGAGTACGACCCGCTAATTGATAAGATTAAGTGTATTGTGATGAAGACTGATGGGAACATTTGTGGAAGCAACTAAAAGGGAAAAATCCAACAAATTTGAAAGTTCATTTGCAAAGTTCTCACAGAGATGCTCATGAAAAGCTAAGAAGGCGGTGCCTAGCCCTCAGTAAGACAGCTGCCCCGCATCAAGAGCTCCACAAACCCAGCAAACCTTAGGTTACCTCAGTGCCTTGCACAGGATAGCACACGGTGTGCTACTACCCAAGAGCACCATAAACATTAGCAGGCAAGGGTTAAAGAGATGTGGTGAGAGCTGTATGTGGGCTGATTTTATAGTTTGCCTGTTTGGATTTTATGCAAAGTATGCAAGTATGCAAAGTAATTATTTTTACACTTCAGAGATCATTATGAACAACAAAAGCCCCGTTTCCACCAGCGGGTCTGGGTCGGGTCAGGCCGGATCGGTCCACGTTTTTTTGCGTCTCCACAGATAAAAACCTGGACGGGTACCCTTATATCCGACCCGACCCGGCCTACTTTTTTGGCACCCTTCGGTAGGGGTACTGATCTAACTGATCCGGACCAAAGAGGTGGAGCTAATACACAGCAATACATTGAAAAATCTCACTTCCTGCGTGACCAAGCGTAAAAACAAAGCCGGGGTGGCTCCTTTTGTTTCTGTCACGTGTGGCGTGGTGTTTTGGTTAAACGGCGTTGCACGGCGATGATGTCACGCGATCACGGGTACAGGTTGCTGTGGGGACGCAGCAAAACCCACCTGATCCGGCCTGGCCCGACCTGACCCGACCCAGACCCGCGGGTGGAAACGGGGCTTTAAAAGGCCCTTCACATCAAAGCGCAAGTGGCCGGCGGCAAACCCATTCATTGTGTATGTGTTACTGCGGTGGCAGAGCGTGGGCGCATGCCACCGCAGTACTGCTGCGGCCAAATTGAAAATTTGTTGCTGTGACGACATCACAATGACGATTTAAATAAACCGAGTGTTTCAGGTGATCTGAGACTTTCTGGGGTTTTTTTTCCAGACATGTGGAGCATAGAAGCTGAACACAGCTTCTCCATGTCTGGTTCTGACTATGGGAACTGATAAAAGACCGAATCCAGATGACCTGAGGGGTCTAGTAGGTTCATACTGGGTCAAGAGGTCACTGATGTATTTTGGGCCTAAACCAAGCTTTATAAAACAGCAACAGAACTTTAAAGTCTGTCCTCTGATGGACCGGCAGCCATTGTGAAGACCATGAGCGCGTGTGCGTGCATGTGAGTACGAGCGTGTTTGTGTTTACGGCAGAGGTGGGGCACAAAAAAGATATTTGCACCGGGGCCTATCACCATCACGTTATGCTACTGGTAAAGACGCTGTTACAATAATCAAGCCAACTAAAGATAAATACATGGACTAGTTTTTCCAGATTTTGCTGAGACATCAGATCTTTTATCCTTGAGATGTTCTTCAGGTGAAAGTAGGCTGATTTAGAGATCACCTTGACGTGTTTTTTTAAAAGTTTAGGTCTGAGTCCATCACTACACCCCGATTTCTGGCCTTGTTGGTGGTTTTTAGGTGTATGCACTGAAGTTCTGTGGCAACCTGCGGTATTTCTCTTTGGCTCCAAAAACAGTTACCTCAGTTTTATTTTTGTTCAGTTGAAGAAAGAAGAGGCACATCCAGTTATTAATCTCCTCAATACATTTACCAAGAGCCTGTACAGGACCCCGGTCTCCTGGTGACACTGTAATATATATCTGTGTGTCATCTGCATTGCTAGGGTAACTAATATTGTTGTCCTTTATAACCTGGGCCAGTGAGATCATGTAGATGTTAAACAGAAGAGGCCCCAGGATAGAGCCCTGGGTAACTCCACATGTAAATTTTGTCTGCTCAGGTGTATAGTTACCTACTGACACAAAGTACTTCCTCTTCTCCAAATACGTTTTGAACCAGTTTTGTACAGAACCAGAGACCCACCCAGTTCTCCAGTCGTTGGAGTAATATAATGTGGTCAGCTGTATCAAATGCAGCACTGAGATCCAGTAAAACCAACACTGACATTTTTCCAACCTCAGTATTCAGACATATGTCATTCATGACTTTGGTCAGAGCAGTCTCAGTACTGTGGTGATGTCTAAATCCTGAATGGAAGACATCATAGCAGTTGTTTTCTCTTAAAAAGTCATTTAGCTGATGAAAAAAACTGCTTTTTCAATGATCTTACTTAAAAATGGAAGATTGGAGATCGGCCTGTAGCTGCTCATCTGTGTCTTTTTTAGATTGTTTCTTGTTAGCAGAGGTTTGATCACAGCTGCTTTCAGTGATTCTGGGAAAACACCCGATGTTAAAGGAGCCCTATCATGAAAAATGGACTTTTAAGAGCTTTTCAGCATGTCAGTGTGTTATTTCCTCATCAAGAAATGATTTAAATCGTTATTTTTCTTCATTCATGCATTTTTGAGTAATCTACATGAATATTTAAACCAAGCGCTACCTCCCTGCAAACGGCTGACTACCCACCGCGTTACGTATGAACGTGGCACCAATCACGAAAGTCCAAATGCGCACGCTCAGTATCGTAGCAAGACGCCCTCTGTTGAACAGAAACTCAGAGAATCCATACACACTCTCTGAGGAAGAAACTAACACCTGCAGGAAGATTTCCTCAGAGACAAGCAGCCATCAGCTAACAGACGTTTGCTCCAGAGTTCAGGAGAATTTTCTTCCTTTTTTTTTTCCTTTTTTTTAAGCTCTAGAGGACAGCAAGTTGGGGAAAATGCAGTTACGTTCAGCGTGGGAGTGTATTTGTTGTACTGGATGAATCGACTTGCCAGAAGTGGTTGGATTATAACTTCAGGAGCAGGGAAAAAAAAACTCAACTTTGTGTGTGAACTTCACTCCTGACAACTTCATGAATCTTCTGAAACCTGACGCAGTTCCTACTATAAAAACGCGCATGGACAGACAACAACACTGGTGAGTCAACACATCTCTCAGCTCAATGCTAACTGTTAGGCTATGATTTGTTCGCTAATTTACTTTCTTGTCAGGGGTCTCTGTGGTACTTCTGTGGTACTGCGTGTACTTCAAACTCCATATCAGACTCTGGGTCGAGCGCATACAGCTCCATAACAGGCTGGTCTGTTTTATCCCGTCGATCGGAGTAATTATCCATCAATGTTTACTACAAACATCCACATGAGAGCTGCCGGTGCCGGTGCTACAGACAATTCTGTGACCCTTCAGAATAAGTGTCTCTTCCGGGGCGACGTCATGAAATGGGCGTAAAACATGCTGCAATTGGTCGAGAGCTCCGCGGTTCAGGACAGTCAGCCATCTTACTTCCGTGTTGGAAATTAGATGCATCGAAAAACTAATATTTAACACCAAATTAGTTTCTATAGTAACGATGGGAACATATCTAGCTTATAAATGCCTATATTTGACTTTTGGAACATTTGAAAAGCATGATACAGCTCCTTTAAAGGCGAGTTCACAATCTGAAGCAGATCTGACTCCAAGGTCTTTGAGACCTTTTTTAAGAAACCAGTGGGCAGGATGTCCAAACAGCAAGAGGAGGAGTTCAGTTGATGCAAGACGTCCTCCAGTTCTTTGCTAGTAATGGGATAAAACTGTGTCATGGTGTTTAGACTTGGTGGACAGTACATGACCTGAACCTGCTGTTGTTGAACCAACGGCTTGCCTAATAATTTGGATTTTGTCTGTTAAGAATTTGGCAAAGTCATTGCAGGCTTTGGTGGAATACTGTAAAGTTCATGTGTGCTACTGACACAGGAGGGTTTGTTAGCCTGTCAACTGTAGCAAATAAGACCTGAACATTCTCTCAAAGAAAACACAGCAGTGATCCGACAGCCCTACATCACACACCGTAACCTAGAAATATCCAGACTGTCAACATGGATGTTAAAATCGCCAATGATAACAATAGGGGATTATCACGCTTACCGGAAGTTCCCGGATTTTGGACACTTCCTCTTCCGGGCCATGTTAACGACAGCCGTTCCTGCTCTGTTATACTGTTTAAATCGGATAAACTCCAAACATACTTAAAGGGGAAACTCAGTAACTTTTTTACCTCAATAAATGCTTTTCGGAATCCCCGTGGGGCTAAACAAAGTGTTTACGGAGCGATTCAATGTGCCCCCCCCTCCCGCCGGGGCCTCTGGCCTGCGAGCAGCTAAAAACAACTTTGCCTGAGTCGACCCGAGCAGAACTTGCGACAACAGAAACCGCTGTACGGTACTCAGGTCCCCTATCTACCGAGCTGCTTCCAGCGCTGATTTGAACCAGACTACCAGCGCTAATTCGAAGAAAACATTTCTTTAGCTTCACACCACCTAAACACGGCTCCTGGCTCTCATAACCAACTCTTTGCTGGACCACAGTGATTCACGTAGCCAGTGAAAAATATAATCCACGGCATATTTACCCGCAAATCGCGGGTAAAACGTCCCGTTCCAGAAAAATCAGGACTTTGCTTTGAGCAGAGGGAGACGAGGTGCTGCTACCAACGCAGCAAAGTAGCATCAACAAGCTAGAAAAACGCTTAGAAATATAATCAGGGATCAAAATAGAGGAAAGACAGGTAGAGAAGCCGTCTGTGTGCTGTGGGGGGTGTAAGGGGGGTTGAACACGACAGTGAAAGGATGCCACTAGGGGGAGCCCCGAGCTGAAGTTACTGAGTTCTGCTTTAAGTTTTCATTCCAGACCGAAGTGATACTGGATCAAAAGCTGGATCAAAGCGATCAATTCGCCGCAGTGAAGGGCCGAACTTTATAATAAAACACACGTTTGTTTGTCGCCGTGGGGCACAACACCGGCACTTCACAGCATGCTAGCATTAGCCAGCTAGCGTTTACTGACGTGCTTAACATTGTGCGTCCTAAAACACACAAACATCTGAAAATCGGGTCTGTACCTCCCCGTTTCCAGTGGAACAACTGGGGACTGCCAAGAAAGGAGACGCTTTCAGATGCTTGTGTGTTTTCAGCCGCACAAAGTTAGGCACGTCATCAAGCTGGCTAATGCTTACAGGCTAACACGACTGCATAGTCTGCCGGCCACAAACAAACGTGTGTCGTTTTATTATAAAGCTCGGTCATCCACTGCGGCGAATCGGTCGTTTTGATCCACTTCTTCCTTAGCATCACTCAGTCTGGAATGAAAACTTGGCATTGGCGTTTATCCGATTTACAAAGTTTAACAGAGTAGTAGCCGGCAGGCTACTGTTAGCAGGCTAGCATTAGCCAGCTTGATGACGTGCCTAACTTTGTGCGGCTGAAAACACACAAGCATCTGAAAGCGTCTCCTTTCTTGGCAGTCCCCAGTTGTTCCACTGGAAAGGGGGGGGGGGGGGGGGGGGGTACAGACCCGATTTTCAGATGTATGTGTGTTTTAAGACGCACAAAGTTAAGCACGTCGGTAAACGCTAGCTGGCTAATGCTAGCATGCCGGTGTTGTGCCCCACCGGCTGCAAACAAACATGCTACGTTGTTTTATTATAAAGTTCGGCCCTTCACTCTGGAGAATCGCTTTGATTCACTTCCTCCTTAGTATCACTTCAGTCTGGAATCCGTGAAAGTTTCAGTAGGGTTGGCGTTTATTCACGTTATCTACGAAGTAAAGCAGGGACATTGAACTGGACCGGAAGTGGGCCGTCTAACTGTTTAAAACCGGAAGTTCGGAACATGGAAGCGTGATAATCCCCTATACAGTCAAAATCCACACAGATCACAGACAACAGTTCAGTAAAATCATCATTAAAATCTGCACAGTATTTGAGCGGCTGGTAAAAATTTAGAAACATGACTCTGGATGAGGCCGTCAGCTGTGAAACCACGTATTCAAAAGAAGGAAATCCCAAAGAGATAACTGTTTACACTAAAACAAGTCACTGAATAAGATAGCGACCCGCCTCTCCTGTTCACTCTGGCTTCAGTGATGAAGCTGAAGTTAGGGGGATACCCTTAATAAGAGATTACAGTTTTCATGTAACCAGGTCTCAGTTAAAAACATAAAATCAAAGCTATGTTCAGTGATAAAATCATTGATTAAAAATGATTTTCCTGCTAAAGATTGAACCTCCTCCTTTGTTTGGCGTTCCTTTTGACATAAGTGTATCTCAGTCTTAGCATTGAGCACGGAGGAATGATGCAGTGAAGTATGTTGAGAGAGGAGCAGTTTCACCCCTGATTGGTTGAGATTGAAGCCATTAGCCCTAAACAGATGTCTCCGTTCCCAAAAAATGCGGAAGTTGTGCTTGATGTCAAGCTCTGCACAAGTTTCCTAATTACCCACTGATTGGAGTCAGGTGTGTTGCAGCAAGGGAGCTCCCAATGGGGGATTATCACGCCTCCGTGTTCCGAACTTCCGGTTTGAAACAGTTAGACGGCCCAGTTCAATGTCCCTGCTTTACTTCGTAGATAACGTGAATAAATGCCAACCCTACTTAAATTTTCACGGATTCCAGACTGAAGTGATACTAAGGAGGAAGTGGATCAAAGCGATTCTCCAGAGTGAAGGGCCGAACTTTATAATAAAACAACGTAGCATGTTTGTTTGCAGCCGGTGGGGGCACAACACCGGCATGCTAGCATTAGCCAGCTAAGCGTTTACCGACGTGCTTAACTTTGTGCGTCTTAAAACACACATACATCTGAAAATCGGGTCTGTACCCCCCGTTTCCAGTGGAACAACTGGGGACTGCCAAGAAAGGAGACGCTTTCAGATGCTTGTGTGTTTTCAGCCGCACAAAGTTAGGCACGTCATCAAGCTGGCTAATGCTAGCCTGCTAACAGTAGTCCGCCAGCTACTACTCTGTTAAACTTTGTAAATCGGATAAACGCCAATGCCAAGTTTTCATTCCAGACTGAAGTGATGCTAAGGAAGAAGTGGATCAAAACGACCGATTCGCCGCGGTGAAGGACCGAACTTTATAATAAAATGACACACGTTTGTTTGTAGCCGGCAGTCTGCACAGTCGTGTTGGCAGGCTAGCATTAGCCAGCTCGATGACGTGCCTAACTTTGTGCAGCTGAAAACACACAAGCATCTGAAAGCGTCTCCTTTTTTTGGCAGTCCCCAGTTGTTCCACTGGAAACAGGGAGGTACAGACCCGATTTTCAGATGTTTGTGTGTTTTAAGACCCACAATGTTAAGCACGTCAGTAAATGCTAGCTGGCTAATGCTAGCATGCTGTGACGTGCCGGTGTCGTGCGGTGTTGTGCCCCACCGGCGACAAACAAACGTGTGTTTTATTATAAAGTTCGGCCCTTCACCCCGGCGAATCGATCGCTTTGATCCAGCTTTTGATCCAGTATCACTTCAGTCTGGAATGAAAACTTAAGTATGTTTGGAGTTTATACGATTTCAACAGTATAACAGAGCAGGAACGGCTGTTGTTAACATGGCCTGGAAGAGGAAGTGCCCAAATACCGGGAAGTTCCGGTAAGCGTGATAATCCCCTATACCTGCAGGACACGGGCCCCCGTGGACCGGAATTGGTGATCCCTGCCATGTACCATATGAAATGAAAAATGAAATGAAATGATAAATACTTTATTCGTACCTGAAGGGAAATTCAGTATTGTAAAAGCTCACTTTTTTTTTTTTTTAAATAAACAAAAAAGTCAGTCAGTCTTGTTCTTCAGGGTGATGCTGCTAGCAGGAATGAATTTCTGTATCTCTCTGTCCTACAGCGAACCTGACGCAGCCTCCCACTGAACACACTCTGTTGATTCTTCACCGTGTTGTGGAGAGGATGGGAAGTGTCCTCCATCATCTTCATCAGGTTGTGCAGCATTCTTTTGAACGATCAGCTCCAGCGGCTCCAGAGTTATCCCCAGCACAGAACCAGCTTTCTTGATCAGCTTGTTCAGTTTCTTCAAGTCTCTGGTTCTGATGCTGCTGCCCCAGCAGATGCTGCAAAGCTAATTGCACTTTCCACAACAGACTTGTAGAAGATCTGCAACATCTTGGTGCAGACGTTGAATGATCTCAGCTTCCTTAAGAGGTAGAGTCTGCTCTGACCTTTCTTGTAGATGTAGTCAGTGTTGCATTTCCAGTCGAGTCTGTTGTCCAGCTGAACTCCAAGGTATTTCTCCACCACCTCCACCTCCTCTTCCAGGATGTAGACAGGACTATGCTGCTTATTCTTGCTCCTCCTTAAGTCAACAATCATCTCTTTAGTCTTGCTGGTATTTAAGATGAGCTGATTGTTACTGCACCATTTCACAAACTGACTGACCAGTTCCCTGTACTCGGCTTCTTGTCCATCACTGATACATATATCATTGTGCTACGAAGTGCAAGTGCTGGTCTCGCTGCACCCGCCCTGACCCGGGTGTTCTTTAGCGTCTCCACCACTCCACCTCCCGGGGACGGGGTTCAGACGTCACCGATGAGAAAAACATACGCAGTCGAACCATTGATTGGTGGGGTTTTTATTGTGACTGATGCTCCCCAATTAGTGTTAGTGCCACCACAGGTTTCTCTTGTGACTCATATTTACATCATTTACATATCTCTGTTCAGCGATCACTCCCGCACAACCCAGCATAGCTCTCTTTTTCTGTCTCGATTCCCAGACCACTACTTCCTTATATCCATTAAGCTCCTCCCCCCAACTCGATCTATTCCAGTGGGTTAATTACCCACATCAGACACACCTGGGGTGGATATACCCACATCACATTAAAACCATTGAAACGTTGCAATGTCAATCATCAAAGCAACCACAATAACAAACATCTGCTCCAGACATCCTGGCCACATACCATCAATTCCTCCCTCATTTCCTTCCTTTTCTGTACAACTCTGTCCAACCCAGAGACACACACACAATACATGAAGATACAAACAGTAAACATTATACAACTCATTCTGGAAATACAGCCCTATCAGGTGTGCACCCCTAATAGTCTGTGGATCAGCGATGAGCTCAGGCAGAGGAAGAAGAGTGATGAGACAGTTTCAACATATTTCATCCCGTTATTCTAGTTTCAGGAGGTTGCTGATGCTAATGCTAGTGCAAGTCAATAGGAATCTGCTAGCCTGCCATTAACCTCTTAACTCCCACCTTTTTAAGTAATCCTCGCCTATTTTGCATACCCAAATGGAAATGCAAATAACAGAGGAACTGTAAGGCCAAATTACTTGTGTGAGACATCATTTGAAAGCTTACACCTTCTAGTTTCTGAAAATATAAATTAGAAAAGTGTGACTAAAACACAGCCTGGGCGCCGGCGCCCAGGTGGTTTTAAACAGGTTAAAACCAATCTTATCCTTGTGAAAGAAATTTGTGCTATTTTACTTTATTAAAATATCTTTAATCATGTGTCTCAGTATAATCCTGTATAAATCACACAAGTGCCTTATGCTCTGATCAGGCAGCAGTTTTGTGGAATTGAAACAAAACACACATTTATGTAAAAAGCTCTGTTGGTCAGAACACTTGTTCTTCTCTGGTATATAGAAGCAGATAACGTGGAAACTTAAGCGACTCCCTAACGCTAAACTCCCCTGCCGAGTAGATAATCATGCACATAGCAAATAGAAAAATGTCAGCTTCTCCATCTGCAATGGAATAATGAATTATTGTTATATATTCTGTCTTGCAACTAACTAATTGTAAGTTTTTATCTTTGGCTAACTGCATTTTTATTAGAGACTCAGCAGAATGAAGTGTTTGCTTCACCCAAGGACGAGATAAGTAACCACTGATAACAAGCAGGAGTGTGGCAAAGACATTTCTGTCCAGCAACATTTTAGAGAGTGTGAAGTTATAAAAGCTTGTGTTACATCTGATACGAGGGAATTCTCTGTTTGATTTTCTGTGAGACGTCTCATGTTGTAATAAATCTATGAAGGCATAAACGGACTCGACTCAAATTCTTCCACCTGAGAGATCATTTTTTTATTCCTCAACATCCTCTCCACAGAACATCAGAGGCAAATCCGTAAGCCTATCTGTGTAAATGCCGTGTTAAACTTGTAAACTCGTGTTAAAAAAGTAACTAACCTTGTATGACAAATTTTGAATTACATATTGAGGAACTAGTTTCTTACCAGCTTACTACCTTTGCCAGTGTATTTCGGTTCATCGAGGCATGGTGACAGTTAGTTTGATGAAAAAAGTTTGAAATTATCTTCAAAATCCGACATATCCTCATGCCTTTCAGACGTGGCCGTATTTTAGACTTTACATTTGTGTAATCAAATTCCTTCATGCACGTAGCAGCAGATGACATCAAGTTTCTCAGCAGCAACAATCAAAATGCAACGAAACGCAGGTTAGTTTTATTTGTAACATTATTCTGTTAATACGGCATTTACACAGACAGTCTGAAGTTAGAAATGATTTGCCTCGAATCTTCTGTGGAGTGGATAAGATTGTTATTTGTGATAGGCTAGCAGATTCCTATTGACTTGCACTAGCATTAGCATTGGTGACCCACTGGAACTACATAACAGAATGAAATATGTTAAAACCGTCTTCAGTGATGAGTAGCATTCTGGCTCACTTCTAAATGAGGCCATATGTCAAAAATCCTGAACTTCCCCTTTAAAGGTACAGTATGTAAAAAATCAAAGGTCAATGGCAGAAAAATGTGATATATAATTCAAAACTGTGTTTCTATTGATCTGTAATCGCTGCACTAGAATAGCTGTTATGTTTATTTTCTTAGAATATGTTATTTATATCAACTTGTTGGGGGGTGCACATATGGAGGCTGCCATACTGTATTTGTTCCACCATTTTTACTATGGTGTTTCTAAATGGACAAAACTATGTGTGTGAAGTAAGAGCCCTTTGAACTTTAAGACTGCTGTCCTGGCTTTGTTTAATGGAAGTTAGAGCACTGTTTGTAATAAGTAATGCCTTAGAATACATAAAAAATAGTAACTCATTGTACAGTCATTGCTACACCTCAGACCACGGGGTCCACTCACAGATGAAAACATCTTTATGTCTGGGAGAATTTTGGCCACTAACGGCCACCATACATTCACAACAGTGTGGAAAATGAAGTCAAGTGAAAAAAACATCTTTTCTTTCAAATACCCATCTTTACCACTAGATGTCAGTAATTCTTACATACTGTAGATTTACGAAAAACAGGACTTTGGTGTTTTTTCCACACATCCACTGAACATCCTTAACAGTGGAATCACCTGTAATTAGAGTTCCAGGCCCAGCCTTTAGCTTCCTCAGTTTTCTCTGCTGTCTCTTACTTTCTGATAGGTAATCAGTCCTCATTCCACTGCCCTGGGATGGATGGTCGTCAAAGTGGAGGGGGAACTGGCTGGAATGGGTCGACTGCGAGGTTATTGCAAAGACTGTAAAAAAAGAAAAAAAAAAAAAGAATGTAGTAGCTGGTCATGTCTGAAGAGCTGAAAGTGAAGCCAGTAGGCGTTTCTCACCGTCGCCATCTTGCTGTCATCGTCACTTCTGAAAAATACTAAAATGGACAAAGACAGGGCCGCTCCGAGCCGTGGGGGTAAATGATTGACAGCTAAGCTAATGCTATCCGAGCTAATCAGAAGTGAACAGGAACAAAACGACAATAGGCGGTTTAAAGGTTAGATACGCTCAGACTTAGTTAACCAGCTAGAAACTGCCATTTTCCAACTCTGCTTCAGGCTGAGACTTTGCTGGGACCTTCCTGGGACAAACTATTAGCCTCCACGGCTAAAATCAGCACTCGGTCTGCCCAGTCTGTCAATCAAAAGGACACACCCCTAATTATGTGTAATTTCAAGATAAAATAACATCTAAACTGATGAGTTATAAAAAAAAAAATTGGTGGTGATCCGGATCACCTTCTGGATCCAGGAATTTTTTGAAGGATATTCTATCATTGCGTGAACTGCTTGGCGGAGGTTTGCGCTCTCCAAGAGCTTTTTCTTGTTCAAAAATAATTTTAGGTTTAGGTCAAATTTAGCTTCATGTCAGCTGTGAGGGGGGTGTATGTTTTTTTTTTTTTTTTATAACTCATTCATTTAGTTGTAATTTAATCTTGAAATTACACATAATTAGGGCGTGTCCTTTTGATTGAAAGGCGGCAGACTGCTACTAGTCAGCTCCCTGTTGCATGACCCAGAAGCAGAGTTGCACAATGGTGGTTCTTAACTCACTGGCTGCCATTCACATGTTTCCACATTAATTCAAATCCGAACGTTAACTGCCAATCACGTGTTTCCACGTTAATTAAGGGTTTCAATCGGCAGAGCTACTTTAACCTGGCGGAGCTTGTCAGAGAGTACCAAGAGCTCATGATAATTTTTTTCGGTAGTTTTCATCTAATGCAGCAGATGGCGGTGTCAGTCAAGCTTAAAAAAACCTACCAGGAAGTGATGCAATTCTATGATGCTTCCTGTGTTGTTAGCGGTTGTTAGGAGCTGAAGTGTGCTGGATCCTGCTGCGGGGGGGTAGAGAAACATGGCGACCGGTCATAATCGAAGCAGTTTAGGAGGTGGATGAAGGAGGAAAGTTTGGGGGAAAAGTGATCGGTGACAGACAGACACGATCAATCGAAGACACTTTGGAAATACAACAGAAGTGCCGCAGCTGAAGTGAAAGTAAGTCTACAGCATGCGGTTGTTTCCCGCGGGGGGGGGGGGGAGGGGGGGGGGGCACTGCGTGCACACCTAAGCAACGGTGGAAGGAGAATGAGGGAGGGGGGGAGGAGTAAAGAGACGTTTCTGCTCTTATGTTTCTGTCAAATATTGTGTTGTGAAACAAACTTGTTGTGACTTATTTAGCTAGTAAATAATTATTTTGCCTCCAAAGCTCTTTTCTCAGTGTTGTATTTGTTGTTTCATAGAAGTAAACAGCTGATCAGATGATGAAGGTGTTACTAAAGTAAAAAAATATTGGCATCAAAGACACTTTTCCACTTGAAGCGGACGATCGCATTCAAAGATCGTTTTCTCAGCTTTTTGGTCAAAGAGCAGGCATTTTCGCTGCAACAAAGCCATGTTCTACTGCAGATTACTAAAGAATGGAAAAAGCTAGAAACAAATGTTTTTTTTCTGATAAAAAGAAGAGAGTCTAAGCTTTCCTTTGGTACATTCAGTGTTTGTATTGGCATAGTACACAATATTCTGTGGATCTCCCAAAATCAGTGAAAATGCTTAAAAATCCTGGCAATATGGAGCACTCTGCTCCGAAAAGGTCTGGCAGTCAATGAGTTAACCAGCCAACAGCAAGTCTTAGCGTGCCTTACCTTTAGCCTGCCGCTTACGGGGGCTAATCTTTGTAAGCTTCTGTTACTTTTGAAGTAGCTCGGTTAGCAGTTAGCCCAGAGTACGTTGGCCGTTCTTTGCCCATTTTTGTATTTTCTTGGAGTGACGACACACAATGTGGCAAAAATGGCAACAATAGGAATGCCCCACTGGCCTCACTTTTAGCTCCCTAGAAACAATGGGTGAGGTGAGTGGAAGGTTTTTCCTTTTTTACCGTCTATTGTTTAGACGTGCATGACATTAATTTAACTGTGTTGCACTCTCGTGTGTTTCCGTTGTCCTTTTACTGGTGAAATTATGACTGTTCTCATAAAATTAATTTATTCTCGTAAAATTATGATTTCATTTTAGTAAATTTATGACTTTATTCTCATATATAATTTTTTTCTCATGATTTTAGGATTTGAAGTCTGTCAGTTTTTTTTCAGTATGGTGTTAATACTTGTAGAAACTAGGGGTGCAACTGTGCAAAAAAATTCACAGATTGGTTCGGTGCGATACTTTTGTGTCAAGTCTCGATATTTTTTCTATGCAAACAAAGACATTGCATGCTTTTTTTTGCCGCTGTGCTTTTGTCCTTAACGGCTTACCATTGAGGTCATACTGAACATGAAAACCGAAGCAGTAACGTCAGACCTGAATGTAGTCGAACGAGCAGTAAAACACAGAGTCTCTGAGTTTTCAGCCCAGAGCTCATCTTCAGAAGACAAGTTGACAAAATAATCTTAAAATTCTGTATTGTTTGATATTCTACAGTACATAGTGCTCACGGTTCTGTACACACCTGTATTGAACAGTTCAATACAAATGCATACACTGTTGTATCCCTAATAGAGAAATTGCTGTTATGACTTGTATGTAATTACAAATAACTTCAAACCAAGATATTTCACGTTTTGTCGCCTCTGTAGTTAAGTGGCTCTTTTTTGTGTGTATTCTGCAATTAATTTCCAAAACATGGGGCATGAATGGTTTTTGTTACGTTGTAGCAATACATATAAATGAGTTTGAGAGGAGTATTGTCCCATTACTTTCGTAAATATGTCTTGGGCCCATAAATATGAATACAGTATAGCTATTTTGATAACTGCAGATTTTGTTCGCACTTACCCTCCAACATGAAAATACAGTTTTTGGTGGTGAAAATGAAAAATTTTGGAAAAGCCCTACTTGATCAAGTTGAGTGACTTCATGTGGGAGTGAATGATTGGGTGTGCATTTTTAATTCAGCTAGGTTATGTACTTGTGAAGGCTCATTTTTAAGGTTATTTTTCTTTGATATTTCTTTGCCATGCGAAACAGTTTGTTGCTCTTTGGTATGAAAAGTGCAGAATAAATAAATTTGAGCTATATTATGGGCTGGCGCCGTCAGATCCGGTTATTGAGTACGCTGCGTTGAGCGATATTGTGTTGCAGGTTTGGGATCAGACCTGGTTGGTTGTTGAGTTGATGGAACAACTTGACAAAGAGGCGGTTTTTGCTAAAGAATGGCTGAGAATTTCCGTGTATCCGGTCGTGTTTTCTGTTTGCCCTTGCTTTTGTTTTGAAAGCACCTGCACCCTCGTCTTCCTCAGCCATGCTGCTGTTGTGTGGTGAGTGTAGTCCTTCATTGTCTTGAACAGAACTCTGATCTGACCCCTCACCATCAGAACTGGATTCTTGGACTTGCTCCTGACATTCTGGATGCTCCATTCCTTCCAACAAAGATCTGGAATCCTGACTGGTCTGACCACAGTCCAGGTTTTTACTGTGTAATGGTCCATCCCAGAAGCCTTCCAGTCGGAAGGCTCAATTTCTGCTCATTACAGTCTGAAGTGACATGTGTAAATATAACTCTGGATTGAAGAGCAGATGAAGGTTTCCATAGTAACCCTTGTTCATGTGGTTCTATCAGCTGGTGATGATGATGCAGGTCCGTCTGAGGGATCAGCGATTGCGATGTCCAGTTTAGACTTGCTCCCTTGTCCTTTACACACTCAAAATCCTCCAGATTGCTGAATATTCTGGCAATTTTTTGCACTGTAAAGGGAAAAATGAGAATTCCTTCGAATCGTAGAAATGATAAACATGCAAGCAGTATTTTGATTGACAAGTGAAATGTCTAGTTAAGTTTAAGTTTTTCTGTATAGTGGAACTCAGAACTGAAATTTACGAAAAAATGTGCAGAACTCATCAATAGATTACATGATTAAAAAAAAAAATCATATTAATCTTCTTTGGGCTTTCAGAACAGTCTAGAGCAAATATCGAAATTAACATTGACATGTAACTATATGAAATTCTATGAGTATTGTGTATATGGATTTATTTCATGAACATTTACTCCCATTAACTTTTATATCCCAACCCCGCCGGCATCTCCACCAGGTCTTAAAACAACTAGTGAGACAAAGTCAGTACAGAGGATCGGATGTCTTTATTTAGTTAGATTTAATAGTAGGAATCCATGATGCGCCTCATGCTCATGAACCTCATGCCGCCCATGTTCATGAAGTTCCTGTACTCTCCGGGCCTGAAGTACATCATCCTGCCTCTGTAGTGGGGCTGCTCGTACATCAGCCAGTGGCCGTCCATCACGTTGCAGGACATGCAGTTGCTCATGCGGTAACGGTCCATGATGTTGTCGCAGTCGTCCATCAGCTCGTGCATCATACCACCGAAGTTCTCCCTCTCATAGATCCTCATCCTGTAAGATCCTCTGTACTGTAAGAGGAAAAACAAAGTTTACGTGATGTCTGTATGATGCAGGAGGAAAATGACGTAGTGATGAGATGTCCTACCATGGGGATCATGCGGCAAGACCTGATGCAGTCAGACATTCCCATCATGCTCATGTAGTCGGCGTACTCTCCCCTCCTCATGAAGTACTGGTTTCCCATGTAGTTGGGGCGGTCGTAGACCATGAAGCAGCCGCTCTCCACCCTGCAGGAGTGGCACCTGCTCAGGTAGGAGGTGAGTTCAGCGCAGTCGCTGCTGGTCTCATAGTGGCGACCCTGGAAGTTCCTGTCCTCGTAGAAGATGATCTGAAAGGACAAGCAGAGGAGGTTTTATTTAAATATGAAGCTGAAGCGGATTTGTTTAAATTTTTTATTCCTGATTAAATAAATCCTCTGGGTTGCACACCTTGCCCATGGTTGCAGTCTTCTGCTTGCTCCTCAGGACTGAGCTGTGGTAGCTGTGCATTCCTGGCAGTGGTCACAGTTACTTTTATACTTGCTGAACGTAAAAAAAAAGGATGTTTGTCTCTATTGTTCAAAGCCCTGACCCAGCAACATGCCATAGAAGCCTAATGAGCAGCTAGACCACTAAAGGGTTATTATCCAACACTGTTGTAGAAATGCATGTTGTCTATATGTGTGGTATTGTTGTCAAACAATGAAAATAAAGAGAAGCTTCCAAATGACAGCCGTCAAAATTCCCTTCAAATAAAGAATAAATAAATCTTTTCAATTCAAAGTATATTATAAAATTAATAATTGAGAGTAATTTTGTTTCTCTGAGTTTTGTTTTGATTTGTATGAATAAACTGAACTCATTCTAACCTGATGCAATGAAGTCAGATTCGCTTTGAACACATGAATGTAATTTGCACAATCTTTATTCTTTTGTCTCTTTAAAACCAACAGAAATGGAACCTATATTTAATGATGCTGTGAAAAATGCCTAAATTTATACTGGGGGTGGCAGCGGTCAGAGCTGAATGGTACAGAGCTGCTGGTGCAACTCCAATGTATTGGAGCAAAGGTCAAATCAGAGAGAAAGGAGGACAGTAAACGGATAACAAAAGAGATGCACTGGACACCCCCCCCCCCCCCCCCCCCCAAAAAAAAAAAAAAACAAAACAAACAAAAAACATAGAAACAAACAAACCAAAATCAAACAAACATACCCACAATTTTTTGTATAAAATCTCAGGGAAAAATTTTCTTTCCCAGGAATTCTTGTTTAAAGGTGATAACTACAACTTTTAATCAAAACAATAATAATAATACAAAAAAGTCTATAGAACATCTAGAGGGGTGCAGAGTAGAAGAATTTATTTCCCATATTTTTTTTTACAACTTATAAATAATTGTTTTATCCATTTTGATGGGTCCCAAAAAAGTAAATATTTACATCTGAATACCATGCAAATGTTGATTCCTTCACCGTTAGCATTAGCTCAGGAGTTGCTAGCTTGGCTGTTATCTGCTGAAATAGCATCTTCCTTGCTTTACTTCTCTCAAATTCAAGCAGACAAAAAATAAAGCAGGATGAGGCTGAAGGCAGCAAAGGTGCTCAAAAGCCCCGTGGAGGTTGCTGCTTTCCTCCTGGACCTGTGAGTTAAACATTTGTTCGTGCTAGTTAATGGTTAGGATCTGTAACATTGCTAACGCTAAATGAGTAAGCGAATGTCAGCGCGTCACCTGCTGGTGGGGAGGAATTAAACTTGTTGCTATCACCTTTAATAATCATGAATTTAATGATTTACTTATGATTGATGCTTATTTGTTATATATTATTGAGCAGATAGGACATCAAGCAGAAGTCTAAAATGCATGATTTTTTATTTGGGGACAAGAAATCTATGAGTTATAATTATGCAAACTTGCAGGAAAATCTGCTCATTAAAAAGATATAATTGCAAACATTGATAAACCCTGGTTAAACACCTTCTTTGCCTTACTTAAAAAACATGGCTGCTATTTAGACTCATTGCATTGGTAGAGAATTTCTCATAAAGGGAATGCTCATTTTTGTCTCATTTTGTTTTAAACACACATTTAAAATTATTATAATCCGTTTTTGTATTTTGTATTTTGTTGTGGTGGCTGTTAATGACTCGGCAGATATAAAGAAAACAATTTCATTTTGAGTTAAACTTTTATATTGACTCACTTTTAAAAAAACCTGATTTCTCCTTGCATTCACAACATCCATTAGCTTTATTCTCTGCAGCTAGTTAGTGCTTGACAGTGGCACGAGGTTTTCCACCAGAGTGAGGGACAGCAGGGACAATATTCTAGCTAATTCCTTTCCTTTGGTCGAGATGTTTCCTTGTGTGTCAGTATGAAGCTTCCAACACTTTGTTGGATCTGTGACACCAAGAATGAGAGCAGTTGTGATGGAAAAGGGATTGCAGGTGGACATGATGAAGTGGACATTGACTGTATCTGCTTGCAGCAACATTTTGATGTTTTATTTACTATTAAGTGAAATATATACATGTTTGCACATGCTTCAACAAGAAATTTAGCAGATGTGTTGAGTTATTTGCAGACTATTGGATAAGAAAAACATAGGCACAAGCACAGAATTCTATATAAAAGTCAAAAGTCTGAGATTGAAGTGGAGGACAAATCAAAATCAAAAACATAAAGAGAGTAGAAAACAGAGAAGAAATAAGATGGGAGAGAACAAAGATGAGATGGTCTGAAATGGGACTGAGATGAGAGACAACAAATCCAAATAAGGACATTATATACCGTAGTGCCAGTGCTAATCAGCAAATGAAATGCAAGTATGGAGCCATTAGACAACTCAAACTTTCTGAGGTTCAGCCAGTGACTTAAAGAGTGACTTTCTTTTTTTCCACCTGGACTTTAGGAGTTTATGTGTACTCGTTCAAAGGATGGAGTTTTGTTGCAGATAATGCCTTATATAGAGGTTTCCCGTTTCTGCCATTACGTAGATGCACGCCAGAGGGCAGCTTGATCTAAATATCGCCCAAAGGAGTCAAAGTGATACAGAGATTTTGCCAGTGAGTAAATGCACATATAAACTCCTAGAAATAAGGTCCAGGTTGAAAAAAAAGAAAAGTTATCCTTTAAGTTTTCCATCGCTACACAGATTTTTGTCTCTTGGAAAAATGACAGGAAGAAAAAAACATTCATGTTTTTTTTTTTTCTGTTGTTGTTCAGTCTTGTTTCCTTCCAGGTATAAAAGTGAGATTGTTCCAAACCAATAAGTGTTGACAGAGCCTTTATGTAAGCCAATCACAAAGAGTGCATGGCAGGTCTTTGCACAGCGGACACTGTGAATGGGCAATATGTTATTGTGTGCGATATATAGTTGTTGTGATTTAGCTTAGGAAACAAAAAAAAAAAAGAAAAAAATATGAAAAAAAAAAAAAAAAAAAAAAATAATATAATAAAAAAAATAAAAAAAAGGGAAAACATAATTATAGAATGGAAGGAGGAAAGAAAAAATAAAAATAATAATGAGAATGGAATAGGAAGAGAGGAGGATTAATGGGGAGAAGGAAGGAATAAAAAAAAAAGAAAAAAAAAAAAAAGAAAAAAAAAAAGAAAAAGAATAAATAAAAAAAAAAAAAAAAAAAGAGAAAAAAAAAAAAAAAAAAAAAAGAAAGGGGAGAAAAAGAAAAGAAGTGAAGGAAGGGGAGGGGGAGAGAAGATGAAAAAAAAAAAAAATAGAATAATAAATAATAAGAAAGGGAGGAAGGAATAAAACCAAAAAAAAAAGAAAAATGGGCTGGTCGTGGCCGGTTTCCTCCCCTTTGGCGTTTTTGAAGGTCTCCTGAGGTTCCGCTGCTGAGGTGCTTCTCACGTCCTGGTTCTGCTGCTGTTCCTACTTTGGAGTTGCGGTGGATGGATCCCAATCTTCCCGATCTCCTGGAAGTTCGTCCGGCTCTGCGGGCTGTCAGCTCAGTGGTGGTTCTGGTTCGTCCTCTCTCTCTCTCTCTCCGCTCCGAGCGTGAGAGGCTGATGTCACGGGATGGTTGATAGAAAGATGATTTGGGTTAAAGTCGTCTTCTCTCCATCACTCCTTCCTGAGTGATCCGTGGTTCTGAACTCTGCTGAGTTCAGAGCAGGTGTCGTCTCATTCTTTCCCCATTGTTCCAAGTTTCTTCAGTTCTGCCTTGTTCGTTCTTCTTCTCATCAGATGTGAATCTCACAGTTCAGAGCTTGCGCTCTGCCTGGCAGTGGAAGTGGGTTGCAACTTGTCAGCCAATGGGAAGCTGACAGTCAGGTTTCCTCCAATAGTCAGACACATCTCAAATGATCATTTGACTATCAGTTAAGCAGTAATTTAATTCTGTGAATTTAAGTGAGGCATGCGTACAAATGGATCAATTATTGAGACATGATGAAATAAAAAGAACATAATAAAATAAAATAAAGAAAGATCTGAATTATACGAATAAAGGAAGACATTGAATAAACAAATCAGCTAAACAGATAAAACAGGATTAATCTTGATGATGTAGATTCTGTAAAGAAAATACATGTGTTAGACATCATTTGATATGAGGAAGTCATTTCTAACGTAAAAGTGGATTTCAACAGTTGGGTAAGGTCTCTTTCTTCACCTTTATGCAGCAAATCCTGGAATGATGTGATGTGAATTGGGGAAGAAACTTCTAGTTTCTAATCACAAAGTATATCATGTTGCATATCAAAAGAAAAGCTTCATCATGAGATTAACATGAGCTTACTTTCCTGATAATATAAAACAGTTCTTGGATGTTAAGAACACATAACAAAATTGGCTATACGGAACCAATTTATAGCAGGTCGTAAATACTGTGAAGGAGTATCTCCAAGCTTGGAGGACGGGTTCAAAGTTCAACATTGGCCTTTGTTTGTTTTGCCAAAATGCAGGTCCTCTCCTGAGCTGCACTCAGGACCGTAAATTAGTGGCTGCTCAGAGAAGGTCCTTCTCTGAGCAAAATTCCTCCTTGGGATGTCTGCTTTACATCCACATGTGGCCTTTATCAAGCAGTATGTGTCCCAAAGTATATTTGGTTAGATGTGTGTATCCTTTTGCTGAGACCTTTGGGCTTGAGATCACTACATAGTCAAATAAAATTCCACATGGTAATAATTTATCATCTCACGATAACAACGATACATTCAGTTTCTCAGGTTGTATCTTAGGTATTTATATATAGGTGTTTTTTTTTTTTTTGGTTTTTTTTTTGCTGTTTGCACTGTTTGAATAAATGTCAAATTCGTTCACATATTTCAAACTTGATTGTTTGGTGTCAGTTTTGCAGTACAGGTGTAGTTACTTGAACTTAATTGAGGTAGTTTAGTGGCTTCTGGTATTATTTTATGGCTCCCAAGACAGAATGTAGCAATAGATTTATGATACAAAAGAGTAGGCTGATATGTTTTCATTGTCACTTACTGTAAGGGCTATTCCATGTAAATGTCAACCTCACCATGAAAAAATAAAGTAGTCATATTTGTAACAAAACCTATTTAAAATGTATCATCAAGGTCTATATTTATAAATACAAAAAACATTTAAATACAATATAAATGCAAATGTGTGTTTTTTCCTCGCTAACTGACAATATGAAAATGTGTTTTCTACTAACCAAATTGTGTGACATTCTGATTGGCCAGAATGGGAACAAAAAATCCCCTACAGACATCTTCTAACCTCACTTTTTATCAGGAAGGGGTGTTGTATCAAAATGTAAATCGGTCACATTCTTTGTGCCTTTCCTTTGACAGGTGGAACATGCTTTTATGATGATGATTTCTGGGACAGCCCATGTAACGTCCATAATGTTTTTAAAGTTATACCGTGTAACTTTTGACTCTGACGTTAAGCCTAAAATGAGCAGTATTAGCTGATTTTTTGGGCCAACATACAGTGACTGACGCGCGTCAGCACTCTGAGCGGGCTTCCCTCTGCAGAAACCAGACATCGTAACTTTGGAGAGGCGGGCCGTCGATGAAAGTGCCGTAAAGCAAGTTGCTTTACGGCTCCTCATCCGTAAACACGGAAAACTCTACTTGTGCTACTTTCTCTCATGACTCGAAGCATAGTCATGGCGGAGCAAAGTAAAAAGGTGAAAGTGATGTCTGAGCAGGTCAGAAAAAAAAGAGGCAGAGGGATCACTGCAGATCAAAAACACGAGTGGACATTGGGAAAGAATTCAGTTGTTGGAGATTTCTGAAACAGCAGTGTGGAAGCAAAACCCACTCTCTGTTTGCCACGGTATCATTAGACTGGTAAGTAAGTTTGGCTGTTGTGTAAACGTACGCAAATGTGATGTTTTTCTTTTTTTTCAGTCATCGTTAACGTCAATTAGAGCCGCATAAGCTGCCGATAGTTTCCTGTTAGCAAAACGCGGCTAGAATTACTATAGACCAAAGCTAACGTGACTCCCTAAACATTTTGCGCAATTGTGGCTGGTTTGCAGCAATAACTGCGTTCTCTGTAATTCATATAAATATAAAAGAATTAACAGAACGATCGGCAGTTTGCTTGGTTTAGTTGTTTGGTTTTCATACGCTGATCAGAAGGAAGCAGAGCCACTGTATTGTCCCGTAAACTGAGCTAATCCAGACGTTCTCATAACAAACGTGAGTTTTTCCAAAGTTACGACTTCATTCTGTGCACAAAACTACAACTTGGTTTCGTGGCTGGTTTTGATTGCGCATTTATCTTTGCATTGTGCGTTTGTGTGTGTGATATTTTAGCTATGTAAACACATAATTAGAGACAGTTAGAGGCGCATACCTCCACCAGGGGTGAATCCCCCAATGGTGAAAAATCCTTTAGAAAATTCTTGAATCTTGATGGACTCGTTTATTTCAATATCCAAACACGGGAGAGGAGATTTAAATTTGCGTCACTGCTGTGAGGCCTGTGAGACGTTGGCGCTGTTGCAGGTTTAGCGCTCCTAGTGGCCAAAAGTTACACGGTATAACTTTAAGAAAAAATTTTAATAGAACATGCATTTAAAAATCCATGTCAGCCAAACTTTCAGAGCAAAGCTACCTTTAACAGAGATGACATTAGCAGCAATTGATCATCCTAGTCTCATTTTTTTAATAGATTTCTGAACATTATGGACGTAACTGTGCCGGACGCCACATTTAGACAGCTGTCAATCTAAGCTGTCACTTAGTTGTACATCTATCTGCCACGGAGTGTTTGCTGGGAGATCTTTGCTGAAACAGTTCTTTAACACTTTTACATGGTACTTGTAAGTATTATTCATATATGGATTGTATTTTTGTAATAATTTTTGTAATAATTTAATTGACTTCGAAGCCATAATATTGTTTTAGCATTGCTGTGCAGAGCACGGTACAGAATGCATTTAAAGATCCAGAGTCCCTGGCCTTTGCTATCTACCGGGCGGCAAACGAATACCTCGAGTGTGTTTTAATTTGGTTATTAGTCAGTTAATATTGTTGTTGTTGGTGTAACATTACTAGTCTGGTTCTGTACATTATGTTTAACTTCATGGATGGGAAGGATTTTTTTTTTATGCACCACAGCGCTCCTTCAGAGATTCCATGACAAATACATTCATAACTTTGTATTCTATTGATTGTCGATCAGTTGTTGAGTAAATGAGACATATTTTAGTTTGAGAAGGTGGCGTTACCCATGTTTTAAATAAGCATCTAGTCTAGGATTGGAGTGTTTTAACTTTTCCCTCCAACTAACTTCTGGCTAGTTGATGTTAGCTAACTTGATATGAGTGACGGATCAAACAATGGCGCAGTGGCTCGTAACGTTAAACCGTAACCATAAGCGCTGAATCCTCTTTTATCAACAATCAGGCTTAAACTGCCAGTTAGTCCGTAGATGTTGCAAAAAGTGTAATAAGCGCATTGCTTGCTATAGAGGGGAATCGGGCACTCAGTCTGTTGCGCTCTGAGCATCAGCTGGTAAAGTGCTTCTTTCTACCCGCAGTTAATCCTCCCGACTGTCGCACATTTACAGACTCGAGTTAACACAGACTCTAAAAGAACAGGCTAAATACGGTTCTATTTAGAAATAAAAGGAATATGAACTATGTGAAAGTGAACTTTTTTCACCATATTCCAGTTGATGTGGAATACTGCTTCAGATCCACCATGCTTAAAAGCATGCAGGCGCATCCCAGATGACACAGAGCAGGGATGTGCTATTCTCCTACCTACTAAATAAGACTTGATAGAAATGTAGGTAGCCCAGGTTATTTACATAAATAAATAAATAGATAAATAATTAGCAATACAGTTTATACTGATATATTTTTTGTTTAATTTTAGCATGGCCAAAACAGCTGCAGAACGTCAGAAGGCAAACAGGGAAAGAAAAAAGAATGATGAAGCTTTCAAAACAAAGGAGAGAGTGAGGAAAAAGAAAGGAGAGAGAAATTAAAAAGAAGACTCGGTCAAAAGAGGAGGCAAAAAGAAGGGAGCGAGTAAGAAAATGGCATCTTCTCAGAAGTACTGGTCAAGAAGTCAGTCAGTCTGTGCAGCCTTTTAAAACAAGGCAATCATTTGGGAAGGCTTTAAAATGCACAGTCAAGGCTCTAAAAAGCCCATAAAAAAAGAAAGCAGTAATTTAAAATCTGGCCTTCTCAATGAGCTTTTTGATCAGGAAACCCACCAAAGTCCTAAATGCAACTAAAGACAGAGTGAAGGAGTTTTATTCCAGGGATGATGTATCCAGCCAGGCATCAGGAATAAAAGATGCTGTGACCATAAGAGAGGGAGGAGTCAAGAAGAGAGTCCAAAAACGCCACGTGTAACAATCGTATATCGCAAGCAACTCGTTAGTACTTTTCATGCTGTGTTCGCGTGAAACCGGGCAGATGGACGACAGCCGCTGCCATGTAAAGGCATAAACAAGCCTCTATGTGAATACGTGGTCTGTCAGTTACAGTGACATCAGTCCACATCTGATATGTTGTCATGGCGATGTCGTATTGTTTTCCCTGACCCATGTTTTACCGTCTTTCTGTCGGCTTCTGTGATTAAAATGACATCTGGTTTGTTACCGACGGCCGTCTGCCTGACTGCACGTGAACACAGCATCAGTGTAATGCTGGTTCCTCCTGACTGCACCGTGGTGACTTTTCAAAAACATCACCTCGATCCATAATAAACTAAACTAAACTATGTCAGGTAAACAGGTTTCCCTTGTTGACTGGACTTACCTATGTAAATAAAGTTAAAAAAAAAATGTAGCTACTTTTATCAGTAAACTGAATATTAAAATTCAAAGCATTTGAATAATGAAAATTATCAAAGTATATTTTGAAGTAACAGGACAAACTTCAGTAATTATTTCACATTCAGCATAAAAGATTAAATATTTCAATGTTTACATCTGAAATGTTTTTTTTTCACCACAGGCAGGAGCTCATCACCAAACATGGACATGTTCCGCCTTTATGGTTCAAAACGTCACATGCAGCAATGAATTATGGGCAATATGCTTCAGCGAAGTCTGCATGGATGCGGACTTCACTGAAGTGTGGATTGAGGGCGCAAAAGGGGCGTGACGGACTTCCACCCTCGAGCAGCCCCTCAACGGGAGCGCGCATTCTAGGGGCGCAAGAGTGGAAGTGCGGGTATTGGGACGGGGCCTATGTGTGTCAAACGTGCTGCGCCAACAGACCCATATGATTGGTTCAAACGGCGGAAGCAACAGCTGATAACTGTTTGTTTTAACCAATCAGATGCTGTTATGGAAGGAGCTTTACTCAGTAGAGCAAAGTAATGAAGCCAGACTGTGAGTGAAACAGCAAGTTGGATCATACTTAGCTGTGGGCTACCAGCGCAGGCTCATGTTAGATATTACCGATATCACACTTTGAATGGCCGATACCAATTATTGGCAAAGTGTTAAATATCGGCCGATGATATCAGCAGGGCCGATGATCGGTCGATCCTTACCAAGTTCGCAAAAGTACGCATATTGAGAAACGGCCATGGTACTAAACCCAGTGGCCAATCACAAAGCTTCTGCCCCGCTCAGCCCCCTCCACCCATTGAGAACAATGTCTATGGTTTCCTAGCAACAGCAATATTAGAAACCACACATGTAGGTGTTTGTCAATGCCATGAACCTGCAAAACCCACTTTATCCTCCTTATTTATGAAGTTTCTGTCATTATCAAAGGCAGAGAGGGAGTACCCAAAAGCAGACGTAAACTTACAACAAACATTTTATCATAGGTGCAGGCTCTTAAGTTTTCAAGATTACTTGGAGTGAGATTGAGACTGAGGTGGGGCAGGGGTCATTGCCGGGAGGGAGGCAGTGGGGGGGGGGGGGGGGGGGGGGTCTCGCGGGAGTCTGTACATCCAGTCAATGACGAAATTTTGATTTCAAAGGTGGGGGGGGGGGGGACGACGACACAGGTACTATTAACTCACTGGCTGCCATTCACGTGTTTCCACGTTAATTTAAATCTGAACGTTAACTGCCAATCACGTGTTTCCACGTTAATTTAAATCTGCTTAACTGCCATCACGTGTTTCCCGTTATTTAAATCTGAACGTTAACTGCCAATCACGTGTTTCCAGTTATTTAAATCTGAACGTTAACTGCCAATCACGTGTTTCCACGTTCATTAAGGGTTTTAATGGGGGAGCTGTTTTAATCTCCGGAGGAGCTTGTCAGAGAGAACCAAAGGCTGATCATGATTTTTTCGGTAGTTTTCATCTAATCCAGCAGATGGCGGTGTCAGACAAGCTTAAAAAAACCTACCAAGAAGTGATGCGCTTCTATGATGCTTCCTGTGTTGTTAGCGGTTGTTAGAGCCAACGGCTGTTAGCCCAAGAATTGGTTCGATTCCAACTGCTTCGAGGGGTAGAGAACATTGCGACCGGTCGTAATCAAAGCAGTTTAGGAGGTGGATGAAGGAGGAAAGTTTGTGGAAAAAGTGATCGGTGACAGACAGACACGATCGATCGAAGACAGAGATGGAAATACAGCAGCGAAGTGCGGCAGCTGAAAGTGAAAGTAAGTCTACAGCACACGGTTGTTTCCCGTGGGGGAGGGGGGGTGTTGCACTGCGTGCGCACCTAAGCAATGGTGGAAGGAGAATGAGGGATGGGGGAGGAGTAGAGAGACGTTTCTGCTCTATGTTTCTGCCAAATATTATGCTGTGAAACAAACTTGTTGTTGCTTATTTAGCTAGTAAATAATTATTTTGCCACCAAAACTCTTTTCTCAGTGTTGTATTTGTTGTTTCATAGAAGTAAACAGCTGATCAGATGATGAAGGTGTTACTAAAGTAAAAAAATATTGGCATCAAAGACACTTTTCCACTTGAAGCGGAGGATCGCATTCAATGCTCGTTTTCTCAGCTTTTTGGTCAGAAACAGGCATTTTCGCTGCAACAAAGCCATGTTCTACTGCAGATTACTAAAGAATGGAAAAAGCTAGAAACAAATGGTTTTTTTCTGATAAAAGAAGAGAGTCTAAGCTTTCCTTTGGTACATTCAGTGTTTGTATTGGCATAGTACACAATATTCTGTGGATCTCCCAAAATCAGTGAAAATGCTTAAAAATCCTGGCAATATGGTGCGCTCTGCTCGGAAAAGGTCTGGCAGTCAATGAGTTAATAAACTTGGCAGCGGCTGAACTAGTTAAGATAAACTTAACAAAAGGTGAAATATTTATGAGCATCTTCAAATTTAAGTAATTACAATGATGAAAAAAATACTGCAAAATAAACTAGTTCATGTTCCTACTGTGAGTTCCTGACCAGCTCATGAACTCACTGCTAGTCGCTCACTACTATTTCTTACCAGTAAAATAACGCATTCACACATTTACAGACTTTTCAGTTCACCAGCCTGAGTAAAAACCTGTACCTGGCCAGTTTGCTTCTTTCATCTGACAAAATATGTACAGTCATCCTCAAAATCGGTCATACCCTAAAATTAAAGAAAAAAAAATCAGTCGTCAGTAAAATAAGTTGAAATTGACAAAAGTAATAATAAATAGAAATTCTATAAAAAATAGTGACAATGATTTTAAATTGTGGTCTGAAAGAAATATTAAAAACAAACACACATAAATTAAAATAAGTAAACAAGCATGATGGGGCTCCTGAACTAAAACTTTGTTGTGCAGCACTTTAAGGTAATCACTGCAATCAGGTGTTTTCTGTAATGTTCAAAAATACTTCTGCACTTGTTGACAGGTATTTTGGACCACATTTCATGGGAAAGGTGCCCTAATGTGTCTGGCACAGTTTTGGTTGGTTGTTTTAAAAAAGAAAATCTTTTTCAACTAAAATTTACTTCACTAAAATAAAATTCTGTAATTTCTTTTTATTATTAGTTTCTTTAGTTTCTTGTTATTTGACTCACTATTGTCAGTTTAGCCTCTTCTTTAGTTAGAGGGTATGAATAATTTTGAGGACGACTGTAGATGCAGGTGTTTGAACTTTGAAAGCTCTGATCCAGATTATCTCCTAACATTTGTCTCAATGCTTCATCTCATGACTAATGTTTATTCTTTCAACCTCACCTGTGAGCCTCCAGCCTCCACCTCCTTCAGCCTTTCCTCCTGCATCTCTACTATCCTTAACCTGACAATAATATATTCATGCATGACATCAACAGTTGGACAATTTGTGGTGCAACAATCATAAATTTCTATATATGTAGGGGTAAATATGTAGTTTCACAATTATCATGAGTTTGGATGTATAAAAGTATGAGTTTGTATATTATATTTTTTCCCTTACATTATATTTATCAGCAGTGGGTCAGGGCCTGATTGGCTTCATACAATGTGGCAATAAAGATTTATTTTAAATATATTAAGGAATCAATAATAAGCACAAGTCTTCTATAGAAGTGAAGGAGGATTGGCTTTTTTCCTAGCATGAACTAAATAGCAAGAGATAGGTAACAATAGTATTGTTAACTAGCTTAACATTATGTATTGGTCCGTGTTAACTACCCTTACCAAAAAGTAGTATATGCAAGTATGCTTTAAGTATACTATTTCTAAACTTTAAATAAGACAATACACTTTCAGTTTGTTATTTATGTACTTGTCAGAAATATACTTAAAGTTTATTTGGCATTTACTAATAAATATACTAGAAGTTAAACATTTTTAGCCTATACTTATATTTAAACTTTTGAAAAATATACTTTAATAGTAGTACATTCATAGCACATATTCAAACATACTGGTTTCTTTGATACTAAGACTTTAAATATTACTGGACCATTTGGTGGAGTCGAATAAAACACCTGAATCTATTTTTGACAGACATTTTGTAATATTTTTTTTACTAAGCATTAAAGGTGGAGTAGAAGTATAATAAGGTGATTTTCAGAATATTTGAAGATGTATTTTTAAACACTAAACAGTGTGTAAGTGTATTATCAGTAAACTCATAGCAAACCTAAAAGGTTAGGTCGACTATTTCTTAAACTAAAAGGGCATTGAGAAGTTTACTACTAGAAAACTATCACTATACATAGAAGAATACTTTTAGTATACTTAAAAGTGTACTTTGCAAGAGTAAAAGTAAGCTTAAAGTGTTAGTACGAGTATACTAACAGTATAACTAGAAGTACACTTTCAGTATACTTTAAAGTGTACTTTCTAAAAGGAAAGGTAAGCTTGACTTTTTAGTACAAGTACACTAATAGTTTACCTAGAAGATTACTGTTAGTATACTTTAAAGTGTACTATGTAAGAGTAAAAGAAAGCTTAAAGTGTTAGTACCCATATGGTGGAGTGGGTAGCCACAGTATCTAAAAAGAAAAAATAAAACAGACTAACAGTATACCTAGAAGTGTACTTTCTAAAAATAAAAGTAGGCTTGAAGTTTTAGTGGGAGTACACTCACAGCATACCAGAGGATTACTTTAAGTATACTTAAAAGTATACCTTTAAATACTTAAATTGGGCCAATTTAGTCCCAAGAAGTTCACTTGTTAGTACACTGGTAGTACACTGATAGCAGTGTACTTGGTAAAAAAAAAAAGTACACTTGGGGGATATACTTCAGTATACTTGAGTATACTTAATGACATGTACTTAAGGAATACTTCTTTTTGGCAAGGGTAGTCATATTTAGCTAACATTATCTACATGAAACAGCTTCTACTTACATGGTTTGTTTGGGGGTAAAAATACTGTGTGAAGTTTTTTGCTGCTCTGACTGGTTTGCTGAACTTTCCTGACGCTGTTCAGCAGCTCTGCTCTCTCCCGTCTGTGATCCACACCTGCCGGTCTAGCATGCGTGCGCTCACGGTGCCTTTAAAGACGGCTCGGGAAAAATAGTTTTGGACAGTAAAAATAAGTGCAGTACCTTTAAAAAAAGGGTGCAGGGGACTGCTTTGGCGCTTCATACGCAGTCAGTCCGAGTGAGCCTGGTTGGCTCGCTCATAGCGCGGCAAAATTAATTATCAGCGTGAGAAATGGTACGTGTGGCGTGTGAAGTCGTTCAAATGCGTGTGTCACACGCTCAGTGCGTGAGACTTGAGAGCCCTGTAGGTGCCAGAAATTAGTGGGCTGCAAGCTAGCAGGAAGTGCTAGCTAGCATGTAGAGCCAGTTCTGAGCTGCAGGGGGGCAGACTCCGCCCACAACGCAGAGGAAATTTGCTAATGAGCTACTGGCGCTCTGCAGAAGCACAGTCCTGGAAAATGGCACGTTTTGTGATTTTGGCTTAAAACTACATAATCACAATTTAAAGACCACTGAGAAGGTTTACAGAAACTAAAAGGATTGAGTGGGTCTTTAATATCCTTTTTTAAGGTTTATTTTCAACTTGTCACAAGACATATCATTTCAATATAATTTAATTAAGGCCTGGGGTTAAAATTTATTCCATGAATGCTGAAAGTTCATGCCGTTTCATCCAGATTTTTCAGATACATTCTCCCGGAAAGCCATAAATGAACATATTCCTTGTCAAGTGAACTATTTATTAACATTTATTCATCTCATTCCACCCCACCTAACAGGATTCCATGATACGTCTAATGGATCCGATCCTCATGTCCATGGGACCCATTCCCATGTCTCGCATACTCCTGTACTCTCCGGGCCTCAGGTACAGCATCCGGCCTCTGTAGTGGGGCTGCTCGAACAGCAGCCAGTGGCCGTCCATCACGTTAACGGACTGGCAGTCGGACATGCGGAAACGGTCTTGGATGGAGTCGCAGTCTTCCATCAGCTCGTTCATTTGACCTCCGTAGTTTTCCCTCTCGTAGATCCTCATCCTGAACGGGCCTCTGTGCTGTGAGATGACAGATGATTACTTTCACAAATCACCACCTTTCTGCAGTGTTGGAGGGAAAAACCCAGATTAACAGAGTCATTGCGAAGCATGGTTACCATGGGGATCATGCGGCAGGAGCGGATGCAGTCGCTCATGCTCATCCCCATCAGACGCTGGTTGTCGGGGTACTCTCCTCTTCTCGCCAGCATCTGGTGGCCCATGTAGTTGGGACGTTCGTAGACCATGAAGCAGCCGCTCTCCACCCTGCAGGAGTTGCAGCGGCTCAGGTAGGAGGTGACCTCGGCGCAGTCGCTGCTGGTCTCGTAGGAGCGACCCTGGAAGTTCTTGTCCTCGTAGAAAATGATCTGAAAACACAACGGTTCACACATGATCAGGTCAAGATTTTTACCTTTTAGCTACAATGAATCATAATGAAAGTTTTCTCTTACTCTTCCCATTTTGGTGGTCAATCCTATCCCTGATTGCGCTGGTACTTTGGCCAGGCAAACTCTGTGGCACTTTTATACTCATCATGATGAGTAAATGATCTATGGAGCCTTTGTTTTAAATATCTTACTCAGCACCATAGCATACGGGGCTATAATGTTTGTTAAATCGCTCTGTAAATGGTTATTATTCCAGAGTGTATGCATCTGGTGCAGTGCCAACTGCAGTGGCTGTCCTATGGGGTACAAGTGGGTGACAGCAGCTGATGTATCAGCTGGGACTCTGTGGTGTCGGTGCAGTGGAAAGCACTGCTGTATTTTCATGTTAGGCATCAGGCTCATCTGCACATGAAAAACTACATCCGTGTGAGAGGACTTGACTGCAGTAGCTGCATAGTTTATAGATACTACACAGGAATTCATATGACTAAAAATTACTTCACAACCTTTGATAACAAGACTGAATCAAAACTGTAAATGATCTGTTTTATACTAACACCTCATGTCTGGTCAGTTATAATGGAAAAATGTTACTCATAGAGGAGAAAGTCTACTCATTACTTGCTGCAGGGTGTCCAGGTCCTGCAGTGGCAGAACAAGCCCAGATCATCATCCCTCCACCACCGTGCTGACGGCTGATGTGCTGCTGTGCGTTCTGACCACTTATCTCCACATTGGTGCTCATTCAACAGCTTACAAAGATTGTGGCATTCATGAAAATAAGGCATGCTCAATTTTCTTCCCCGATATCCAATATACCGTTAATGTCCAACCCTAAATTTCCGATATCTGATATCAACCGATACCGATCTCTGCAGACAACTGTGAGGCTGTATCTGTCATATTTTGAAAGATACAACTATATTTTGCTCCAAGAGAAAAGATCCCAAAGTAGCTTTAACTCAGCCAGAGGAGTTCATTTTGGACATCTGGCTGCCAGATATCAGATACTAGCAGATATTAGCCAACATGTGGCTAATTATGATGTTTCTAACAACTTGGTAACTTAACCAACAACTTAAAACCAGACATATTATAAGCAGCTTCAAAGTAAGTCAGTCTGTAGCAGCAGCAGCTGCACTGTAGTCACATGACTCTGAAAGGAATGCTGGGACATGAAGATGAAAGTTCCTGTTATTCACAATAACAGGAACTTTTCTACATGTTGGACCGCTTCTAATGGAACAACATCTCGTGAGATTTTGTTAATTAAAATCGATACAGTACTTTTTTGACATCAATACCATAAAACGAATATCCCTTTTTTTCTGAAATAACATTTTAATGCCAATATCAGAGATAATATCAGTAGGTTGATAATATTAGGCATCTCTAATGAAAATCTGAGAACACTCAGGAAGAACATTTGAGTTGTAAACAAAGTATTTGTTTTTTTCTGTTCGTGTTATTAAAATGCAATAATAGAACTATGGTAATGTCTTTGCTATGTATTCTAAATGATTTTTTGCTCATTTATAAAGTGCTTTTATTATAAAAAAAAGAGCAACCTGTTGCAGATTGTGTCCTAACATGACAGTGTCTCTCAGGGAAATTTACAGTGTTGTTCTCTATTTCAGGACAAGTCGCATTCCAGATGGGATTTAATTCTATTCCCGGGCTTCCTAACTTTATCAGTGCAATAGACTCCGCACATTTGTGCACATTCATGTCCAAGTCCCATTTGATTCCCAGATCCACCTGCTGAATGTGGTGTTTAAATGACTTGGCTGTATGATGTTGATTTAAACAGACGTGAACACTAAAAATGATGTTGAATGAATGAATGTTCGTCAATTTATTCTGAAGTTCTAAAAGTTGAACTAAAATCTGTTAAATTCATGAACATGTTCATAGTTGTCTGCATCTTTCCCCATAGATTGGTAAATGCCAATCTCTCCTTTGTTAAAGAGTTTTTTTTTTTTTTATTTAATGAATTTCTCATGGACTTTGACTGCAGCCTGCAGTCTGGTCCCATGAACACATCAGAACGAACATCCTCGTGCTGTCGTGGTTAAAGACAAAAGTGGTACAGTGTTGAATAGACTTTCATTTCTCTTTACATAATGAACCTCCAACAGTTTGTGTCCATATACATCCAGCATCCTTTTAGATGCGGTGATGATGGAGCAAGTGGTGGATCTAATCAAATAAAACCTCCAGGTGAGTGTCAAAGTTGGTTAATGGTGTTATTAACCAGGGCACAACCTAATAGAAATAAAAGAGAAAATCTAATGAAAGTAATTATTATGATAAAAAGCCATCATGATAATGATTTGACTTATTAATTCTGACATGAACAAAGGGAAAAGGAAGAAGATTAATCTTATATAACCTGCCCGTTCATAAGAAGACATCAGTGAATGAGTCCCAGACGTCTTGTGGTTTGTTCAGATGCAGCTGTAACTGAGTAAATGGGATTTATTATTCCACTTTCCACCTGAGATAAAATATACAGTTCATTCACATACAGATGTTGTCTGGGGTGCCTTTTTCAGCACTCATCAGTAAATGCCTCTGGCTGAGGCAGTTTGCTAGTAATGAGATAGACATGGTTGAGGTAGGCCCGATGTTGCAGTATGATATGTCTGGATGGAAGTTTGTTTTGCATATATGGGTGCATGGCATACTGGTAAAATGCACTGCCGATGGTGTAAGCGAGCTCTACAAACTGGTCTGGAGCCCATTCACATACTGTGTTGGCTTGATTGATCTGTGTTTAACTTTTATTTTGAATGACCAAACCAAATTAACTTGCACTTACTAGATTAAACCTTATAAAATAGGACATGATAAACATAAATAACATATTGAATGATACTGTAAATATGCCACAAGATAGAAAGAAGTTTATGTCATATGTGATTCACAATTCAAATGAGTTGGATTTCCAGTCCAGTTGTGGAGTTCATCCCTTATATTGGGTCTGAACTGTGCGCTAAGCTGTTCACAGGGGCTCTGTGGCATTTCAAGACCTGGTTCCACCAATGGGACACCTACAAGAACTTTTAAAGGTGTTATTGAAGGCCAGCTGCAATATTTCATTCAGCTCTGATTATTTTTAAAATCTGAAACCTTGAGACAGATGATCTTCCTTCCTGATTCTGGTTCTGGTGGAGATTTTACTTCTTGTTGACTCTAGTCCCCTCTAAATACGCCAGATTAAGCCAAAAGGCCAGTTTTCATCTGTTGTCCCTAGACGACCACACAGTCTGTTGGAGTGGTAATGAAGGAAACACTTGTGAGATTTGCTGATATCAGTATACAGTACGTGTAACTAGTGAAGAACAAAGTAGATGGCACACAGCACGAATAAAAGAAGTCTCAGGCTTGCCTAGAAACTTCTCTCAGGATGAATATAAATTTGAGATGACCGATATTACCGTCTGATATCGGCAGTTAAATGTGATATCAGAAAATATCGCTATCAGTTTTTATTTTGCCGGCATTTTTACTTACAAAGTCTTGCAAGATTTTTTTTCTATTAGTACCAGTTTTTAACTGTGCATGAATAAAAAATAGTTGATCATAAAGTCCCTGTTATTGTGGAAGAACTTCATTTCCCAGCATTCCTTTTAGAGTCATGTGACCATGCAGCTGCTGCTGCTACAGACTGACTTGCTTTGAAGCTGCTTATAATATGTCTGGTTTTAAGTTGTTGGTTAAGTTACCAAGTTGTTAGAAACATTAGAATTAGCCACATGTTGCTAATACCTGCTAGTATCTGATATCTGGCAGCCAGATGTCCAAAATGAACTCCTCTGGCTGATACAAGGATATTTTGGGATCTTTGCTCTCGGAGCAAAATATAGTATCTCTCAGAATATGAGAGATACAACCTCACAGTTGTCTGCATATATCGGTATCGGTTGATATTGTATATCAGAAATTAAGGGTTGGACAATATCGGTATATCGGATATCGGGGGAAAAAACAGTATCAAACATCCCTGATATAAATGTCTCTGGAACGATGCAGCTGCAGCTCTAAACCTCCATCAGATGATGGAAGAGTATGTGAACATCATCTCTGCAGAGGTCAACTCTGATAAAGCCAAGCTGAACAAAACTGAAGTTTTTTGTTCACACAGTTCAGGTGACGTCTCCAAAATGACCAGTTTGGCACTATCTGCTCACAGAGACATTTAACAGGTTTATTGTTACAGAAGACAAATTGTTTTCACTTGAAATTATTATTTTGTGTCTGTAATGATGAAGTTTAATGACAGCCATGTGTCAGGTTGTACAAAAGTGTGTTTATATCAGTCGTGATACTCTTGAAGCTTTACTCAACAATATTTCATGTTTAAAAACTTCATTTTGAGTTTTCTTGCATGACCTAAAACAGCTTTATGAATATATTTTAACATTCTATGAATGTTTTTCTGAAATATTGTATATATGACCATTCCTGGAAGTCTGTGTGTTGTCATATGAAATCTTCTGCATATCCTGTAAATATGTGTGAAATATTCTTTGCTACTTATGTATTGTACACAGACAGTACTGTGGTTTAAAGACGGGATTTTCATTACAGTTTCCTGACTCAGTGATGGCTGTTAGTGTCTTTAAATGCACATTTTGAATAATACTGCTGTGAAATGTGTTGATAAACTGCACAATTCTAAGTGTGCCGAACCCCATAAACACTAAAAACCATCTTCAGCTGGATTTGAAATGATCTTTCTTTAATTTCATTCAGCAGCACATCACTTTGCTCCGCTCTAGCAGGACTCCATGATACGCCTGACGGAGCTGAGCCTCATGCCGCTGAAGCCCATGTCCCTCATGCTCCTGTACTCTCCAGGACTCAGGTACAGCATCCGGCCTCTGAAGTGGGGCTGCTCGTACATCAGCCAGTGGCCGTCCATCACGTTGCAGGACTGGCAGTCGGACAGACGGTAGCGGTCCATGATGTTGTCGCAGTCGTCCATCAGCTCCTGACTCTGGCCTTGGAAGTTCTCCCTCTCGTAGACCCTCATCCTGTAAGAGCCTCGGTGCTGTTGGGGAGACCACAATGCGGATCAGGGTGAGGTTAACCTGGTGTTTACTTTGCAGAGGTGTCAATATGAGGGTTATAAAATTTCTCGTGTACCTGAGGAATTAAACGGCAGGATCGGATAGAGTCGCTCATGCCAAAAGACATGTAGTCGGAGTACTCTCCCCTCCTCAGGAAGTACTGGTTCCCCATGAAGTTGGGGCGGTCGTAGACCATGAAGCAGCCGCTCTCCACCCTGCAGGAGGCACACCTGCTCAGGTAGGAGGTCATGTCAGAGCAGTCGCTCATGCACTCATAGGAGCGACCCTGGAAGTTCCTGTCCTCGTAGAAGATGATCTGGAAACAGAAGCAGAAAAAGTCTGAACAAACGGCTCATTTCCGTCCAAGCGTCGCCCTTCTCCTTCACTTCTCTCTCGTTGGCATCGTGTGTCTGCAGAGATGACTCTAAACTGACAAGTGATTGTTTTCTGGCCGACTCTCTACGCACCTTGCCCATGTTTGATGTTCTGTGTTTGTGGGAATCTGTCCAACAACCTGTGGCTGCCAGGCGGCTTTTATACTTTATACGCGCTCTAACAGGGTTTTGTTATTCAAATTATCTGGAAGCTGATGAATAAGCAGCTCTGCAATCGCTGTTAATTTCATTTGTGCCATCACGATGCAGAACAAAGGGAGGGGAAATGGGTGGAAGACACAAGGCAGCAGCGGAGGGAGAAGAACCAGCTGCAGTTTTTCCATGTCTAAGACTGGAGGAGGGGAAATCTGCTGGGTCACACCAACACACATTTTCCCTGGATATTTTGCTTGTTCAGGCTACGAACAACTTTAGGATGGCTCAAATGTCGAATTGCTTTTTTGATTAAGAAAAAAAAAAAGAGTGCAGAAATGTTCTAATTTATTTAAATTTATGTTTTATCTTAGGAGTCAATACCTTTTTGTCAATCCCACTCACTCTGTGTCCAGATTTATGTGTCTAGTTTAATCACTGCGAAATCAGCTTGATATCAGGGAGGAAGCAGAGCATGTCCCTAGATACCTTCTGTAAAGGAGGTAAGGATTTAGTGAACAAGCCCTGTATGGGATGACTGGGTTTATGAATGATGAACCTTTAATTCAACATTTTTTTTAAGTTCAGATATACAGAAGCTGAAAGTGACCATACTTTTCTTAACATTACCGAATTTATGTTTTAAAAAATGAAGGTTTAATTATTTCTAGTAAACTAAAATAATGAGACCTATATTTGACAATCCCAAAACTCAAACTCTGCCTAGTTTTTAATGTATAAACTAATGTATAAGCTAAACCTTTAATCCCAGTCAGCATCAGAACCTTTAATCCAATTCAGCATCTAGAACCTTTAATCCCAGTCAGCATCCAGAACCTTTAATCCAAGTCAGCATCCAGAACCTTTAATCCCAGTCAGCATCAGAACCTTTAATCCAAGTGAGCATCTAGAAACTTTAATCCCAGTCAGCATTCGGAACCTTTAATCCAAGTCAGCATCAGAACCTTTAATCCCAGTCAGCTTCAGAACCTTTAATCCAAGTCAGCATCTAGAAACTTTAATCCCAGTCAGCATTTGGAACCTTTAATCGCAGTCAGCATCTGGAACCTTTAATCCCAGTCAGCTTCTAGAAACTTTAATCCCAGTCAGCATTCGGAACCTTTAATCCCAGTCAGCTTCTAGAAACTTTAATCCCAGTCAGCATTCGGAACCTTTAATCCCAGTCAGCATTCGGAACCTTTAATCCCAGTCAGCATCTGGAACCTTTAATCCCAGTCAGCTTCAGAACCTTTAATCCAAGTCAGCATCTAGATACTTTTATCCCAGTCAGCATTCGGAACCTTTAATCCAAGTCAGCATCAGAACCTTTAATCCAAGTCAGTTTCTATAAACTTAAATCCCAGTCAGCATCCAGAACCTTTAATCCAAGTCAGCATCCAGAACCTTTAATCCCAGTCAGCATCAGAACCTTTAATCCCAGTTAGCATCCAGAACCTTTAATCCCAGTCAGCATCTAGAACCTTTAATCCCAGTCAGCATCAGAACCTTTAATCCAAGTCAGCATCTAGAACCTTTAATCCCAGTCAGCATCAGAACCTTTAATCCATGGCAGTTTCTAGAACCTTTAATCCCAGTCAGCATCAGAACCTTTAATCCCAGTCAGCATCTAGAACCTTTAATCCCAGTCAGCATCAAAACCTTTAATCCCAGTCAGCGTCCAGAACTTTTAATCCCAGATAGCATCCAGAACCTTTAATCCCAGTCAGCATCAAAACTTTTATTCCCAGTCAGCCTCAGAACCTTTAATCCAAGTCAGCATCAGAACCTTTAATGCCAGTCAGCATGTAGAACCTTTCATCCCAGTCAACATCAAAACCTTTAATCCAAGTCAGCATTTAGAACCTTTAATCCCAGTCATCATCAGAACCTTTAATCCCAGTCAGCATCAGAATCTTCAATCCCAGTTAGATTCAAAACCATTAATCCCAGTCAGCATTAGAACCTTTAATCCAAGTCAGCATCTAGAACCTTTAATCCCAGTCAGCATCAGAACCTTTAATCCAAGTCAGCATCCAGAACCTTTAATCCCAGTCAGCATCTAGAACCTTTAATCCCAGTTAGCATCTAGAACCTTTAATCCCAGTCAACATCCAGAACCTTTAATCCAAGCAAGCATCTTGAACCTTTAATCCCAATAAGTATCAGAACCTTTAATCCCAGTCAGTATCAGAACCTTTAATCCAAGTCAGCATCTAGAACCTTTAATCCCAGTCAGCATCTAGAACCTTTAATCCCAGTCAGCATCAGAACCTTTAATCCCAGTCAGCATCTAGAACCTTTAATCCCAGTTAGCATCCAGAACCTTTAATCCCAGTCAGCATCTAGAACCTTTAATCCCAGTCAGCATCCAGAACCTTTAATCCAAGTAAGCATCTTGAACCTTTAATCCCAATAAGTATCAGAACCTTTAATCCCAGTCAGTATCAGAACCTTTAATCCAAGTCAGCATCTAGAACCTTTAATCCCAGTCAGCATCTAGAACCTTTAATCCCAGTCAGCATCAGAACCTTTAATCCAAGTCAGCAATTAGAACCTTTAATCCCAGTCAGCATCAGAATCTTTAATCCCAGTCAGCATCTAGAACCTTTGATCCCAGTCAGCATCAGAATCTTTAATCCCAGTCAGCATCCAGAACCTTTAATCCAAGTCAGCATCCAGAACCTTTAATCCCAGTCAGCATCAGAACCTTTAATCCCAGTCAGCATCAGAACCTTTAATCCCAGTCAGCATCTTGAACTTTTAATCCCAATAAGTATCAGAACCTTTAATCCCAGTCAGCATCAGAACCTTTAATTCCAGTCAGCATCCAGACATCATGTTCCAGTTCAGCCTCAGTTGTTAGATTATGAGGCTGAAATGATGTAAATGAATGTATCAATAGATATAGAACCATAAAGACTAACCAGAACCAGAACTAGAATTTATAACTAACAGAACTTTGTAGAAATACCACCCAGATCAACAGTGAAGCCTTTTCTCATCTGCATATTATTCTCAGGTTTTTGCTGTCACGCACTGAAACAAACGCACAACAGAAACTATTTCCATATTTCCACTGTTTACTCTTTTCCAGTTATTTCTGCTACTGTTTACCTTCTATCCTCACTAAACCAACTCCAACTGCATCAAAAAGCTCTTCTTCTTCTAGACATAGAGGACCATTATTTTCTTCTTTTCAGACACACATAGAACTTTCTGCTCACTTGTTGATCTTTGGCTGCTCCTGATTGGACGTCACCTTCAATTTAAGCTCTCTGATTGGTGGAAAATTTGACAAGAAGTGTCTCCATCATCATTTCCAGGTCTAGGAATAGAGGTCTTTTAGCAACATAGTAGTGACAGTGATCTTTTTTATAATGAAAATGGGATAAATAATGGTGTTATCATGGATCACTGTGGATTTACCACAGTCTCTGAATAAAGATGACATTTAGGGGCTGGATTGAAAACCTCCTGGATGGGACGGAAATGCTAGAAAACTTCCATAGATCACCTAAAGGGTAAAGTATCATCACAGTTTACACCACAGAGTTACATTGTTCCTGAGACACAGAGGAAATATCTGATGTTAACCAGTCAGAACATGTGATTTTTCTCTAGAAAAGTCGAATAATGACCAAATTTAACTGCTATTTTGTAAAAACAAATTCTATGACAAAAAAAAAAAAAAAAAAAATGTAGCAATGGCAGCACTCAGCTTTCATTGGAAAAGCCAACTTGATCTCTAAGAAAAATATGAAAAAAGTACAAAATTATAGAGCTCTGGAGGATGTCTCTGGCTGTTTTGTGTCACTATATCCTGAATGAGTGAATGAATGAAATTTATCTATAAGGCACTTTTCATACCAGAGTAGCACAAAGTGCTTTACGTATTATAATCAACATTTCAATAAAGTGACAATTAAACAAATAATTACACATTCTGTATTTCCCCCACACACACATACTGTACACACACCCTCCCTCACTATTTGTTATAACTGTATGAATATAACCTGCTTGGCACTGCTGTGAGGAAACGATATCTTGGGGATCCGTCCACACTGGGAGCCATCATGGTCTCAGAAGCCGCCACCAGAGGGACCCCCAGATCCGGGCCACCCGGGGCCCACACCACAACCATAGAGTTGCAATGCAGGACCCCTCAGCCACCCCAACAAGAGGGCTCCCCAATGGCAATAACCCCACAGACCAAAAAGCAAAGCTCCCAGCATGAAAGGCCCTCATGAGGAAAACACTGGGGTTGATGTTAAAAGAGTAAATCAAATGAACGTCAATAAGAACAAATAAGAACTATAAGTATTAAAATATAGACAAAAGAGTAATAAAAACAACTAATATGATGTGCCTTGGTAAAATCAAAACCATAATAACACAGTTGAAAATAAATAAATAAAAGATAAGTAAATAAATGAATAAAACAGAAAAAGTATAAATAACAAATTAATTAAATACTTTATTAAAAAGGTAGGTCTTGAGCCTCTTTTTAAAAGCATCAACAGTCGCTGCGGCCCTGAGGTTCTTTGGCAGGCTGTTCCATAGACGAGGACCATAATGGTGGAATGAAGCCTCGCCATGGGTTTTTGTCCTGACTTTGGAGACAAATAAAAGACCGGTACCAGAGGACCTCATGGTCCGCAAGGGCTCAATATAAAAGCAGGTTAGATAAATAAGAAGGCCCAAGACCATTAGGACATTTATAAACCACTAAAGGAATCTTAAAATCAGTCCTAAAACACACGGGGAGTCAATGCAGCCATTTTAAAACTGGTGTAATGTATTCCCGCCCTTTGGTCCTCGTCAGAACACGTGTCACTGAATTCTGAAGTAGTTGTAAATTAGAAGTAATCTTTCAAAGAAGACCAGAGAGCAGGGCATTGCAGTAATCTAGTCTACTAGAAAAAAAAACATGCATTAGCACCTCCATGCTGGCAAGAGAGAGAAATGGACGGACTCTGGCGATGTTTTTAAGATGATAGAATCCTGTCTTTGTGACATTTCTGATGTGTGGAATAAGATTCCGCTCCGAGTCAAAAAGAACATCCAGGTTTCTCCCAAACTGCGAAGGATTAAAATTCTGTCATTTTGGTAAAATGATCTCTCTCTTGTCTTCAGGACCAATGATTAAAACTTGTCTTGTCCTGGTTGAGCTGTAAGAAGTTCTCTGCCATCCATGACTTTATATCTAAAATACAGTTTAAAAGGGTGTTAACTGGCTCTATGTTATCAGAAGACACAACGATGTAAAGCTGGGTATCATCAGCATAGCTGTGAAAATCAATGCTGTGTCTCCTGATGATGTCCTTAAGTGGCAACATGTACAGATTAAAAAGTATTGGGCCTAAAATTGAACCTTGGGGAACCTCACACTCAATTTCACGGATCCTTGAGGAGCATGTGTCCATACTTACTAAAATTTGTCAACCTGTGACATAGGAGCAACCATTTCAAAACAGTACCCGAGAGGCCCACCAGACTCCTGAGTCTGTCTAATAAAATCTGGTGGTCTACTGTGTCAAAGGCGGCACTGAGATCCAGTTGCACCAGGACAGAAAGTTTCCGAGAGTCCAAGTTACATCTAAGACTATTAACAATAGGGCTGGGAAAAAAATATTGATACACTGAAATATTACGATATTTTCATCTGCTGATATCAAATCGATATTTAAAAACACAGTATCTATCTATTTTACTAAAGAAATCTTGCGAGATTTCGTCGTTCTGTTGTGAAATCTCACGGGTTTTCATGAAATCTCACAAGACTTTTTAAGAACGATGAAATTTCACGAGATTTCATTGGTAAACTAGATCAGTATTGCGTTTTTAAATAACAATATGAAATCTGCATATGAAAATATCGCAATATTTCCATGTATCGATATTTTTTCCCAGCCCTGATTAACAATCTTTAAAAGGGCCGTCTCAATACTGTGGTTTGTCCTTAAACCAGATTGATGTTTTTCTAAAATTTTGTGCCCAATATAAGATTTCTGGCCTTTTTATGGTGAGATGTTGTCTGTGCTAGCTTTGTGTGATCTTCGTCAATCCTCAGTGGTGTTGAGCATAAAATGCGAATCAGCCAAATAACGTAAAATTCAAATGGTTTCAGAGGTTATGCTGTTTTTTGTTTTTGCCTTAATATAAAGAGGATGCATCCACATGACCGTTGATGATGCATTTTTACTCAGAAGGGTGCAGCAGACATTTTAAATAAGTACTTCCCCATCTTGTGTGTACAAGATGCAAGGAGAAACCTGAAAGGGGCATCGGATGTCAACTATTATATGTATATCATGTATAAGGAAGAAAACATCTCAAAAGAGCAGCTGAATGTCTGAGGGTAAGTTAAAGTTTGTTCTAACCGCATAATATTCACCCAGATGTATCTCTATCTTTTCAAAATTCTGCTCTCAGTTTCCTTTTTCTATGCTAAAATAAATCAATGAATAAAATAATAATAATAATAAAAAAACAACAACTGTGGGTGGAAGTTTTCTATTGATTTAGCAAAAAAAAAAACCACTTTAAAATGCAAATTTGAAATGAGTCACAATCATACTTTGGAAGCCAAAAGGATTAAATTTCCAGCAGATTTGAAGTCTTTTACTTTGATTCTAATAACAATATCATTTTCAGGTGAGTTTCCAGTTTTACTTTAGCTTATATTAATTACCATATGGCCTTTGTTTTTGTTGTTTTTTTAATTAAACTAAATTAAGTCACAAAAGAGAAAAAAATGAAATACTTAAAAATGAAATTTTCCTGAAGTAAAATAACTAGGATTCACAGACTGACATTAGTTTAAGAGACTCCTGGTGCATTTACAGTTTTAGCTACAAGTTTATATCATCCCCGCCAGTAGATGGCGCACTTACACTCGATTACTCATATACACACTCAAAAATGGAGGTATGAGACAGGAACATTTCTGTACCTGTAGGTACATTTTTTTTTACAAATGTTCTCTCAAAAAACCAATATTGGTCTTAATGAGGCCAGAAATGTACCTATGTACTATGAAAAAGGGTAGAAAGTAATATAAAGTACAAATTTGTACCATTTCAACCTGCAGGGTTGCAGCATTGTACCTGCAGCATTGAAAAATGCGCGTAGATTGTACAATAACTATAAATAGCAGTCCTTCTAAACAGTAGTATAATTATAGTTCTGTTATTATTTTCATAATCATCATAGCAATCATAGTACTAATAAAATGTATAATTATATATGTGTTTGGCTTAATATCTATATAATAATTATTCATTTATTATTAGCATCTTTAATTGTAGTCATAATCTCTATTTTATTGACTTCTATTCATCATTCTTAATTGGTTTAATTGTACTTTATTAACTCATACAGCTTGATAAGGTACAAAAATGGACCAGGACCGAAGGTACAGAAATGTCTTTCGAAAAGGAACACCCCCAGCGACAAGCTTTGTACCCTTTTAAGTACAAATTGGTACCTCTACTGTATTTTTGAGTGTGTAGCATCAGCTAAGTTACATAACCAGCTAACTGTTAAGGAGCATTCGTAAATGTTTAAACTACACGTCCAGGAGGAAAGCAGCTACCTTCACCCTCATCCTGAATTTGAGAAATGTAACACAAGGAAGATGCTATGCTATTTATATACATAGCAATTGAGAGAACGGGTAATAAAAAAAACGGGGGGGATGGAAACTTTTTAGACCTGTCAAAAACAATAACACAAAGCAACTATTTATACCCTTAAAAAATTTGGGGGATGAAATTCTTAATTTTTTTTTTCATTATAAGTGCTTTGATGACAAATTTATAGCTATCATCTTTAAGGGCTGAAACTTCCTCCAGAAAACGTTTTGATTTCAACTGGCTACGACAAAAGCAGCAACACAGATGCAGCTGAGAACCAACAAAACCTTCAATGAGCCCTAAACTGGCAATAAATATTTATTACAAGAATCAACTTACAAGATACAATTTTCACGGTGCTTCCTGGAGTTTTTAATTAGTTGATTAAAATAAAGTCCCTAAACTTCCTGTTGTTCTCTGATTCATCCCAGTAAGTTGGCTTGCTTTGCTCTTCTCTTTACTTTCACTTTTAAGCTACACATTTTTTCTTAAAGCCAACAAACTGTTTGCTGCATTAAATCACTGTTCACACAAAAGAGTTTTATCTTAACACAGATTTTACTGAGATTTTAGTTCAAAAGCTACGAAAAAAAAACAAACAAATAAGACAGAAATGTCTCAAATGTTGCGTAAAACATTAAGTAAAATAACAGCAAAACATGCAAACTGTGTTACCGTTCTTGCCTTCATGACAGCGGCCTGTTGGTTTATCATGGAAAAAAAGAAAATTGAACAAAATTTAATTAGCTAAAAAAATTCCCTGTCCCATTAAAGAAACCAAGCCCAGAGAGGAAGAAATCGTCCTTCAGAACGGAAAGACTCCACACTCATAGTTAAATTTCCCGAAGTTTTACTCTTACATTTGTCATTTCTTTGATCAGAGGCTATCACATGTGGACAAAGGGAAATCAAACTTGACCAAACCATTTTGCTGATATGCAAATCAAGCTAATTTAGATGACAAAAGCTTCCCCTCGTCTGCACATTCTGCTTTTTGATATAAACCACAACTCAGCTGCAGCTGGATGGGAGGCAAGCAACATCAGTAACAATGAGGAAGGTAAGGAGCAAACACTGTTTTGTAAAATTGCAAATTCTCTTTCCAGCATTAACAGCATCTAGTCTGCTGCAAGCCACCACCGTACTTATCATCGTGCATCGTGGCGCTTTGTTTCTGCTTCCTTCCCTTCCAGATTGTTTTCTTCGAAGAGAAGAACTTCCAAGGCAGAAGCCATGAATGCAGCACTGACATTCCAGACCTGAGCTCCTTCCTGAGCCGCTGCAATTCCATCAAGGTGGAGAGTGGCTGCTGGGTGCTCTATGAACGTCCCAACTACGCCGGATACCAGTACATCCTGAGTCCCGGGGAGTACCCCGACCACCAGCACTGGATGGGCTTCAACGACAGCATCAAGTCATGTCGTTCTATCAAAAATGTAAGCTCAACACCCCAATTCCACCCCTCACCTTATTCATCTGAATATGATACACTAATGCTTTGATCCTGCTTCTGTAAGGCTGAAGTTGTAATTTAGATAAAAAGAAATGAGGTTCTTTAAGGTTTGGGGTTAAATTTGTGCAGCAGAGAGCCCAGCTCCAGTAAAATACCACAGAGTGCACCAACCAAACAGTAATCAGTCAAAGGGCACCAGACAAAAAGGCGAGATAAAAGGCTCATGATTTGGCAGCAGACGGTGAAGGAAGGTCGGAAAACAGCCAAGCCATCTGGAGAACGGAGCTGGAAGCAAACGAGTGGACAGACTGAGTCAGATGGTTCTCATAACCACTTCCAAAACTATTAACGCAACTCTTTGCAGGTGTACGGAAAGTCCTGGAAGATTCGCTTTTACGACAAGCAGGATTTCGGCGGACAGGCGGCGGAGTGCGGTGAGGATTGTCCCTCAATCTACGAAGCCTTCAAGCTCCGCGAGTTTCGCTCCTGCGTGGTGATGGACGGCGCGTGGGTCCTCTACGAACAGCCCAACTACCGCGGGCACCAGTACTTCCTGGAACGTGGCGAGTACCCCAACTACACGGACTGGGGTGCCAACACCCCTGCAGCCGGATCTTTCCGCATGGTCACAGAGTTCTAGTGCAGCGGAGAGAGTTCTGCAGGCTCAGAGAAAAGACCCCCAAAGCCCAAGAAGAACAATACTGCAGAACCTTCCAGAACATACAACCAGTTGTCCCCACAGTTCTGCTGTCTGTGGATGATCTAGAACACCCTGAGGTGCTTCAGAAGGCCTTCTGCCTCCCCCCACCCCCGCACAACTGCCCTTGTCCCCACCACCCTCATCAATAAAGGCTTCTCTAATAAATCAATGCTGCCTGTATCGTTTCTGATTCCTACCTCACACCTCAGTCCTTCGGTGGAACATGGTTGAAGCGTTGCACATCTCAGTACAACATGGTATCAAATACATGAACTAGGGTGTAATCTGTTCGTACACTCACCGTTCACTTTACCAGCTCCCCCTGATTAACAGCTGTTAACACAAATATCCAACCAGCCAATCACACGGCAACATTTATTCATGCAGACATGGTGAAGACGACTTGCTGAAGTTCAAACTAAGCATGAGAATGAGGAAGAAAGGGGATTTATTGGTTGTTGGTCTGCGTATTTGCTCTCTCTCTAGGGTTTCCAGAGAATGGTCTGAGGAAGAGAGAATATCCAGTGAGCAGTAGTTGTCTGGACCAGGAGGTCTGGTTGATGTCAGAGGTCAGAGAAGATGATAGACGATACATCATTTTTCCTGTCGACATAATACGAGTAATTATGGTTCTTTTTCACTTATACTGGTACTTTTTGTTCCTTAAAAGAAAATCATGATTGTCCCGTTTGCATTAATATCTTGAATGCAAGAGCAATAGCAAATATAAATAAAACTTGAGAACAGAAGTTCTGGAAAGAAATGCTTTTAAAACAATGATACATTTTTGTTGATGAGTAAATTAAACAAAAATAAGATTAAAACTTCTTTCAATCATCAAATAACTTAAGTACAGGTTACAATTATTTTAATTTATTCAGCGGAAAATGTTCAAACATAAAATGTAATAATAATATAAATTTTCCAAAACATAATGCATTAAAATACTGAAAAATACCAAAACATCATCATCATCATCAACAGTAGCAGCATCATCATGACATCTGATAGGCTACCACCATCATGTGATACAGAAGCTAGAATCTGGCTGCTTTCACATCATTTCATTGCCAAAAACTCTCAGAAATGGAAAAAAATGGCATGTTTTGTATCTGCACAGTGGCATCTGGATATTCACAGAAGTATCAAATCAAATATTTTGAGTGGGTGGTACCAAAGTATCAACTCCTGGGTATCAATGTGCCCATTCCTAGATGATAGAAAGACAACAGGAAGTCAAATAAGCACTGATTACAACAATTTGATTTAATTTATATATAACTTAACTTTATATAACTTTTTTTGTCCTCACGGGGAAATTCAAAAGGACAAAGAATTAAAACACCTAAGACAAGTTAGACATACAAAAAAGTCACACTCTCCATGCCAAAGCAAAAACATAAAAGTTATAAATTTATAAAACATTAAATTTAACATTAAGACATAAAGAACACAAGAAAAACATGTTAAAAGCAGTAAAAACTTAAAAGTGAAGGCAAAATGCAGTGCATTTAGCCCTATGTGCTCAGATTTAAATGCTGAAGGTACAGTATGAAAGGTCAATGGCAGAAAAATGTAATATATAATTCAAAACTGTGTTTCTATTGATTTATATGGAAATATAAATGACAATAAAGGCTATTCTGATTCTGATTCTGATTCTGATTCTGATTCTGATTCTGATGTGTCATCGCTGCACCAGAAGAACTGTTATGTTTATTTTCTGAGACTAAGTCATTTATATGTAGTTGCTGGAGGTGCACTTACATGAAAGCTGCCATATTTGTTCCACCATTTTTACTACGGTGTCCATGGATGGACAAAACAATGTGTGTGAAGTGAGAACTCTTAACTTTTGTTTAGTGGGAGTTAGAGCACTGTTTGGGATCAGTAATGCCTTTAAATACATTAAAGTAGTTAGTCATTGTACAGTCATAGCTTCACCTGAGACCACTGGATCCACTCACAGAAAAAAACATCTCTATGTCTGGGAGAATTTTGGCTACTAATGGCCACCGTACATTGATAAACAATGTTTGCAATATGAAGTAATTGGAAAGAAAACAGTTTTCTTTCAGACACCCATCTTTACCACTAGATGTCAGAAATTCTTATACTGTACCTTTAAGAACTGGAGTTGAGAAGCTGGACAGTGTGGGGGACAAAAGTTGTCTTCCTCCTTTGTTTCCTGCACCCTGGACAACGGTGTCTGCATCCTGAGGGGAGCCATTCGAATTCAGAATAAAGAATGTGCCAAGAGTCTAAAAAGAAAATCCCAGAAAATCCCACTTAAAAGAACCAGTTAACCAGTGAACACAGGTTGTGCAGAATAGCATCTCTGAACACACAACACGTCCAACCGTGAAGCAGATTTCCTTCCGCATGATCGTAGAGTTCTAGTGCAGTCCTCTGCAAGTCTGCAAGAATCAAAAACAGGCATCAGGGAGGAGCGAGACCCCCTGCAGACATCCCTGAATGACCCAGTTCACACTGCCAGCAACAGGTTAACTGGTTAGTTGCACGTTTCACAAGTCCAGTCTTTCATTCTCCCTTTTAACCAAAAAGAAGGGAAATGGAATGAACTTTGAACTAAGATGAACTATGAATGTGAACTGCTCAGTATTTTCTTTTTGCTTTTTAGTAGAGGAAAATTCTTCTTTTTAAATGTATCCTATTCCTAATCTGCTTGGATATTGTCCAGTGTTAGATTATGAAACTGGAATTTGTCCACTTACAAAGTCGAACTTGACTTGATGGACCGGCCAGCCTGTGTCTTGGTGGTGCGATCATGAAAGATGCAACAATGCTATAAAACAGAGAGGAGGACTCCAGTGTAATTATGCCTTTAGTAACAACTGTTCACCATATATTTAAGTTTTAACAGGAAAAAAAGGAAAAGACCCACAACAGCCGGATTTCTCTGTCAGGTCTTTGACATTTTCAACCCTGTATTCAGCATGAAAAATATATGCTCATCTTGAATCTGAAGGCAGCAACACATCTCAGAAGAAGCTGTCCCTGGTCAGTATTTCCCAGCTGCTGGAGTTTTAGGAGAGGAATGTCGTCCCATTCTGGTCTGATGCAGGATTCCAGCTGCGTAACAGCCTTGGACCTTTGCTGCTGCATCATAATTTACCAATTTTTATAAAGTTGTAGACTGCAGGCGGGCCGGTCCAGGACCTGGACTCTTCCCAGCAAGCCATGCTGTTGGAAAAGGTGCAGCATGTGGTTTAGCATTGTCTTGCAGAAATATGCAAAGCCTTCCCTGCTAGAGATGCCGTGTGAAACCTGGACCTTCCAGCAGGGACGGACTGCTGTCCAGACCGGTCCATGCAGCCACTGAAAAACATTAAAACATCAAAACCATGCAGCCAGTTAGCAGGAATCAGTGAGAGCAGACACATAGAAATATGTCTCAACAGCGTAATTTGTTGATAAAATTAACATCTGCAGCACAGTCATGAAGATCGGAGCAGCTTTCAGCCTAGTTTGTGTTAGACAGAGAAAATAGAAACGACAGATGAGAACTGACGGATCAGATAGAAACTTTTCATGGACAAGGTTTAGAGAGAGAGACTGTGTCTGCTGCTGTTCTTCTCTTCTGGAGGTGTTACTGTATCTCAACCAGCTTCAACTAGAGATCGACTACAAACTGCTGAATCAGTGCAGAATGTGGACAAAACACTGTAAATCATCGACATTTCTGCAAGTCAACCAATCTCATTTCAACTTCGCTGCAGCCTTTTGAAGCCGATATCAGATAATACCTCTGAGAGGTATGTTTGTGTGGTGCACAGGCAATTTTGCCTAATTTTGGGGGGCTGCTGAAGCACCTGTGAACTGAATCCTAGCACGCCTAAAATTTGAGACATTTTGTGATATAGATTTTTTATTTTATATTATATATCTATAGATACTTCAATATACAGTGGGTACGGAAAGTATTAAAACCCCTTTGTACTCTTTGTTTCATTACAGTCATTGGCTAAAATCAAAAAAGTTCATTTTATTTCTCATTAATGTACACTCAGCCCCCCATCTTTGCAGAAAAAAAAGAAATGTAGAAATTTTTGCAAATTTATTTTAAAAAAAGAAAACCTGAAATATTACAGGGTCAGAGGTATTCAGACCCTTTGCCGTGACACTCATATTTAACTCATATGCTGTCCGTTTCTTCTGATCCTCCTTGAGATGGTTCTACTCCTTCATTGGAGTCCAGCTGTGTTTAATTAAACTGATTGGACTTGATTAGGAAAGACACACACCTGTCTATATAAGAGCTTCCAGCTCACAGTGCATGTCAGAGCAAATGAGGATCATGAGGTGGAAGGAACTGTCCAAGGAGCTCAGAGACAGAATTGTGGTGAGGCACAGATCTGGACAAGGTTACAAAAGAATTTCTGCAGCACTAAAGGTTCCTAAGAGCACAGTGGCCTCCATAGTCTTTAAATGGAAGAAATTTGGGACGACCAGAATTCTTCCTAGACCCGATATCCAGCCAAACTGAGCAATCGTGGGAGAAGGGCCTTGGTGAGAGAGTTAAAGAAGCCAAAGATCACTGTGGCTGAGCTCCAGAGATGCAGTAGGGAGATGGAGAAAGTTCCACAAAGTCAACTGTCACTGCAGCCTCCACCAGTCGGGGCTTTATTGCACAGAGGCATAAAGTGGCCATATATATATATATATATATATATATATATATATATATATATATATATATATATATATATATATATATATATATTTACAGTCATCCTCAAAATTACTCATACCCTCAAATTAAAGAAAAAAGAAAATCAGCTGTCAGTAAAATAATGTGAAATTGACCACAGTAATAATAATAAATAATAATAAATAAAGTAATAATAAATAAAAATTCTATGAAAATCACAACACTGATTTTGAATTGTGATTCAACAGAAACATTAACAACCAAAACACAAAAAACTTAAAACATGTAAACATGCATTATGGGGCTACGAAGCAAAACTTTAGTTGAGCAACACTTTGAGGCAATCACTGCAATCAGGTGTTTTCGGTCATGTTCAAAAAGACTTCTACACCTGTTGACAGGTATGTTGGTCCACTGTTCATGGGAAAAGTGCTCCAATGAGTCTGTGATAGTTTTGTTTGGTTGTTTTTTTTAATTGTTATTTTCAACCATAAGCAAAATTAAAAATTTTGTTTCACTGAATTATACTTTTGTAAATTTTTATTCATTATTTATTTCTTTAGTTTCCTGTTAGTTGAATAACTGTTATGAATTTGGCCTTTTCTTAAATTGAAGGGTGTGAATAATTCTGAGGATGACTATATGTTTTTTTTTTCAAACTTTATAAAGTATATGAAAAAACCATGCAGTATTTTGTTGAAGACTAATATCTTCACAAAAACACTCCAGCAACCCCCACCCCTCAAAAATGGTTTGATCCTCCCAATTGGAATATTTCAGATGGTAGCAATAATAGACTAACTGTTTATATGATAGCTAAATATTCTAAATGTAAGTTTGGAAAACTGTCAGAATCTGTGTGGCGAGGTGCATAAAGCGAAACTCGGCTGCAGCATCCTGGAAGAAAAAGTAGTGAAGTGGTTTCTCAGCCTCTATAAACCTCCTCTGCAACAAATCTACTCACCAGTTTCCACCATCAGGCTTACCCTGCACTCATGTCGTTGAGCGATTTTGTTGCCACTGACAACAAACACATTAAGGCAACTTTGTTTTTGGCTTTATATATAATTTGCTTCCACCTTTCTCCTATTTTTAAATGAGAAATGTGTTCACAAACACATTTTGGATTGTGGGCAGTTGTATCAGGGTGAAAGTTAATGAAACATTGCAAATAATATCTCAACTTTATTTGAACTTAAACACATAAAACAAGTTAGGGGCTGAAAACTTGCACAGAAAAAGCAAGTGAACGACCCAAAGTGGTGTTTCACAGCAGCTCAGATGCGTTTGGACCGAGCAGGTCTAAATTCTTGGCACTGCTAAACAACCATTGTCTGTTGTGAGGCAATTCAGTGAGTACGAACAAAAGGCAGACTCTAGATGAATATTTGAATTGTAATAACTGTAACATGTACTGCCAACCATGCATTTAGTAGTATTGTTCCTGCCATGTATAAAGAGTACTGTGCTGGTTAGTGGATTTAGTATTTTAAGCTCCAGAGATGGACAAGGTGAGACTTTTAAAGGATGGAGCTGATTCCTCTTTAAATCTGGGATGTTTTCTTCTCAGACTGAATGAGTGTGTGATTCCTTCTGCTTTCAGATCGTGTTTTACGAGGAGCGAGAGTTTCAGGGAAAGTCCTATGACTGCAAAGGGGACTCTGTGGACCTGCATGGTTTCATCCACAGATGCAACTCTGTTAAAGTAGAAGGTGGCTGGTGGGTTCTGTACGAACGGAACAACTACACAGGCTACCAGTATGTCATCGGTCCGGGGGAATACAACGACTACACCCACTGGATGGGCTTCAATGACTGTGTCAGATCCTGCAGGATCATCAAGAATGTAAGTCACTGACAAAAATGAGCCAATAAAAATACACCCTGCATCTTCTGAAAGTGTTTCCCTGGATTTTCTCGCAGGCCAAAGGACCGTTTAAGCTGAAGATGTTTGATCGACCCAACTTTGATGGCCGGTCTCTGGAGCTGACGGAAAACATGAAGTCGGTGCAGGAGAAGTGGCCTCGCCACGAAGTCCAGTCCTGTCAGGTTCTCGAGGGGTCTTGGGTGTTCTTTGAGCATCCCAACTTCAGTGGCCGCCAGTACCTGCTGGAGAAAGGGGAGTACCGGCACCACTCGGAGTGGGGAGCTCTAACAGCAAACGTTGGCTCCATTAAGAGGATCATCGAGCTGTCAAAGGCCGCCAGTTAGAGCGTCTCATGATGGGTTCAAATAAACCTCCCTGACTCTAATGTGGCTCTGATGTTTGTGTCTTAATCAAGCTTCTTCTCAAAATACACCCTAAAAACAGATTGGTTAAAACAACCACAAAACTATTTGAATTTGACCAATGTGGTTGGTAGTTTTGTGTCAAGCCAATTATTTAGTTAAAACAACCAAACTAATATGGTAGTGTCTTCAACTTGTCTCTTTGTTAGTGAAAGGGGAAACCAATACAAATTGGTCACTTTAACCAAAATATTGTTTAATCCAGAGGTGCCCAAGTCCGGTCCTTGAGAGCTAATATCCTGCAACATACCCTCTCCAACACACCTGAATCAAATGGCTAATTGCCTCATGCACATCATTCAGCTTTGCAGAGGCATGCTAATGAGCCATTAATTTGATTCAGGTGTGTTGGAGAACGGAAGCAACCAAAATGTGCAGGGTAGTAGCTCTCGAGGACTGGACTTGGGCACCCCTGGTCTAAACCGTGACTTGACCTATAAATGTTCTGGTTTAGTGACATCTTGTTTCTAAACAGTCCTCTTCATCATCCTGTTCACCTTTAGGCTGTTTTCCAAACATACACCCTATTCCCTACATAGGGCCTTATGTTGGGATCACGCCACTTTGTCAGGGTGTCCGAATGACTAGAAAGAAAAAAGCATGGCACTCAAAATTACCCACAATGCATCTTGAAAACTAATGAGCTTCACTGGTCCCTAGATGGGTCAATACAGATCCCAATGCATTGCAGTTGGGAGCGTTGACTGACGTGAGGTGTTGGACATATAGAGTGGTGAAAAAAAGAGAGAAATAAACAACAGAAGGGGATTAAACACAATATAAGTTAATAAAATATCTTCATTTAAAATTAAGGATTTGATTTGGAAAGACATCTTTTCATGCGTCATGGGTGCCGCCGTGGTTGCCATGGTGACAGCTGGTAATCACGTGAATTGCGACAATAAAAAAGTAGTCCTGGCCTGCTCCCCAATTATAACCACACTTAGACACCTAAACACATAAAATGACAGCTCACAACCACTTCCGAGAGGCGGCCATATAGCATGTGGAAGGAGGGGGGGCCGGTTGGGTGGTCATACCACCTACGCGACCCCACTCCCGACATGGCTTGGTACTGCCTCTCAGTTTTAACTGCAAACAACACACATCTTACACACATTCAGAGCGGGGGGGAGAGAGGGAAACAAGGTCCTTTTATAACCCGGTCTCCAGGGCGCTACTGGGGGCAGGGGGGTAGTGGCTGCTTCATGAGCTTGTGGTCATGGCCGGCTGCATTGCGTGGGGTCTGCTGGCTCGGGGGATGCCTGGCCTGCTGCGTCCGGGGGTGGGGGGAGAGGAATGTGCTCCTTTCCTGGTCTGGGCTACCACCCAGGAGGCACGGAGGCCAGGGTAAGAGTGAGGTGGGCGTGTGAGAACAAAAGAATGAGAGCGTGAAAGAGGAAATGTGGAAGGGAGGAATTTGGGCTGGAAGAGGGAGGGGATGTGGGTAAGTGGTTGGAGGAAAGGGGGGATGGGGGAAGCACATGCTTGTGAGTGTCTGGTCATGAAGGGCTGAAGAAAGAAGGGCGGGAGTGTGATAGGTCAGAGGGAAGGGTGGGGCTGGACATGTGTGGGGGGGCGTGTATGGGGGTATTGGGGGTATAGGGAGGTGGGGGCGTATGTGTAGGTTGGTAGGTTTTACCTCTTCTCTGCGTAGTCCTGCGTGTGTTGGTATGATCTGAGGATACTTAAAGTGCTGATGCACATTTTTGTCATTTTTTGCCATGTTTTATAGACCAAAACATCCTTCATGATGATCTATGTAACAGAAACAACGCAGCTGCATAGATGAGTTATTAGAGAACATCGCTGCTTTTCTGACCAGACTGTGGCGCAGGACCCGGATATGGTGGGGGTTAAGGACTTTGCTCAAGGGTCCATAGTGGTTTACCTGGGTGTCGTGTCGGGGAATCGAACTTGGGTCTGCCGCGCCAAAGCCCACGACAAAATTCTTCAAGGTTCCGGGTCTCTTCTGTGAACTCGGATCTTCAGTTCTTTCCAAAGGTTTTTAATTGGATTCAAGTGAGGTGATCGTCTGGGCTGTTTAAGCAGCTTTATTTTCTTTTTCTTAAAGCAGGTGAGTGTTTCTTGGCTGTGTGTTGGGATGGTTGTCTTGCTGAAAGATACAGCCTCTTTTCATCTTCAGCAGCTGGCAGCAGATTCTGATCCAGAATGTCTCTCTACTTTTCTCCATTCATTCTTTCTTCAGTGATGTGTCTTCTGCCAGTAACACATGCTGAAAAACAGCCCCCACCATGATGTTCCCACCTCCAAACTTCACTGTTGCTATGGTGTTTTTGGGGTCAAGTGAAGTGCCATTTCTCCTCCAAACATATAGTGTCTCATGACTTTTGAAGAGTTCAGTTTTGGTCTCATCTGACCAGACTACGTTTTCCATAGTCATGGGTTTGTCCAGATGTGCTGCAAACTTCAAACGAGCATGAACATCCTTTTTCTTCAGAAATGGAGTCTTGCGTGGTGTGTGTGCATGAAGGTCATGGCGGTTGAGTGCATTTCTTGTTTTCTCTGAAACAACTGTACCTGCTGGTTCCAGGTCTTTCTGAAGCTCTCCACGAGTGGTCGTGGGCTGTTGGAGAATCTTTCTGATTATTGTTCTGACTCCTCTGTCTGAAATCTTGTGAGGAGCACCTGGCTGTGGCCGCTTTATGACGATGCTGTGTTCTTTCTACTTCCGGATGATGGCCCCAATGGTGCTCATTGGAACTTTCAGAGGTTTAGAAATGCACCTGGAACCAATGCATTCAGTGTGTTTGCAATAATAAGGTTGCGTAGGTCTTTAGACAGCTCTTTGCTTTTACCCATCATGCAATGCTTCTTGTCTGACACCTTGGTGATGAGAAACCTTTTCAAAGGCATCAGTGAGGACTAAACCAGCTGATATTACTTTGCACTGATAGGGGACAGGATTACTTTCTAAATACTGACAGAATCCAGCTGCTTTCGTGGCTTTACGGAACTTTTTGTCCTTCATGTCTTCAGCTGTTCAATACGTAATCCCGGTGTCATTTCACTATATTGCATATAACTTAATTTAGGGACATACAGATCTGGGCATGAAAAAGTTCCCCTTTTAGCTGACTGCCAGCCACTTACCAGCCACTTACCAGCGACTTGTCTGCTAATTCAATCGCACAGAGAAACACCTGTGTGCCCAGGGGAAACGATTTCAGAGCATAAACGAACGCCCGAAACAAGGATGTTTCTACACGCCAAGTTTGGACACCGTACGTGATGACGTATTTGCGGGACAAGTCGTTCAGCCAGTGATAATGCAGTAATGGTGCACTATTAGTGCACCGCTTCTGGCAGAAAAAGGAGGAACTTTTTCATGCCCAGATCTGTAAATGTTAGGATTTCTTTCTATGTGTACATTACTTGGGTTGTTGCCAACATCTGGTGAAAATTTCATGTCAGTAGCTCTACTAGAAATATACATGTATTTTCTGAGAAAAATGTTGACGTGTTCAATACTTTTTTCCCTGCTGTATATAGTGGCTGCCCCGTATCTCCCATTTTACTGGAGAAACACTGAAGGGCGTCTCAGTGTAATATCTTCCAAAGGGCTCAAAGTGATGCAGAAACTTGACCGGTGAGTAAATGCACGTATATACTCCTAGAAATAAGGTCCAGGTTGAAAAAAAAAGAAACTTATCTGTTAATGTGGGGGGTGGGGGTGGGGGTGGGGTGGGGGGGGGGGGGGGGGGGACTTGATCACTGTCAGTGTGAGCTCCTCGATAAAGCAGAAGTTTTCCCAGTTTGCTCTTCTGCAGCATTCATGTGTGTGTCCACACACTGCCAAGGAGGAAAGACATCAGTAATGATCTTTGAGAAGCAAGTGTTGTGGCTCATTAGTCTGGGCAGGATTATAGGGTTATTTCCAAACTGTCTACTTTTGGAGAGAAAGATTATTTACAGGTGGAAACATTCAGGACAACTGCCAATCTTCCAGAAGTGGATGTCTCAGCTAATTCAGCCTGAGGTTTGACTGTGCAAAGATCTGAGAAACTATAAAAACAACCCCAGGGCTCCATCTCAGACTCTCTGGGTTCAGTCATCATGTTAAATGTTACAGATCATGGCTAATTTGGGTTTCCAGGAGAATACCTCTCTCTAGAGCCTTATTTACACGTTAACATCCGCAAACAGGTACTGCTCACACAGTCCTTCATGCACACTTTACGTTTCCATCATTGTTAGCAAATACATCCACCAGAGGGCAGCACAGAGTTCAGACCTCCAAGTTCAGACAACAGCAAACAAGGCAAGAGTAGAGGAGATCATGATGAAGTTATCTCTCAGAAGGAAACTTGTAAAGGATGCAGCGCATCAGATGGTGGAGGCCTACAGCCTTTCTCTTCTTCTTTGTTCCTTTTTCTTCTTCTTTGTTCCCACTCTGAGCTGGATGGCTCAGAGTGGGACAGTAGTCTGGACCGCTTACCTCCGTCCCCCATGGAGACATGCGGCTACAGTGTTGCCAGGTGGGAAATATAGAATTATCGTACCAGAGACTCAAAATTATCGTATTTTGAGGGAAATTATCGTACACCCGTCATAAGTAAAATAACAACCCCACTGATGCGTGAAATATTGTCACTCTAGTGTTTAAAAGTGCTCACAGGCACTCGTGACTTTGCTGCGTCAGTACAGAATGGGTTAACGGCGTCATAATATCAGGTGTTATCTACACAGATTATATCTATGTAGGTTTATGAAGTTTCATATTAATTTTCATGACATAACTTTAACAGCGACCACCAAAAGTGAGTGAGCCTGATTCGCTTGGCATGATGTCACTGGTAGACAGATTATTACAGGCCGGTAAATATTTTAACCACTAAACACAACTTATATTGATGCTCAGTCTTACTTGTGAAAAGTAACTCCCAGTTTGCTGCTTTCGATGCTCCGCCGATTACAGCAGAAGATGCTGCGCAGCTCTGGCATCGTTCGTCCACAGTAGTTATTAACTGAGCTGTGACTGGTCCAAGATGGAGGCCACGTTTCTCGCACTCCATCAGTTAATCCGGCTTCTACTCATTTATTATTTATACTAATATGTACTCCTCTCCCTTCGTGTTGTTTTGGTTTTGAATCTCGCTCGCCTTCCTGTCTGAGCGTCTCCTGGGGCGGGTGCAGCTTACCATGCAGCCAATCAACACATGGACGTCACTCGCATCTCACGCTCAGCAAAGCATGATTGGCTGGTAACATGTCACATGGGAACTGATGCCTTCAGGGTTCACAAAAAAATTCGCCAGCCGACAGTTTTGCTCACATTAATATGAAATGGTCAAATTATCGTACATTTGCCGTTTTTTAGGATTATTGATCGTACATCGTACAGAGGGCCAAATTATCGTACAAATACGATAATTATCGTACACCTGGCAACACTGTGCGGCTGATGCATTGTGAATTATTTAGTCTTCACAATCAGTTTGTAACGTGGTAATATTTGTAATTTTGCTCTGTTAATGTTAGAGAGGTGTTATTTTGCCTTTTACACAGTTAACTTTTATGCTGCTAGTTAAGAAAACATTTGTGAGCTGTCAGTAAACATGTAAGGAGGACGATATTTAACGTGGTTTCAATCATTTATTCATAAAATAGAAAACAGTGATGAGTGTGTGTCTGATTTCTGAAAGACCAAAATAAGTTGTCAGACAGGCAGATGTCAGTGGTGTCGAACATCACGAGTAAAACAGATAAAAGAAAGTAACCGGAGTTTTCATCAACTCATGTTAGCTTGAGTGCTCGTCTTGGCAACAACAATTTAGCATAGTTTGCAAATGCACAGCAAACAAGGACGATCTTATCCAGGGTCGTAGTGTCCGGTTCATTCTCACAGCAAAGCAGCATCTTCACAGGCACACTGGTATGACTGGAATATTGTTTACTTGTTCCTGCAAACACGATGACATGTTCCACATGACTGCCCCCAGCTGAGCACGGCCGTTTGTGAGGGAAGGATCTTCATAGTGGCGCACATCGTACTGATTGATTCCTCATTATTTAAACTTCTATCTGCAAGGACAGAATCACGGAGTAGTTTTTGAAGGATACCACAATTATCAGTCACAAAGGATCACTAGCTGGAGAACACACGGCATGCTGCATGTTGCTAATCTCTTTCCTTCAGACTGCAGCTGTCAGCCACTTGGCGCCCCCTGCCACTTCAGCAGTTTACAATCCTTGATTTTTTTTTCTTTTTTTTTTTTTTTCAAACCAGAGATCTTGAAAAACGTAACTCGCCCTTGTTTGTCTTTTCTTTTTTTTTTGATCATTTTGACTGTGCGAAGAGCTGGCACTTTCCTTCACTCAACATTATAACCCAGCATCTCCAGTCACGACCAATGTAGCTCTCAGTAAGTGTACAAGAAACATGCCGGAACGCCGGTTCGGAGGGGCGGGGCCACACGCTGTGACGACAACTCCTCAGCCTCTATAGCTTATGACTACGTTACATAGAGCTGCCATCTTATTGGCTGCTCTGAAAGGTCAAAGGCAAACGGTCAAAGTTCACATAATTTTCATTAAAAGTTGTGGAATAGTTGCCAAGTTTATATGGCAGCTGTAGTGTATTGTTTAACAAGAAGTGACATTTGTATTTGATGTGACTTTTGTTAAAAGCTGTTGCTGATGTTTGGTTTTATTTATCGTACTTTATGAAACATTTTTGCTCAGCTAAATAAGAAAGTGCTTGAATAGCACCGTTTTAAGGGATCTTTAGTCCTTTTAGGGGTATGATTTTAAATAGGTAAATTGTTTTGTGTTACTGTAAATAATTTGCAAAATAGTCTGCATGATATTCATGGAAAAAATTGCGATAAAATCGAGATCTTGATTTTGTAAAGAAAATATTGTGATATAATTTTTTTCCCATATCGCCCACCCCTAATTGTGCCAAGTGTAAAGTTCGGTGGAGGGGGGATTATGGTGTGGGTTGTTTTCAGGATCTGGGCATGGCCCCTTAGTTCCAGTGACAGGAACTCTGAATGCTTCAGCATACCAAGACATTTTGGACAATTCCATGCTCCCAACTTTGTGGGACCAGTTTGCAGCTGGCCCCTTCCTCTTCCAACATGACTGTGTACCAGCGCACAAAGCAGGTCCATAAAGACATGGATGGCAGAGTCTGGGTTGCTAAAAAGCCAGATGCTTGATTTCCTGCGTCTTGACGCCCCTGACGCGTGGCAAGGGATGCCCAGCCAAGGCGCGCTCGACGCGCCTCGGGAGGAGCCCCTCCTTTTTCTTTTTCACCGCTCTCTCTGCACAACAACAGATGCAGTTGAGAAGGCAGCTCGGCTTTATGTGATAAACAAAGCTAGGGAACCTCGTCGGGCGTCTCTGCTCCGTGTCTGGGTTCACCAGATGATTCAAGGTGTTCTGAGTGTGATGAGTTTCACAATTTACTCCAGGAGCTGCGTGCTGGCGAGGGGCGCTTTCAGCCATCTGATCAGGCCCAGTTTAACGTCTCGCTGTCCCGATGCGGGGCAGCATTATAAGCCCAGTACATCCCATCGGTACAGCAGGTCATCAAACCGCCGTTCAGACACCAGGACCGGACTCAGATCACAGTTTATCCTCCTCTGTCTTCAGAGAAAGAGGAGCTTCCCCCTGGTTCTTCTGGGTGCTTCCCGTCATAAAATGTGTGTCTGTGTCATGGCATTCTGTCGCTCTGATTGGTTGACGCCCCGCGTCAAGACGCCAAAGTTCAGATTTTCCAACTCCGGCGTCTGCCTCCGGTGTAACGCTTGTCAAACGCTCAAAATTGCAAAACTCGCCACGCGAAATGAGCGTGACATGTCTAGACGCACTGCACCAGACGCCTGTAACGCGCCGCAGGGTTTTGGCTCCTCCTCAACACACGTTGGCCATAGATTTTGCATGTAAACCTGACACCCTTGACGCCCAAATCGCGTTTGGTGTGTACGCACTGTTAAGCTTATATGTGAGCCAAGGCATGTGAGCGAATACATTTGGCAATATAGTGAATTAACCCCTTCAACGGGGTATAAATGAAGGAGCCTAATTCATAGCACATGAAATTTTACAGGTGTGACTATTGGTTGCTTGTACTGTAATATACTGACGCTCATGTGGATGTGTTTATTTCTGTATAACGGTCGTGTTAGAGGACTCTTTTTCTTTATTTATGTATTTCTTTTTGTATGGCTTGTGTGTGTGTGTTATTTTTTTTATTTGTATTGTGTGTTTATAATTTTTTCCTTGTTAAATTGTGGATAAAAGCAAAATAAAAATGCTGTTAGAAACCCAATATCAGCACAGACAGCTCAGCAACTGCCACTGACTGAACCATGATCTCTGGGTACCAAAGCATTCTCTATCTGTGCCACAGCTAAAGCTGAACTGTCTCATCAACAAGATGATGATCCTAAACACAGCAGCAGATCTACAACAGAACCAGGGATTGACATGGCCCAGTCAGAGTCCAGACCTGAACCTGACTGAGATGCTGGGGTGGGACCTTCAGAGACCTGCAGAAACTAACGACCTGAAGCAACTTTGGAAAGAAGAGTGGAGCAGAACTCCTCAACAACCATGAGAGAGACTGATGACATCATCCAGGAAACCACTACTTCATCTTATTGCTCCAACAGGAGTCTCTTCAAGCTGCTGAATCATGGACTGATTCACACCTAGTTTTCACTTTTACTTCAGTTTTCGTTCAATAAATAATAACGCAGAGTGATATTCCCACATCGGCTTAATCCTTAAAGGCTTTCCCCTCCACATCACCGTTGCTAGAGGGTGGAGCATGGCACCATGAGTTCACCTGTCCGCCTCCACCCCCCACCCAGTTAAAGCCCGTGCCACAGGGCTATGTGGCCACAAGCCAACTCAACCACGCCAGCCTCAGTAGCAGCTGCATGGGAGACAATTTAATTGGATCGATAAATCGTTTCTGGAATCAGGGATTGACGGATCAAAAGGTCAGCTGCTGCAATAGTGAGTAAACACTATAAAGCTGAGCAGTTTTAAAACAGTTGCAGCATCAGCCATTGTGCAGATATAAATGCTGAGGCAATTAAAAAGACAATGATGCCCCTGGCAGAGCGTTTCAGTGTGCCCACTTTCACTGTATATATAAATCTGGTGCAGGCCTGCGGGCGATAAAGTTGAGATAAACAAACAGTGATCAAAATTTGGAGTGAGGCCCAAACATGGACCGTATGGGGAAGGTAGGCAGACCTCCTGATAAGAACCTCAAGCAGCTTTAATACAATCAAGAGCAGTTTTGTTCTTTATCCTTCTGTGTGAAACCTTGTTTGCAGCTTTGCATTTAAATTTCTTCATTCATCACGTAGCTTGCTGTGTTTTTCTTAAAAATCCCGTGTTTTTATGCAAGTAGATGAATTCAAGACACAGTATAAGACTGTGGCCCTAACACCTGGTGTCCTCTCACAGATTGTGTTTTACGAAGACAGAAACTTCCAAGGTCGTTGTTACGAATGCAGCACTGACTGTCCCGAGCTCAACAGCCACTTTAGCCGATGCAACTCTGTTCGCGTGGAGAGTGGGGCCTGGGTCCTGTACGAGAGGCCCAACTACCTGGGCAACCAGTACGTCCTGACCAGGGGCGAGTACCCAGACTATCAGCGTTGGATGGGCTACAATGACAGCATCAGATCGTGCCGGATGATTCGGAACGTGAGTGAGAAAAGCAATGTCTTCCAGTCTGCCTGCATGCATCAGGGGTGTTGGTCCTGGATGTTGCTGTCCTGCAGGCTTTTGATGTTTCCTGCAGCAGCAGCTGAGCCAGACTGATGCAGGGCCACACTTTCGGTCCTACCAGGGTCGTAATCCAGCAGGTTTTCCATGTCTCCCTGCTCTAACACACCTGATTCAAATTAGATGGAGCCAATAGCAAATCAAGCTCTTCACAATGACTCATTAACTCGTGTTGGAGCATGGAGACATGGAAAACCTGCTGGACTGCAGCCCTCATAGAACCAAATTGTAGATGTGTAGTTATCAAGTTATCATTTGCTGTCTTGGTCTTGTCACAGCCTCATGAGTCTTTGGTTTTGGTCTTGTCTCGGTCTCTTGGTCTCACAATGTCTCTGACTGGCCCAGCGGTCTCGAAGGGATTTGTAATTTGCAATGACCACACATATTTGATTTTTAGCCAGTTTATGAAAACATTTATAGTGAGTTCACACACAAGACATGCACTCTCTGCATTATTGTGCCTGTAGTTGAAATAAGACAATCTCATAATTATACTAAGCAGCTGAACTATGTTTGTTGCTTAGGTTCTACAACTTGTGCAAAATGGCAAATATATATATTTATATATATATTATATATATATATATATATACACACACACACACGAATATGTATATATTTTTTTGGGTCTCCTCTCAGTCTCGAGCTGAACTAGTCTTGGTCTTGATACTCTCTGGTCTCGGTAGTGTCTTGGTCTTGGTATAGGTGGTCTTGATGACAAGTCTTCTGAATTGAGAAGCCCTGGACAAATGGGTCAATGTGCTTGAAGAAAACTTGACAATAAGCAGTTGAGGAAAGCTACTGTATTTGATCTGAGTCAGGAAATGAGCAGAAAAATCATCAAAAACTTGAAGGACTGCAGCCCTTGAGGACCAGTGCTGGGCACACCTGGCATACATGCACTTTAACATGATGCTTTGGGTCCTTCTCAACAGTATTTTTCTTTGGTTATCAAACTCTGTATCAATTTCATGAGCGTTAATTCAAGTATGTGTGGAATCAGACAGAGTTTGTGTTGATCTCACTGGTATTAATGGAAATGGTGAACTCTTGATATTTCTGATTATAAATGTAGGATTCTGTTTCTAGTCTAGTGTAAAGTCTAAAAGAGATTGACTCTTGTTGGAGGGATTAGCCAATGACAAGTTTACTCATAATAAACTAAATGATGTACAGGCTGATGTGAGGAGAAAAAAGGATCTGGTCGAGCCCTTCCATCCATATCTCATTTACAGAACTGACATGACATGAACATGCCTAAAATTGCCTTTGGCTGCATTTGGTACCAAATAATAATGATAATAATAATAATGATAATATTACATTTTATTTAAAGGAGCTGTATCATGAAAAATGGACTTTAAAGAGCTTTTCAGCATGTTACTGTTATTTCCTCATAAAAACTTCATTTAAGTAGTTTTTTTCTTCATTTGTGCATATTTGAGTAATACATTTGAATATTCAGGCCAAGCTGTAGCTCTCTTAACACGACTGACTGGCCACCGGTGTATGTAGTCAGGTGGCACCAATCCTGAAGCTATAAATACGCATGCACAGCATTGTAGCAAAACGCCCAGTTTGTTCAAGAGAACTCGAGGAGAATCCAAACCTATCCACACTCTCGGAGGAAGAAACAAACAGCCTGCGGGAAGATTTCGTCAAAGACAAACAGCCATCAGCTAACAGACATTTGCTCCAGAGTTCAGAAGAAAAGCTTTTTTTTTTTTCTTTAAGCTCTAGATGCGGCAAGTTGGAAAAAATGTGGTTGTGTCCGGCGAAGGAGTTTACTCGTTGTACTGTACAATGAATCAACTTGCCAGAACTGGTTAGATTTTATCTTCAGGGGAAAAAAAAAATCTCAACTTTGTGTGTGAACTTCACTCCAGACAACTTCATGAATCTCGGGCAGTAAAGTGTCGGGGATTACTTCTGAACACTGATACAGTTCCCACCATAAAAACGCCTCATCGACACCAGTGAATGAAAACTCCCCCCAGCTCAATGCTAACGTTAGCCTATGATTTGTTTGCTAATTTACATTCTTGTCAGGGGTCTCTGTGGTACTACGTGTACTTCAAACTCCATATGGGTCAAGCGCATACAGCTCCATAACAAGCTGCTCGTAAAACCTGTCAAGATTGGTCGAGAGCTTCGGTGGGTCAGTGCAGTCAGCTGTCTTACTTCTGTGTTGGAAATTAGATGCATAAAAAACTAATATTTAACACCAAATTAGTTTCCATAGTGGTGAGGGGGACATATTTAGCTTATATATGCCTGAAGAAGGGGCTGCACAGTGATTCCTGGCTGGGGGGGGGGGGTTCGAACAATTCCAACAGCGGTGGAGTTTGCATGTTCTCCCCATGCATGTGTGGGTTCTCTCCGGGTTCTCCCACCATCCAAAGACATGCATGTTAGGTTAATTGATCACTCTAAATTGCCCCTCGGTATGAATGTGAGTCTGAATGGTTGTCTGTCTCTCTGTGTTGGCCCTGCGACACACTGGCGGCCTGTCCAGGGTGTACCCCACCTCTCGCCTGAAAATAGCTGGGATAGACCCCAGCAACCCCCGCGACCCTGAGCTGGATAAGCAATACAGAAAATGACTGACTGATGCCTGAAGATGAACTTTGGAACGTCTAAAAAAGGATGATACAGCTCCTTTATAAGCATCTTATTAAAACACCCAAGGTGACTGTACATAAGACATTATAGGATATTTAAAGGATTAAAAGCAATAATCTAAAATACTGAAAGACAAACTAAAACAGGTATGAAACGAAAGAGCAATGAAATCATGTGAAATGGCTATGTGGGATATGATTGTCCATACAGAAATGTTTTAAGTCCAATTTTGAAATGAGAAAAGGACTCCATGGTACGGAGACAAACAACTCTGATTGTTTAACTTTCTAAAGACTTTCTTTAGAAAGTCTGGGGCCACAGGATTACCCATCACAGATCTAAAGACTTCCATTAGAAAACTAAATGTAAATTAAGAGAAGATGACATATAATATGTAATAAAACCAAAGAAACATCAGGTTTGCTGCAACTGTGAAGCTCATTAAAAAGCTGCATGAAGTCGTGTTTGTTTGCATTCAGCTGTTTCCTGCAAGGCTGGCTCTGGAGAACAGGTAATCCCAACTTTTTGTTTGTGTTACAGCTCTCTGGTGTGTTCAGGGTTCGTGTTTACGAGCGCCCTGAGTTCAGTGGTCAGATGCTGGAGTGCAGCGAGGACATCAACAACCTGCCTGAGCGCTGGAGCTCCCGGGAGACCCACTCCGCCCAGGTGCATGACGGTGCCTGGGTCTTCTTTGAGCTTCCCAACTTCCGCGGTCGGCAGTACCTGCTGGAGAAAGGAGAGTTTCGGCGTTTCACGGAGTGGGGGGCCATGAACCCCAACGTGGGGTCTATACGTCGAGTTTATGACCTGTAGAGAGCCTCTTTGTGTCTCACATTCTTTGCACATTTAATAAAAAGTATTTGTGCTCAGTGTTTTCATCCTGTCTGGGTTTTTGTTTCTTCTGTAAATGATCATGAGAGGTGGAATTTCTCTGAGCCGTATTACAGAGAGTAACGACTGTAAATGCCAGCAGGTTGCTGGAGGTTGTTTTTAACCAGCACGACTTTCTGAATGAAAGGATAGCTTGCTAAAATTCAGTCAGACTTTCAACTTCATCACAGATCTGAAACAGCTCTAGTCAAAGAGTTAAATGACAGATTCTGGTCCGGTATCAGTCCTGGTTCTGCCGGATCTCAGCAAAGGGGCAAACTCTGGCGAGAAAAGGGAAGCCACTTCCGGGTTCCCCCCAAAATTGTAGTTCACATTTCATCCACTAGGGGCTGGCTCCAAAACAGAGCAAATCCCCATAGACTCCTATGTTAAAAAGGCCAACTTCACAGCAGAAATAAACATGTTTACAGCCTCGTTCAAAACGAACAAGTTTACCTGCATGTCAACTGTGAGGGGGTGAATTGTTTTATAACTCATCCGTTTAGATCAAAGGTCGGCAACCCAAAAAGTTCAAAGAGCCATATTGGACCAAAATAACCCCAAAAAACACATCTGTCTGGAGCCGCTAAAATTTAAAAGTCTTATGTGAGCTGGTCGGCCCTTTACCAGTCATATAGCCATTTGGATCTGTTTCCTACAATAAAGAAAACACTTGGACCCACAACTGACTTTAGAAATGTAAAATGAAATAAAACATTAATGTTTCTTCCTTTGCCTTTATGTTAAATGTGTTGCATTTATGAACTGCAGAGAAAACTAAATTACATTTCTACATGCAGCAAAAACATTTTAAACTAAAAAAAAAGACGTCGGGTTGAAGGTTTCTTTCAAGAAAATGTCTATTTTAGTCGTTGTATTCATGTAGGATGGAAAAAGGACGTAGCTTAAAAAATCTACCGGCAGCAAACCAAACATGCCGTCTTCCTTTTACTGGCACGTGCAGTCAGCTGCGTAGCTGAAAAATAAAATGACTTTTACAAAATATTAACATATTTTGCAAAATTATCAGGGGCCACATTTATAAAGCTTGCTTACGCACAAAACAGGGCCTGAAAGTGGTGTAAATGATTTTCAACGCAAAGTTTCTGATTTATAAAAACAAACCTGCAGGGAAAATATTCACATCTGTACGCAAACTCTGAACCTTGCGCACAAACATTTTGGAGACGGGGAAACTGGCGACACCGCAGCGATGAGATGAACTTAAGCCACGTTCATGCATTTAACCATCATATCAGACTGGAGACCTTCGTAAACCCCCGTCTGTTCCTGGACTGAGCTGTACAACCCATAAGCCTCATATAAGAAAGCTACAGTACAGCTTCAGTTATATAGCGATGGCAGTTATTGGTAGGTTAACTGTAACAAGGTGTGGAGGCTGATTGTAATTACTGAGTAAACTTGTGCGTAATGCTTCACAATGGATGCGCTGCACTGCTGGAGGATTATGGAAAGAAGAGGATAAAGATGGAGAGAGTTTTTTGAAACCACAAATATTTCCTGGGCCATGATTACTGACTGATGCCGATAGATTCACCAGAGCAACCTTTCCTGAACTGGGGATTCTTAGATAATTTCAGAGGGTCACCAGACGATTGTAATCGCTGTAAACTAAATACATTTAGAATTTTTAGGGTTGTCAAAATAAATATGCCAATGCAGGGAGATAAAACTGTAGGAATATAAACGCATTAATTTTCTAAGAAATAAATTAGGCTATAGCCTAACTCATAATAAAAATCGCAATTTAGCAATATCTTGCAAAACCCCTTCTCATATCTTGGTCAGCTAAGTTGTTTTTTATCATGTTTTCTGACAGTTGTGTACATAATCCACCAAAACCACTGTTATCCCCCTTATTCATGAAGATTCTGACAGTTTTCCAGCCTCACATGCAGAGATGCTGCAGGATGATCTGATATGTCACACAATAAAGAGCTCAGCCGTTGCAGGGGTCAGGAACACCAATGTCTGATATCTTGGGGGACGTAGCCTAAAAGGTTTGGGAACTCCTACATCTATGTGTTGAACTGGACCCCACGACTCGCCGGAACCGTTGAATCCCCGTGCGCAGCTGTCGACCACAACGTGCTCCGGTGTGTAGTGAGCCGTTGTGTTCATTCACCGCTGCAGCAACGTGCTGTCTCTTCTGTTTATCTGTGATTCCACTGTGAAGTCCAAATAAAATGTTTTTTGAAGCCTCCACCACCAACAAGCACCTCCACTTCGTTCTCCATGAAACTGCGTTTTCTTGTCTTCTCAGTCGCCACAATCAAGCTCTAAATGCCTCAGATCTTATTTATATGGGAGACCCTTTATGGTAGAATGTGGGCGTGTTAATATGAGCCAAATTCACCTGCGCAAACTTCCAGGGAGAGTATGATTTATAAAGGGGAAATTGCTTGGATTATTGTGTACGCCCAGTTTTATAAATCTGATAATTTTTCGGCGCACATATACTTTTAGTAAAGATCCTACGCACAGTTTTATAAATGAGGCCCCTGGTCAGCAGTGAAAGTAGCTAAATGAATCTGTCCACGCAGAACTGAATGCTCCGTTTTCATCCGACACTTTTCTACTCCACAGATGGCCTACCTGGCTGGGGAAGTGATCAAAGCGCAGCACATGACAGGGTCGGACTTTCTAAGTACCTTTTGCTCATTTATTATTCACTTGAAATGCGCCTTTATTCTTGAAAATTACACATAATTAGGGGTGCGTCCTTTTGATCAACAAGCGGCAGACCTGGCGCTGGTTTTACCCATGGTGGCTAACAGTTATAGCTCCTGCTTGTTCCCAGGAAGACCTCAGCCTGAAGCAGAGTTGCACAACGTGGGTATTTTTTTAGCCTGCCATTGGTTCATGATTTGAATGCAGTCAGAAATGCAATTTTGAGTTCAGTTTCCTCAACATATGTTCTCTAGCATAAGAAATACACTATATTGCCAAAAGTACTGGCTCACCTTACTTGACTCACATATGAGCTTAAGTGACATCCCATTCCTCAAAGGTGTTCTATCAGGTTGAAGTCAGGACTCTGTGCAGGCCAGTCCAGTTCCTCCACACCAGACTCTGCATCCAGGTCTTTATGGACCTGCTTTGTTCACTGGTGCACAGTCATGTTGGAAGAGGAAGGGGCCAGCTCTAATCTGTTCCCACAAAGTTGGGAGCATGGAATTGTCCAGAATGTCTTGGTATGCTGAAGCATTCAAAGTTCCTTTCACTGGAACTAAGGGGCCAAGCCCAGATCCTGAAAAACAACCCCACACCATAATTCCCCCTCCACCAAACTTTACACTTGGCACAATGTAGTCAGACAAGTACTGTTGTCTTGGCAACCGCCAAACCCAGACACGTCCATCAGATTTTCAGATGGAAAAGCATGGTTCGTCACTCCAGAGAACGCCTCCACTGCTCTAGAGTCCAGTGGCACAGGGGTACCCGCAGAAATTTTTTCAGGGGTGGCCACAGGGTGGCCAGAGAAAATAGCAGAGTGGCCAAGGGACAACTTTTGTTTCTTTCAACCTGGACCTTATATCTGGAATTTATACAAGCATTTACTCACCAGTAGCATTTCCACATCACTCTGATTCCTTTGGACATTGTTAGTCGTAGATTTGCGTATATCCATATAATGGCAGCAAAGGGAGCAGAATGAATGGGCCTCTATATAAGGCAGCAAACGTCCTTAATTTTACTATATTGTTTTTTCAATACAGTTGAAAAAACTCAAATCTTACCAAGTACATTTTTCTAATTTCTAGTCAAAACATCCAATCAAACTCAATATAAGACAAAATCACCAAAAGAGAAACATTTCAGTCAGATGTAAGAACTTGTTTTTAAGGCAAACAAATGCATCTTATTTTGAGAAATCTGATAGGGAAATTTCACTTGTTCCATTGGCAGAATATTTTTGCTTATTACAAGCAAAAAAAAAAAAAAAAAATTAAATATATATATATATATATATATATATATATGTATATATATGTTTGTACATAGTACAATATATATATATATATATATATATATGTATATATGGTAAATACTGACTCCATATTAATATAGAGTTTCCATTCATGACGTTCCACTTTTTCTGATGTAAACACAGCGAAACTAGCTCTTTTACTGACGCAATGCTCGCGATTGTCGATGGCAGTAAATTTCAGTGCAACACTGCCCCTAGAGGGTGTATGGAGCAACATTAATATCAACAGTGAAACTGGACGGAGGTACAGTATAGACAACATCTGGTACATGTGGGCGGATTTTGTCATATCTGGACGTATGAAGCTACCTTTAGTGAAGAAATTTTCTCACGTTAGTACTATGTAGCCATGGGTAAAAAGATTTCTGCTGATGTCACCAATCATTATAAATGAGCTACAGATGTTAAAAATGTCTGTTCTGTCACTGACAGACCTATTCTTTTCTCATCTGTATTTTCAAAGCCCTTCTGTTTTGCAGTAGTAAAATCTAATAGTTATGAAGCCTGACTTGAGCTTTTAGACAAGTTCTTGCAGCAGCCCTTTATTACATGATTTGTTGGCCCGTTTAGCATCCTGCATGTGGAGGTTTACACATGATAAATAAATGTCTTTTACATGATCTCATTGTATCATGTCATGTATTTGATGAGATTTTAGATGGTTGAACTGTTAGTAAATTCAGTTTACAGGTAGTTATTGAATACAAACTAAAGAAAGAGTGAGACAGTTAAACTAACACAGTGTTGATATGTGGACAGGCCTGGGCCCAGTTTGTGCTGGAAAAGTTGGGTCCTGAGATCAAAAGCTGAAGAAGATGTGCTCTACACAGATGTAGGATGAGATAATCCGGGTCAGCGTTTAGGCTAAAGACACTCTTGTCTTGTCCAACACATGAGATGAAAGTTCAGGATTAAATCTGCTCAACTTTAAACACGTCACAACTTATTTAAAATACTCAGAAAATGAACACAAAATACTCCAAACTCAGACTGGAACAGATGAAAGGTCATTGTCGTCACACTGAGCATCTCAAGTTGAGATAAGCTGGCCTGGACACGTCTGGAACTGGTTCTGGTGGGTGTGGAAGTAAGTGTAGGTGGAGCTACAGTACAGTGCGACTACGTCCTGTGGGGTGACAGGCTGGGGGGTAGTGGACAAAGAGGAGCGGGCTGTTGATGATTCAGCGGGTTCAGGGATTTTCCCCTGAGAGGCTGGAACATGCCAGCTGCTGTTACTGCTGACGGCCTGGTGGAACGACACAAAGGCAGCGCAGCCGGCTCGCTCACATTCTCCTCTAAAGCCTCTTTGTTTACTGCAGGTCTCCTGCTCTCAGCACAGGGAGGCGCTTTCTGAGGGAGCTGGGCATCACATCGGACCACCGAGCCCCCTCTTGTGGATTCTTTGTGGAGCAGCAGTTTCCATTTGTGTCATGAATTCGGAGGCCATGGTCACACTTAGATTACAGTTCGGTGAGAGTAGCCTTCCTTCTAAAACATGACAGCAACTCCCTGCACACACTTTTTCCTTCTTTAATTGGGGGGTATATATAATTATGAGGACACTTTATGTATATATATATATATATATATATATATATATATATATATATATATATATATATATATATATATATATATATATACAGACTGTATACAGTCGTCCTCAAAATTATTCATACCCTCCAATTAAAGAAGGAAAAACATCAGCTGTGAGCAAAATGAGTTGAAATTGACAAAAGTAATGATAAATAAAAATTCTATGAAAATCATGACATTGATTTTGCATGGTGGTATTTTGTTTAGTATCGCATTATATGTGTGTGTATGTTATATATGTGTGTTAAATTTACTTTTTGTGACTTTTGCATTTTATTCTATGAAACGTTGAATATGGAATACGGACAGAACAGCGACATCACGTGTGTCTAGGTTGTAGTTGCAACGGCAGAAAAACAACTCCAGCCGCTGGGATGCCAGGCTCACTGCCGATGCGCAAGGTTTGCGTTTTTATGACAACGCAGATGAGAAAATGAAACTGCCAGCATAAAAACTCTGAATATTTTTTTATGTTTTCAGCCCAAACTGTAAGAAAAACCCAGATGCAGGTGGAACATTTATGATCACATCTTACCAACTTTATTCTTCATGAAGATTATCATATGGAAAACACAGAGGCTTCCCTCCTGTAGATTTCTGCTGAAGGACGTCTTTTCCTGAGTCCCCAGTAGTTATTTATAACTGGCTGATTCCTGACTCGTCCCAGCAGCTGCAGAATCTGGTTTCTGGCTGCAACAGTTACCTTGTAAGGCAGCAATGGACCGATGAGAGATGGGGGGATCAGATGAGACAGACTCGGGTCAAACACAGTAATCTGGGTTTAAAATAGCAGCTTTTTTCTTAAATGAACTACCAGCTCTCACACAGCTGATGGTAAATGACTTTCTGGCATCCTGCAGGCAGTTCTCCTTCCAGATATCTTCCCGGTGAAATACCTACCGGCTTGTTTTGTAATCAGTGATGACAGTAATGAAAAGCTGTATATGATATTTGACTTGAAGCTGATGAAGCTGATGTTACATGACAGCAGCCACCTGCACAGCTTCAACACTGAATGAGAAACTACTCATGCACCCATGCTGGTGGTCATGTAGAATTTCCCTTCAGAGAGTCATAAAGTATTTTTCATGTCTGAAATTTTGCTCTGACAGCTTTTTTAGAAGTTCCTTTGAGCCTACGGGCACATTCACAAAGCTTTTTTGATTCAAATCAAAGTCTGCTTCGTTTGTGGGAGTTGTGAATGTGCAAACTGGCTCTGATCCAGAACAAACAAGTGGACTCGGTCCGCCTACAAACGCAGGTCTCAGTCCGCTTCAAGTGGACCGAATACAGGAAATGGAATACAAACTGCTGCTTCCTGCAATTGGTTTAGCATGGCATGGGTAAAATGTTGGGCATTGTGGGTAAATGCCACCACAACAAACACACATGTGGGACTGCTGTCTGTGGGAACTGTGGGAACTTGTCTGTTGGTCACACTGGGCCCTAGTTGCAACATAAATGCAGCATGCTTGCATAAGATGGAATAAAAAACACAAAACTGTGACGGTGTCATGCTCCATGTTTGCCTGCATGTGGAGGAAACGGAAGTTGTGAGAACCCTCTTGTTCGTTGCCTACGGTGAATCCAAATGCAGCGCCACCTCTGGAGAGATTGGGAACATTATTCAAAAGGTTTTGCTTTCGTTGGTGCAATGTGAATGCAATCTCGGTCCGGAAGACCACCCCGGCCCCCAGCTGAGCCGAGTCCCCAATCGGACCGAGTCTACCAGACGATGCTTTGTGAATGCGCCCTAAAGGTAGAAAACCAGCTGTGGACCCAAGCAGAGCTGGACTCTCCTCATACAGGTGAGGAATTCAAGATATTACTAATAAATCCCTTCCAGTTAGGACTAAACATGCATATGTGTTCAAGGCTACCAGTTACAGTAACTGGCATGTAACAGGTCAGCTAGCTTAATTGCATAAAAAGGCACATGGTGAATGGAGGAACACTTTTGAATAAGCAAACCAGCCTAATAACATTAAAGGCTAAATAAACATCCTGTTTAGGCAGAAATACAACTAGTTACTTCCAGTTCTTCACAGACGCACACAGTTCACCATATTGAACTGGCTAGAGGTCTGTCCAACAGTCTTCTCTCCTCCTGCTGCTCACTGCTGCTCAGAGGTGGAAAGGCTCACACCACCAACAGCCTTTCCAACACGGCTGATCAAAGAATCCTTCAAAACATTCCTGGATCCAGAAGGTGATCCAGATCACCACCAAAAATGAATGGGTTCGTCCTTGGACTGAGACCCACTGCTGGTGAAAATTTCAGGTCAATCTGTCCAGCACTTTTTCCGTATAGTTGCTGACTGGCTGACTGATGGATGGATGAACAGATGAACAAACCAACGCAAAACATGTTTACCACAGAAATTAACATGTTTACAGCGTAAATAAACATGTTCATGGCAGAAATGAACATATTTATGGCAGAAATGAACATGTTTGCAGTAGAAATAAACCTGTTTATGTTTACAGCAGGAATAAACATGTTTCCAGCAGAAATAAACATTTACCACAGAAATGAACATTTTTATGTTTACAGCAGAAATAAACATGTTCATGGCAGAAATAAACATATTTATGGCTGAAATAACCATGTTTGCAGTAGAAATAAACATTTACTGCAGAAATTAACATGTTTACAGCAGAAATGAACATGTTTATGTTTCCAGCAGAAATAAACATGTTTACTGCGGAAATAAATGTTTACAGCAGAAATGAACATCTTTATGTTTACAGCAGAAATAAACATGTTCATGGCAGAAATAAACAATTTATGGCAGAAATAACCATGTTTGCAGTAGAAATAAACATTTACTGCAGAAATTAACATGTTTGCAGCAGAAATGAACATGTTTATGTTTCCAGCAGACATAAACATGTTTACTGCAGAAATCAGAATCAGAAAAACTTTATTGTCATTGTCCGGCGTCCAGTGCAATGAAATTCTTTTTCCAGTACAACCCGTCCAAGACTACACAGACAGTAGACACAATACAAACAGAACCGGGCAGACTGAGGGTGCAGCCACACGAGCGCGCACCTGTTTGCAGAGTGAAAAAGATATACATTGGGACAGGTGGGGGAGAGGAGAAAAAAGAAACCACTGTCCCGCCCTCTGCAGAGGACGTGATAATGGGTTAAAAAAAAACACCCTCAGTACAGTTAAGCACGTATACAGACAATCACAACATCATGACACATGGGTAGGAGGAGGAGGGGTCCAGAGCCCAGTGAGGGAGGAGACGCAGCCACAAAGGGGGGCGCATCTTTCCATCCTTCACCGATTTCTGGTGGGAGGAAGTTAAGGACCAGCAGGCAGGGGATGTGCGCATCAGTGTCGTGAAAATGTGTGTGCGTAAGCGAGGACGCGGCTCACGCACAGTCCGTAGATGATAGAGATGGCCTTCAGAGAGTCCCAACTGTTCTCGTGGAGAGAGAGGGGGGTTGCAGAGCCTCACTTCTGCAGTTTCTCCAAGGACATGTGGGAGTTAAGGAGCAGCTGCAAGGCCGCTCCCGGGGACCAGATTGAGATGTTTCTGTCTGCCTGTAAAGTCTTCAGCAGGTCTCAGAGGCGACCAAATCAGCCACATTTGTGTTAATTACCCCCAATCCGAGTCTCCAACTGCTCCAGGTGGAACCCAACATCCTTTATGCTGTCAGATATCGTTCCCAGTTTGCCCCACAGGGCATCCATGCGAGTCAACGTGCACAAAGTTTGAGTCTGAGTGTTGGTAGCTCGGAGAAACAGCTCGGACGGCTGCCTGCCCACAGCTGCCATCAGCTTCAGAGTTTCCCGATGAACCAGGTACCCGACAGCTCCAATCAGCAGGAACCCAGTTATCATAAATCCAAACATGTACAGGTCTTCAGTGTGACCTGCTGGGACCGTCCCGTCCGGACAAGATGCCGCCCCCTGCACCTTTTCTCTGGGTAAAAAAATATTATCCGTTGTGATGAGAGACCAGCCGTCCAGATCCATAGCTGAAGTTTTAGGATTTAGGAGAAAAATGCAGAGAGAGGCTCAGAGGAGACAAGACAAAGATTGCAGGGAAACAGGGAGGAAGGGAGCAGAGGAAAGCACGTCTGCACTCGCTGACAGCCGGAAGAGAAAAAAATAAACATTTACTGCAGAAATTAACATGTTTACAGCAGAAATTAACATGTTTATGTTTCCAGCAGAAATAAACATGTTTACTGCGGAAATAAATGTTTACAGCAGAAATGAACATCTTTATGTTTACAGCAGAAATAAAAATGTCTACAGCAGAAATAAACATTTAGTGGAGAAATGAAAATGTTTATGTTTACAGCAGCAATGAACATGTTTACAGTAGAAATACTGGTCTACAGCCAGGTTCAAACATAATTTTCGCTTGAATAGATCAAGTTGACCTTCATATTTTTTTTATAACTCATCTGATTAGATGTCATTTAATCTTGAAATTACACAGAATTAGGGGCGTGTCCTTTTAATTGACAGGTGGCAGACCAGATGCCATTTTTTTTTGCTGTGGAGGCTCTTAGTTAGCTCCCTGCTTGCTCCCAAGTAGGCCTTAGCCTGTAGCAGAGTTGCACAACAGTGGTTTTTAGCTGGTTAACAGCAAGTCTGAGTGTGTCTTACCTTTAAACCACCTATCACCATTCATTCCTGTTCACTTTAGATTAGCTCAGTTAGCATTTAGCTTAGCTGTCAATCATTTGCTCTGAGGCTGCTCTCTACCCATTTTTGTATTTTCAGGGAGTTACCACACACGTGACAACGAAGATGGTGACGATGGGAATGCTCAACTGGCTTCACTTCAGGTGGAACTACGTCCATTATTTTTAGTCTCTGGCGTAGATCTGAGAATCATCCTAACTTTGCTCAATCACGACTTCATTTTGATTTACTTACTTAATTTCAGCTTACACAACATCAGAACGTCTTAGTTATCCCCTGTTTCAACAGTGTAAGCCCTTATGGGGACCCAGTTTTATGGTTTTACCAACCTGAACCACAGTCTGTTTTTCAGTCCAGTCCAATGCCGATAGCTGTTGGGTTAATTTTGCCAGTTGGTAGAATTTCCTGCTGTTTTATTTCCGCTTTGGATAAAAACAACCTGACTACAAATGCATCATCAGGAAAAAAATAATATAAATAAACACCAGAAATAAAAGAAAGAGCAAAACATGAACACATGCAGAAAGTTTTGGTGCAACAGATATACCACATTTGAGACCAGCAGTGAGAGCAAAGCTGAGTAAATACTTCATAATTTCATGTAAATTTTCTCCTTCCTGAGGTTTGAGCATCGAAGGTGAAATTTTTGTGAATACACTGGAAATAAAAGTTCTGCGGAGATAAACTTGGTCCTGGTCTCCCGTCACCCTGCCGTCCTCTGCAGAGACCCACCATGGACAGGTTGCGGCTTCCTGCCCACGACATCGTGATTCAGTCTTCACACACCTGCCACTCATCCCATACGAGCTCCGTGTTCACACCTTTCCAACATGCACCTGCCACTCCTGCTGACCTGCTCAGATCTAAATTTGGACCTGGTTCTGTGCCGGGACACTGAGTCAGATCCCATCTCATCACCTTATTCAGCATGACTTGGCTTCTGGACGTATCTTATAACAGTAGTCCAAGAACAATAAAAGACTTTCTCCATTGAATTAAATATTGAAATCTAAATTGACTAAAATCTGAAATTTCTTAGATTTACTGCAACAAATCAGGACACATAAAATAAGTCCAAGAATTTTTTTCTATCTAAGACTCTGTTCTTTAATTTAGAATTAGTTCAATAATATACACATATCCAACAATAATGCAACCAATTTAATATGCCCATAATGTGATTTTGAAAAAAACCCGACATAACTCCAACATTAAAACTGGTTTTCATCAGTGGATTCTGTTCAAAGCTGTGGTGAGACACTTACACAACCAATCAGATTTTTAGAATAGCGCCATAAAGCCTTTGTTACTGGACACATGATAATAAGAAGCCTCAATGTTAATGTTTGAAAACAGTCATAATCTTCATAAATAAGGAGGATGAACTGGTTTTGTGTATTTTTGGGTCTCAACATATTAATGAGGTGAGTGGAAAAGAGACAAGCTCAGACAATCTTTGAGAAAATTCTTCCCCACTTTCCCTAAACTTTCCAGGATGTTCTGGTGGACCAGATGTGTTTTTGGAAGCACATATCTGAGTTATAAGCGCTTCTCCACCATGAAGTTTAATAAGCCAAAGATCAAGTCCAAATTTACTCATGAGCATCTTCAAGCCAGACCGAGTCTCAGCTGATTCCTCCTCGAACCATATGTGACTCAGCTGTGTGAGAGGAAGCGCTGCAGGTCTCTGGTAGCAAGGAGTCGGTGAGAGAAGCCCATGATCTGGAGAATTGTTTATGATCTGAAAACTGTGCATGTTCAAAAGAACTGTTCATGTTCAGAAAATCTGTTTATGATCAGAAGAACTGTTCATAATCTGAAGAACTGTTAATCTTTAGAAGAACCATCCCTGTTCAGCAGAATTGTACATGTTCAGAATAACTGTTCATGTTCTGAAAACCTTTTATGTTCAGAAGAACTGTTTATGATGAGAAGAACCATCCGTGTTCAGAAGAACTGTACGTGTTCAGAAGAACCATTCATGATCTGAAGAACTGTTAATGTTGAGAAGAACTATTCATGTTCAGAAGATCCATTTATGTTCAGAAAAACTGTTCATTATCAGAAGAACTGTTCATGATTGGAATAACCATCCATGTTCAGAACAACCATTCATTATCTGAAGAACTGTTCTTGTTCAGAGGAACTGTTCATGTTCAGAAGAACCGTTTATGATAAGAACTGTTCATGATCTGAAGAACTGTTAATGTTTAGAAGAACTGTTCATGATCAGAAGAACTATCCATGTTCAGAAGAACTGTTAATGTTCAGAAGATCCATTTATGATCAGAACTGGCCGTGTCTCAAACTGCACACTTGAGCACTTCAAACACTACTTTTGAGTGTGTAGTGCGTTCATGGTGTCATTTCAGCAAAAATTCAGTGCTCTGAAAGTACCAGGATGTTGCCCTAATAACGGCCAAAAACAAAGTGCAAAACGAAGCACACTACTCGCACTAAATGGACGTAGTGGAAGAGGCGGGACTTTTGTGCTGTTTTCAGAGCTGAACAATGGCGGTGAACGAAGAGGTGGCGACCCCTGCTGCATCGGAGGCGGTATTGTACTGATTTAAGCAATGTTTATAAAATTATTTAGACATAATCACTAATGTATATTGTGGCATGCTACCAAGCTGTTCACTCCCTGATGACAGTTATGATCTGGTCATGTGTTTGAGGCCGCGGTTATACCAACTCAGTAGTGTTAGCTCATGTAAGCAGTCAATGCTAATCCGTCAATTCCTGTAAGTGCAGTGCTCTGTTCAGGTCAGCATGTAGCGTCAATAGTGCGCACTATGCACTACAGACAAAGTACACAGTGCGCACTATGCACTGAATTCCAGGGCACTCGGGCAAGTGTGCGGTTCGAGACACGGCGACTGTTAATGATTTGAAGAACTTTACATGTTTAAAAAAAAATGTTCATCTTCAGAAGATCCGTTTATGATCAGAACAACTGTTTATGATCAGAAGAACTGTTCAGAAGAACGATTTATGAGCAGAAAAACCATCCACGTTCAGAAGAACTGTACTTGTTCAAAAGAACTGTTCATCTTCAGAAGAACAGTTTATAAGAAGAACCGTTCATGATCTGAAGAACTGTTAATGTTTAGAAAAACTGTTGATTCAAAAAAAAAAAAAAAAGAAAAACTGTTCATTCAAAAAAAAAAAAAGAAAAACTGTTCATGATCTGAAGAACTGTTAATGTTTAAAAGAACTATTCATCATCAGAAGAACCATCCATGTTCAGAAGAACTGTAAATGTTCAGAAGATCCGTTTATGATCTGAAGAACTGTTCATGTTCAGAAGAACCATTCATGATCAGAAGAACTGTGTATAAGAAGAACTGTTTATGTTCTGAAGAATTGTTAATGTTTAGAAGAAGAACTGTTCATGATCAGAAGAACCATGTATGATCCCAGAAGAACTGTTCATGTTCTGAAGAACAGTTTATTTTCTGGAGAACTGTTCATAAGCTGCAGAACCGGTCATGTTGACTTCCAGATATGAACATTTATTTTACCACTCGGCAGTGACCTTGCAGATTTGGTTTGAAGCTTAAGCAAAGAAGTACACGCCCCTCAGCAGAAGATGACTCAGCATTTTCCCACAGTTTGTCAGGAAATTAAACCTTGACAATGACAGAACACCTACAGTATGAAAGCCCTCTGTGTTTTACTGAGTGAAAGAGATCAAATCCTTTATCAAGTTTTATATTCATGGCGGTGTGAACGTTCAGTTCATCTCACCTGCTATGTGCAACCTTCCGATTGCTCCTGACCTGTTAGCTATGATACAAGTCTGACTGACATTCTTTTGCTGTACAGCTGGTTGTCATCAAGCAGCGTTGCAGAAAAGACCCATCCAGCCTGAAGGGAAAGGACTGAGGACTACAGTGGATGAGTCCTCAGTCTGCCCTGAAGCATCCTCCTGGTGGATGTGCCCTGAACACCTCCCATGAGAAGCATCCAGAATTCATCAGATGCAAGAAACCCCTCGAACTGGCTCCTTCTGATGTGACGGAGCAGTGAATCTACTCTGAGGCCCTCATCTGTGGGTCTGTAGAACTTCAGCTTCTGTCTGTTGTCTGCATGAAAGAAGTGGTTCTCTGTAAAGATGCATGGCTGCAAATTCTCTGCAGTAAAACAGCTAAATAAAGTTTCTAAGAAAAAAAAAATGGCCAACAGAGATCCTAGTGGACAATATCCAAACTTCGTCCACTTTATCAGGTCCACTTTCTAGCACAGGGTCGGACCCCCTTTTCCTCTAGAACTGCCTTCATTCCTGGTGTCATAGATCGAAAAAGGTGTTTAAAACATTCCTCAAACATTTTTCTCCAAATTGACATAACATCACACAGTTGACGCAGATCTGTGATGAGGTGACTAGACGAGAATTTCCCATCCACCACATCACAATGAGAATCTCTTGTTCCACCTCATTGTGATGAGAATCTCCCATTCCACCACATCATAAGAATCTCCCGCTCCACCTCATCACAATGAGAATTTCCCGTTCCACCTCATCGTCATGAGAATCTCCAGTTCCACCTCATCATGATGAGAAATTCCAGTTCCACCAGTTCATGATAAGAATCTCCTCTTCCACCACATCATGATAAGAATCTCTCGTTTCACTTCATCATGATTAGAATCTACTGTTCCACTATATAATGTTAAGTACCTCCCATTTCACCTCATCGTGATAAGAGCCTCCTGTTCCACGTCATCGTCACATGAATCTCCCGTTCCACCACATCACGATGAGAATCTCCTGTTCCACCACATCATGATGAGAATCTCTCATTCCACCGCATCCGTGATAAAAGTCTCCTGTTCCACCACATCCGTGACGAGAATCTCCTGTTCCACCTCATCGTTATGAGAATATCGCATTCCATCTCATCAGGATGAGAATTTCCCGTTCCACCTCATCGTCATGAGAATCACCCGTTCCACCACATCATGTTTAGAAGCTCCCGTTCCACCACATCATGATGAGAATTTTACATCCACCACATCACGATAAAAATGTACCGTTCCACTTCATCCTGATGAGAATCTCCCGTTCCACCACATCATGATGAAAGTCTTCTGTTCCACGTCATTGTCATGAGAATCTCCTGTCCACCACATCACGATGAGAATCTCCTGTTCCACTCTCCTCCTTCTCTCTCTCACCTCATCGTCATGAGATTCTCCCGTTCCACCATATCACAATTAGAATCTCCCGTTCCACCACATCATGTTAAGAATCTCCTGTTCCACGTCATCGTGATGAGAATCTCCCGTACCACAACATCATGATGAGAATCTTCCGTGCCACCTCATCATAATGAGAATCTCCCTTTTCACCACATCGTGATAAGAATCTCTTATTTCACCACATCAAAATGAGAATCTCCAGTTCCACCTCATCGTGATGAGAATCTCCCTTTCCACTACATCATGATGAGAAATTCTTAACTACCACATCAAATAGAATCTCCTATTCCACCCCATCAGAAGAGAAATTTCCCTCCAACATCTAAAAAATAGAATTTTCTAGTACATGATACTCTATTTCACATGACATCCTCATCTCAATAACCCAAAAAGGACATAATTAAGAAACAAAAAAACCAAAAACATGAATTGTAGCCTCAGTTTCCTGTTCTTAGCTGACGGGAGTGGGACCCGGTGTGGTCTTCTGCTGCATTCAGGTCCAGACAACTGCTGCTACTGGAGATTTTCTCTTTTTCAGAACATTCTCTGGAAACTAGAGATGGTTGGAGTAGAAATCCCAGTAAATACTCCCAGTAATACCAACCATTAAATCCCCTTTATTCCTCCTTATTCCTTTATTCAGATGCTCAGTTTGAACTTCAGCAGGTTGTCTCCACCTTGTCTACACCTTGTCTACTTGACTAGATGCTGCCGTGTTATTGGCTGATTCGATTTAAATGTTAACAGCAGGTGAACAGGTGGAGCTGTGACAGGTGAGTGTAGTTGATTGTGGTGTGGTGGTGTTTTTTATAACCAGTAATCCTTCTAGTTTTAAGTTTTTGAATCTGATTAGCCACATGCTACATAAAACTGTGCACATGTCACTGGCCTGACTGAAGCCAAAGACCATCGGCAGCAGTGATGCAAACGTCTGCTGATCCCGGACAAACTTCACAGGAAGCACATTTCACCTGCTTGTGTTAATGTTTGGATTATTCAGACACATGACCCCACTGTTACACTCTGCCTTTTCCTGCTGGTTCAGACAGCCACACACACACATCACACACAGAGCTAACAGGACATTAAACAGCAAACAAAGAGCAGAAATGAAGACAGAAGTAAATAAATAAAATGATGGATGGAAATGGTCGCAGACGACTGATCATCCTTCATAGAGGAGCTGATTCAGGACTGATCTCTGGAGTGTTTCATGTTTGTTTTTCTGCTCAGTCATTAAACCACACGACAGCCAGAAAGCCACAAGATGGCAGACTCGCGCTCAGAAAGGAGGGTGAAGCAGGCAAACCTGCACCTGCTGACTGATGTGGACCATCAGCTCTGTTCCTCCTGCAGATAGCTCACAGAGGAAAATAAAAAATCAGCATCTCCATCCTCTCACTGATCTGAGACAGATCTAATGATGTCACACGAGCCAGGTTAACTGGCGAGGCTCCTCCAGATCTGTGAACTATGTCCCAGTTTCACCATCATTCCCAGTGACTATGGATCTCAGCTCCAGTCTGCTCTCCTCCATGCACACACCTTTGTGCTGAAAGGTTTGCCAGGGAGCAGCGTGACGTCAGACTGGGGCGAAGGAAAAGAAACTGTATCACCATGGAAACCCATCTCCCTCAGCTTGTCTATGATCTCCAGGATCTGAGAACATTACGGCTGCGTTATTGCAGGAAAAGAGGCGTCTCTGTGGAGAGCAGGACGACCCTTTTAAGCAGCGATGTGAAAATCTCTGCAGACTTCATGTTTATCTTTATAAAACACGGCCGTATAAATATGTTTTATTGTCTGTTTAAAGTGCAGCCGTGGCTGAGGTCTATTTATAGACGGACAAACTTGCAACGATCAGGCATCACATGTGTTTTTAATGTTTTATCCTCATGCATATTTGCAGTACGGCTAAAGTTTTCAGTTGAATTCAGTTCTTTATATGTTTCAAGAAAACAGCAAACAGGTGCAGGGACACATTGAAGCATGTCGGGTAGAAATAAAGCAGAAATAATCCAGTCAGGAGCTGTTGAGTCAGAATTCAGTCTGAGCAGCTTCATGATTGAGCACCGCCTGAATCCGCTCTGACAAACTTGCTGTGCAGCGTGCTGCGAGGTTAAACATGGTGAATTTCTCTGTTTTTCTATCAGATAGTTGAAGCCTCATCTGGCTCGACCCCTCAGTTTAAACCTCCCGAGACTCCCGCTGTCGTTTCCAGGCTGCGGTCCACATCATGTCCTCTTCAGTCGGGCTGATTTAGTCTTCATTCATCAGACGCCTCGTCTCTGTGTGTGCGTGGGAACGGTTTGCTTCATAGTTCCTGCACGCAGAAAGAAACCTGTTCATTTAGACCAGAAAGTTTGATATGATTTCATAAAGGCTTATTTTTACAACGCTGTCTGGTTTACTGTGCAACCAGCATGTGCACAGTTATGCTGTTGACAGAGAGGACAATGAGCAGAGTAGAAAAGCTTATGATGAAAGTGAGTATCTCCACAAAAAATGACTAATTATAAGAATGATTACTGAGTCTTCAGAGAGATGAATAAGATCTCTGATCAGTTACCTCAGTCCTTTATTGTTGTTGTTTTCTTGGAAACAGATTCCAGGTCAGATCTCTGCCTTTTGTGGAGTTTGCACGCTTTTAGTTTCCAGACGTACAGACAAGATAAATCTGAATAACAGTTGAATGATGTATGTTAAACAACTTCACCTGGAAACGTGAGACTTGTTTCCTGGACATGTCGGGACATCATTTTGCTCTAAATCACATCTATAGATTGAACCCTGTTTCTAACATCAGCTGTTTCTAACAATTCTGTATTAAAATATGATTGATTGGGATGATTCTGATGAACAAACGCTGTCTCTCTGGCGCAGCATCAGCAAACAGCTGCTGCACAAACAGCAGCTCTCCGTCATCTTCATCCAGCTGATCCTCCTGTACTTTCAGTGCTTTTTTCATCATCCTTCTCTTATTGCACTCGGGTTTAAACTGAAGAGGAAACATTGAGGCAATGTACTGCTGGATGGGGTCAAGATTGCAGTAATTACCCAGAAAGCACTGCAATGTAACCAGTAATAGTTAACTACAGTAGTTAAATTGATTTTCAAAAATGAATAAAATGCTAAGCTGAGATGAGTGTTTTCAGATGCAAATGTTTATCTGCCGACATGTTGTTCCTCTGAGTCCAGGCATGGAGCTCCGGTCCTTACAGTCTTGCAGGTTTTAGATGTTTCCCTGCTCTAACGATTCAAATGAAATGAATTCAACAGCTTATTAAAGACACACAACGTAACTTTTAGACGTTAAAAATCTGCGTTTCTGACTCGTTTTGATGGCACAGCAACATTTATTATGCGCATTTTCGAGCCGTCACTGCCCAGAAGCATCCCGGGGCTCAGAAACAGCAGTATGTAAGTTTCCCATCCGGGACGCGACTGTGACGTTGCAGTTGACTATTGGTTGCAACACCGCGTCACTCACTAGCAACCGAGGTAAACCAGGTATCAACACGCGGGTGTTTTGAACGCGCATCATGTCGGATTCGGTAAAGAAACGCAAGGAAACATTACCAGAGGAAGCGAGGAAAAGAGAGAGGAATGGACAGAAAAAGAGTCATGATAAGACTGTCTTTTACTGGCTGGAGTGAATCACAGTACAGGTACGATACAAGATGGATGCTAGTTTAGCCGCCGGTAGGGGGCCCGTCACTGAGAAAACTGCTAACAGGTCCGTTGTGTGTCTTTAAGGTCTGCTCAGTGACTCATTTGTTTGACTTAGGTGTGTTGAAACAGGGAAACATCTAAAACTTGCAGGACTGGCTCTCGAGTTACTAAACCACGTCTTTCTCCCAGCAGACGACGTCAAGAATCTAATATTCAAGGGGATAAAGTTGCAAACTGTGTTAATATTTATTATTGCTGTTCTGTTTAATAGGTTTTTGGTTTCGTTAAAATATTTTGTGACTCTTTTGTAGTCTAGTTCCACTTCAAGGGGTGATGGGCAATTCCAGGTGTACAGCATGTTCTGCTGCTCTCCTTGGAGTTAAAATGATCTCAGGCTGAGTGTAGATGCATGACCACCAAATTAACTATTTGTATTTACCGTATTTTCCAGACTGTAAGTTGCTCCTGAGTGTAAGTCTCATCAGTCAAACAATGCATCATGAAAAGGGAGAAAACATATATAAGTCGCACCGGACTATAAGTCATATTTATTTATCTAAAATAGGGTGATTTTCAGATTTTTCATATCCTACTTTTTACAGCTAAAAATGACCCAATCAGTCCACTTCCAAAGTTAATGCCTGTAAATGATCATAAACAACATAAACTAAGGAGGATAAACATGTTTGTTGAGGATTTGTTCCACTGCACAGGCAATACAGCCAGATGTCCAAAATGAAGTCCTTTCGTTAAGATGAGGCTGTTTTGGGATTTTTGCCCTTGGAGCGAAATAGTCAAAACCTTAGAGTGCCCTCTTTTGACATTAAAGGGACTTGAGGCAAGATTAAGAAACGAAACTCGCAACTGGCGCTTCAGGTAACTGCAGCCACGAGCCAAGCCGTCACGGGAGCGTGCACAAACTGAAGCTATAATGTTGTTTACTCACCTTTTTCTCCATTGTTACACTTTTTAGTGTCTTTCAGTGGATCTGGATCGTGTGCTGATGGCAGAATAATCCATAACTATCACTTACGGTGTTTAAATTTACCGCGACCGGCTTCTACCTATATCAAAACAGTGGATGTAGCGTCATTTGACGTCACGTCCACATGGCAGAGCTGGAAAGCTATAATGTTGTTTACTAAGCTTTTTCTTCGTAGTTACACTTTTAAGTGTCTTTCAGTTGATCTAGATCGTATTCTGACGGCAGAAGAATCCATAACTATCGCTTACAGTGTTTTAATATAATGCGACCATCTTTTTCCTGCATCAAAACTGCGGATGTAGCGTCATTTGACGTCACGTCCGCAAGCCAGCGCAGGAATTTCGGACACCGAATTGCAGCGCATTTTGCAGCACACTGCCTGTTCAAGGCAACGGAGAGAAACATGGGTGGAAACATCATTTTTGGTATTAAGCGCTTCATCACCCATTAGTATGAAAAAAAAGGACATTCATATTTGTTTTTTTTTTAAATTCCTGCCTCAAGTCCCTTTAAATGGTTATATTTACTCATTGGCTTATGTCAGTCAAGATGAATCAATACTTACAAATATGTTAAATTGTATATATTTTGATAAAAGTCGCACTGGACTATAAGTCGCAAGAGAAGCCAAATTATGCAAAAAAAGAAAAAGAAAAAGAGACTTATAGTCCAGAAAATATGGTATTTAAAAGGGACAATGCATTTTTAGGCACATATACATTTGTACAAGTACAAAATTGCAGGATTATAGCCTAGGCTAATTTCCATCCTCTGTCCTGTGCTGAGCCAACCCCCCCCCCCCCCCCCCCCCCCCCCCCCCCCCCCGACCCTCATTCAAAGAAACTACAATCGGGTTTAAAATCATATCAAAGTCAACAAACACCTCCACCGTTCCCACAAATGACCATCCACCCAACCCCCCACACACCCATGGCACATAGTCTATCTAAAACTCAACCCCCTCAACCCCACAACCTCCTCACCCACCCTAACATAGCGAATCCCTCCTCCAACATCCACTCATAATAAAAATAATGGATTAGATTTATATCGCGCTTTTTCTTGCAGGGCGCTCAAAGCAGGTCCATTATTCTTTCACTCCTCATTCATACTTGGATGGAAGCGTGGCAGCCATTTCGCGCCTACAGTCCCTCTGACCACCACCGGAAACATTCACACACAATCATACACCAGCAAGGCCCTCACTGGAGGTAAGGGGGGTTAGGTGTCTTGCCCAAGGACACAACGACAGATGGCTGGGGGATCAGGATTCGAACTGCCGATCCTTCGAACATTGGCTGACCTGCTGTACCACCTGAGCCACTGCCGCCCCAACTCACTCAGATCAACAGCCCTCTTCCCCTTTATTTATTTATCTCCCCATTTATCTCTTATTCCTATAAAAGTCAACTCATTCCAGATTATGTCTACATTATCAGGTATAGAACAACTCTACATCTGTAGTTGAATGTTTACCCTCTTTTCAGGATTACATTTTAGCACTTCCTGATGTTAAAATAACACTGTACAGTGTTAAATATGAGCTCACTGAAGTGTTAGTTTCAATTCATTAAAAAGTGTACTATATACTTGTGCAGAATAAAGGAGGGCACATGCAGGATTTGGACCCCAGTCTCCCAGGCAAGAGCCATGTGCACTAACCACTCAACCATTGGGTTAACTCTGTATCAAGGGCCAACTTTTTACCAATTTCAATTTTAAACATCAATCTTAACCCAGCTGGTTGGAGAAACATCTTTTGATGCAGTAATTTTAAACACTTCAATGCAGGGATCATCAATTCCAGTCCTCGAGGGCCGGTGTCCTGCAGGTATGAGGAGCTGCCCTGCTGCAACACACCTTGTGACGTATGCAGAGCTTCACATCAAGCTCTGTACAAGTTTGCTAATTACCCACTGATTGGAGTCAGGTGTGTGGCAGCAGGGGAGTTCCTAATACCTGCAGGATACCGGTCCTCTAGGACCTGAATTGGTTTTCTCCGATGTAGACCATATCCACTTCCCTACAGGAAAATAATTTAATTGCCCTATACAGATGTAGCAGACATGTACCGGCTGGACCTCATGTCATAAGAGTGGACATGTTGCGGTACGTCGTTTTGGCTGAATGCACAAGAAAATGTTCCAGACAGAGTTAAAGGGAGAGCATGGCATTTCTGACTTACAGTATCTGCAACATTTCCTGATGTTTGAAAGCGCCCAGGACGCAATAAGTCTGCAAGGAAGTGATATATTTGAAAAGACAAGATGGACTACATTGCTCAGGTTCTGCAATGCAAGTCTGAAACCGGCTCCAGTGATAAGTGTGACAGTATGGGGTCTTGTCACTGTCCTGTGCTGTCATGCACCCTGGCTGCTTGGCCACTGGGGTATCCCTTTAGCTGACTGGTAAGCGCGCACGACTCTCACCCGGGAATCTTGAGATCAAATCCCGCCCAGGCACTCCTTGCATACTTTGCTACAATTTGGCGTTGTCGGCAGGATCCACGCACAGTACTGGTAAACAATCCATTGGTTTGTGATTTGTGGGACCCTGTGCAGAGCACAAGGATGTGCTTGTGGAGAGATGTGACAGTGCGGGGTTCTGTCATTATGCCTCTGATTGATCATGTGCCCTGGCTACTTGGCCTCAGGGATGTCCCTTTGGTTGAAAAGTAAGCGTGCATGGCTCGCACCTGGGAGTCTGGGGATTGAATCCCTCCCAAGCCCTCCTCCTTGCATACCTTGCCACATAAGCAGTGGTCATCTGATGTTTTGTAACACGAGATTATCAGATTGACCATTTTAGCTGCGTTTATAAGAAATAAAAACTTCAGGCAGGTAATGGTGCAGGGTCACTCACAAAACTGTTGCACTTAAATATGTGGGCAGAGCCTAATTATGTCTGTACAGAGTCAAACTTTCCTCTGGCATGCTCAACTTTGTTAATTTAACCCTTACACCAAACACTTCCCTCTAAAGACATGTTAAAAGCACTCTTTTTGAGTTAAAATCAACTCCCAAATGTTTAACCCTGAAAATTTAACTCTGTGGTGTCTGAAAACTGTACAGAAATCTACACAAGTTTAATGTCTCCAAACTGCCACTCTTCAGTCCTTGAGCACCTCTTCAGTGTTGTGTAAAGGAAAATACACTGCCCGGAAAAAAAAAAAAAGCCAAAAAAAAAAAAAGGAAAAACATTTAACATTTTTTTGGACCGCCTTTAGGTTTGATTGCGGCATTCGCTGTGGTTCCAGAAGGTTCTGCAATGACATAAGATTATTTTGTATCTTGTAGAATCAAATTTTTAAATTTTGAATTGGAGAGTAGGACCAGAGCAAGCACAAAATTAGAATGGGGGTCGGGTTGGGTTTGGGGGGGGCGAAGCAAGGGTGAAAATGGAGGACGAGGGAGCCGGAACCAACATTCAAATCTGGAGCTGAGAAAGGGAGGGAGGGGGGGATGGGGAGGAGGACGGGGGAAGCAGGAGGAAGAAAAATAAAGGAAGAAACAGATAATAAGAATAATATGAAGTAATTAGCGGAATTAATACTGATGATAATGCTGGAGGGGATGGAGGACAGGGACAGAGGAAAAGCAGAAGATCACAATGATGCCCAGGAGAAAAAGAGCATAGGAGGGATGATGCAGAACTTCATCTCCTCTTCGGCCATATTTTACATGGGAAAGAGGGGGTCACATAAGCTTCAATTTTTCAAAAATGTGGAATGTTCTGAAGTCAGGTTCGAGTTTTGAATTTCTTAAGATGTTATACTTTGATGGCAATGATCAGACTTTAAAGACAGATTAAAACTATCAAAGATCATGGATGATGGTTCAAGGGTGATGGGGAAATGAGAAAAATGATAGGGGGGGTAGATAGTGAGCTAGGAGATGAAGATATAATAAGAGATATGAAATTGGAATGGGGTATTAGAACAGTTAAAGCTTCCCTCTCCGAACATCTTTGGAAATTGTTGCAGAGCGGACATGTAAAAATGACTGAATATTAAATCAATGAAAGGAGGTTAATAAGACAACACATGCATCGTATTTTCACACAGTCTGTAATGACATACTGTAAATGTCAAAGAGTCAAAGAGAATGTAAGAGTGGACCTTATGACATAGCTCTTGTTGATGTTTAAACTATCTCAGTGCGTTTGCACCCCTTAACATTCAGGGCATCGTGTTGATGTGGAGAAGCTGACAGAGAACTACAGCAGGACTGTGATGTCACCTGATTGTAGATTTTTCAGGGCGTTTACTTTGTGCTGCAGAGCTGCATTACCTTCCTTTTGACTTGTTCAAGTAAAAACCCCACAGATGGCTTTAATTGCACAGCAGCCTGATGATGTATGCTTGCCAAACCAAACACTGGTTTATGACTGAGGAGAGAAGGATGAGGAGGATTGCAGTGTGTCCAACACACACACATAGAGGCCTGGGATGGTGCAGCCTCGTCTCTGGCTCTCTGAGTGTTTACAGTGCTGTATGAGGGGGATCCTGGGAGGCAGCTATTTTTAGCCCTGGTTTCATCATTCCTCCCTCTACGCTGTGTGCAGCTGCAGGCTGGTGCTGCATTCTAATGAAGAGATGAGAGGAAGGCAGCAAAACACCTTCTGCTTGCTTTACACATGCAGAGAGAAGGCTCAGAAACAGCTTTGACATCATAGGAACGGTTTTCACCTCTCTGCTGGTTATCATGTTTCTTTACTGGATGTTTCTTAGGCGTGTTAACTGAAGACTGAAATGTGGAACAGGTTCACATTTACACCAGTCATGGTGATTTCGGCCTGACCAGGCCAAAAATTCCAGCCTTGGCCAGTACATATATGATGCTGTTTTTCTCTCAGTACTGATGAAGTCTGTCCCTATTTCCTGAGTTGTTTGCCTTTTTATATTAAACAAGACTAATGTGCCTTTACACACCCCTGCTTTCACATTTAAACACTTAGAACAAATTAAAACCATTGTGGACAAGGCCATGTTTGAATTTGACAAAGGCCTTTATAGGGGAAAATCTTTACCAGGGACCGGGCACATGGTGTACATGTAAATAAGGAGCAGAAAAGAACAACTTAACCCTATCCATTCATCTAATGCAGAGATCACCAAATCCAGACTTTTGGGCCAGTGTCCAGAAAATGTTCAACATTTCCCTGCTCCAGCACACCTGACTCAAATTGAATGGATCCAACAGCCAATGAAGTTCTGCACAATGACTCATTAATTTGAGTCAGGGGTAATGGGACAAGAACACAGTAAAAACCATCCGGACACTGGCCCAAGAGGTCCAGATTTGGTGATCCCTGATTTCACGTTTGTCCAAGGTCAGGTTGCAGGCAGAAGTTTTAGTATGGAAGTCCAGGCTTTCCTTTCCCCAACCCCTTCTCCCCACTCATCTGGTGGCATCCTTTTGATGTGGTCAGACTGACCGGATTTTCGGTGTCAAAAACATGTGTAACGCCCAAAGTAGGATGCTGGTCCACATGAAATCAGACACATGATAGCCAGCATCAGAAATGCTCTAGATGCCCAAGATGCGCATGACAGCAGAGTGGTGGACCCAGTTGTTTTCCTTTGCCTGTGTCTTTGTACGATGGCGGATGAAACGGAGCAGCTGCTTGGCTTTATTTGTTCCACAAGGCCAGAGAACGACATTGTCAGGTGTCTCTGCGCTATCTAGATTCTGGTGAAACTTGCTTGAAACACTTCACCAACGAGCTGTCCAAGAGGCATCCGTAGCAGATGTCTAGATTACCTGATACTTCCTGTCAACATAGAGTGGAAGCAGAGATTTTACTCTGAGCCAGGGTCACTACCCACAGCTCGGGGCCATTAGAGAGGGTAGAAATGTAGATCAACCGATAACCATGACAGACTATGCAGAACCTGCATCACTGCAGACACTAATCGTCATGTTAAGATCTTTTTCCCCGTAACTTGTGACCAAGACCCCGAGATACTAAAATTCCTCCACTAGGGGCAGGATTTCAGTCATGGAGAGGGCATTTCACACTGTTCCAGCTGGTTTCAGATTTGGAAATGCTGATCTTCATCCTAGCAGCTTCTTACTCAGTGGTGAACGTCTCCAGAGTTGAAGGTCATGGCCTGATGAAGTAAACAGTATTACATCATCTGCAAAAACAAGCTACCTGATCCTGAGTCCATCAAACCAGACCCCCTAAATGCCCCAGCTGCACCAATTAATTCCTTCGATAAATGTGATGGTGAGAATCTGTGATAGAGGGCAGCCCTGGCAGGGTCCAACCCTCACTAGAAATGGTTCCAACTTACTGTCAGAAATCTGGACCATGCACTGGCACTGGTCATACAGGGACTAAGTAGCCCCGACTCAGTGAGGACCATGGTTAATGACAACAACTGACAACTCACATTTGCTTGAATGCCAAAGAGTAAAGTGTGTTTATAACTGAGTTTAAAAATAATAAGAGAAGGAGCTTGTCTAACCTGCTGCGGTGACTAGTGCTATATTTTAGGAGCTACAGGGAGTGCAGAATTATTAGGCAAATGAGTATTTTGACCATACCGCCCTCTTTATGCATGTTGTCTTACTCCAAGCTGTATAAGCCGAAAGCCTACTACCAATTAAGCATATCAAGTGATGTGCATCTCTGTAATGAGAAGGGGTGTGGTCTAATGACATCAACACCCTATATCAGGTGTATTAGGCAAACACAATTATTAGGCAACTTCCTTTCCTTTGGCAAAATTGGTCAGAAGAGGGACTTGACAGGCTCCGAAAAGTAAAAAATAGTGAGATATATTGCAGAGGGATGCAGCACTCTTAAAATTGCCAAACTTCTGAAGTGTGATCATCGAACAATCAAGCGTTTCATTCAAAATAGTCAACAGGGTCGCAAGAAACGTGTGGAAAAACCAAGGCGCAAGCAAAACAACTGCAGATGAACAAGAAAGGTCAAGCGTGCAGCTGCCAAGATGTAACTTGCCAGCAGTTTTGCCATATTTCAGAGCTGCAACATCACTGGAGTGCCTGAAAGCACAAAGTGTGCAATACTCAGAGACATGGCCAAGGTAAGAAAGGCTGAAAAACCACCACCACTGAACAAGACACACAAGCTGAAACGTCAAGACTGGGCCAAGAAATATCTCAGACTGATTTTTCTAAGGTTTTATGGACTGATGAAATGAGAGTGAGTCTTGATGGGACAGATGGATGGGCCCGTGACTGGATCGGTAAAGGGCAGGGAGCTCCAGTCCGACTCAGACGGCAGCAAGGTGGAGGTGGGGTACTGGTATGGGCTGGTATTATCAAAGATGAGCTTGTGGGGCCTTTTCGGGTTGAGGATGGAGTCAAGCTCAACTCCCAGTCCTACTGCCAGTTTTTGGAGACACCTTCTTCAAGCAGTGGTACAGGAAGAAGTCCGCATCCTTCAAGAAAAACATGATTTTCATGCAGGACAATGCTCCATCACACACATCCAAGTACTCCACAGCGTGGCTGGCAAGAAAGGGTCTAAAAGAAGAAAAACTAATGACATGGCCTCCTTGTTCACCTGATCTGAACCCCATAGAGAACCTGTGTCCCTCATCAAATGTGAGATTTACAAGGAGGGAAAACAGTCCACCTCTCTGAACAGTGTCTGGGATCCATGACATGGATGGCAGGCTTTTGAGTGTCCTTGCAAAGAAATGTGGCTATATTGGTCACTGAATTGTTTTTTGTTTTGCTTTTAAATGTCAGAAATGCATATTTGTGAATGTTGAGCTGTTCTATTGGTTTCCCTGGTGAAAATAAATAATTGAAATGGGTATATATTTGTTTATTGTTAAGTTGCCTAATAATTGTGTTTGCCTAATACACCTGATATAGGGTGTTGATGTCATTAGACCACAGCCCTTCTCATTACAGAGATGCACATCGCCTGATATGCTTAACTGGTAGTAGGCTTTGGGGCTATACAGCTTGGAGTAAGACAACATGCATAAAGAGGACGATGTGAGTTGATGATGTGTGTTAATTTTAAAACTTTTATTCTGCACCTCTCTAGACCTTCTGTGGATTTATTATTTAAAAAAAATATGTTTAAGAAAAAGTTGAAGCTATGACCTTAAAGTAGGGTTGGGCATCGTTTAAATTTTACCAATTCCAATTCCGATTCCGATTCTATTTCCTTCTTTCCATTCCGGTTCCTATCAATTCTCAATTCCGATTCTTTTAAGAGCAAGGGTAAAAAAAAAAAAAAAAGTTTACATTTTCTTTTTAGTGGACAACTAAATCAAATAACAGACACGTATATTAATCTTGCTAAACTCCAGCTCTATTTATGTTTCTACCAAAGGCATTTAATTGCATTTCAACTTAAAAAGTAGAAAAATAAATAAAAATGATCCCTGGCCAAAATTGAATAGACCTGGTTAAAGTTCACTTTTTTAAGAACTTTACTGTTTAACTGTTAAAGGGACTTGAAGCAAGATTAAGAAACGAAACTCGCGACTACTGCAACTGGCGCTTCAGGTAGCTGCAGCCACGAGCCAAGCCGTCACGGGAGCGTGCACAAACTGAAGCTATAGTGTTGTTTACTCACCTTTTTCTCCGTAGTTACACTTTTTAGTGTCTTTCAGTTGATCTGGATCGTTTGCTGACGGCAGAATAATCCATAACAATCGCTTACAGTGTTTGAATTTACCGCGACCGGTTTCTTCCTATATCCAAACTGCGGATGTAGCGTCATTTGACGTCACGTCCGCAGGGCAGCGCGGTAAATTCGGACACCGAATTGCAGCGCATTTTGCAGCACACAGCCTGTTCAAGGCAACAGAGAGAAACATGGGTGGAAACGTTATTTTTGGTATTTAGCGCTTCATCACCCATTAGTATGAAAAAAGAGGGACATTCATGTTTGTTGTTTTTTTAATTCCTGCCTCAAGTCCTTTTAAACTGGCTGTTTTCTAATTAAGTCTACAACATGTTACAGTACTTTAAACTAAATGTCTGTCCACATTTTTCATTAAGAGGAATTAATATCTGTCAATCAGTTTTGAGTTTTATTTTCATTTTAATTTTATTTTGTTTGATGAACATCTCCCGCTGTGTCTGCAGCTCCTGCAGCTGCTAGAGTGCTACAAGGCGGGGGATGGGTCGTGGGAACTCGCGGTAAACAAAACATTCATTCACGTTGGTCTCAAAAGTCTCCAATAAGACCAGCAAGTGTCACTAGACTTGTCACTAGCTGTTTTATTAAGAGATTATCAGAGGATCTGAAAACTCGCTAAATATAGTGAAAAAGACATTGAGTTGTGCCGTGTGCGTCAGTGGTTATAACAGAAACTCAGTACTGACAAACATTCTGCTTCCAGCAGATTCTATGTGTTCGGCAGACTGGGCATCGAAAATAGGAATCAAAATTTAAAAATTTGATCGATTCCGTAGTGGTCATGGTTCCCATCTATGCTCAATTCTCGATGCCCAACACTACCTTTAAGAACAAATAAAAGAATCTTGAAATGGAGATAAATGGGAAGCCAAGAAAGGTACAGTACGCTAAAACCGTAGCTAAGTGCTCTTGTTTGCTTGTACCAGCTAAAAGGGGGGGAATTGGGAAAAGAAAGGGAGGAAGAGAGGGGAGATGGAAAATCCCAAAAAAAAGAGAGAAAGAAAACGGGAGGGAGGGAAAAAAAATAAAAAAAACGCAAGATAGGGGGGAGGTTAATAAACATAAGAAGGGGCAAAGGGGGAGGGGGGTCCTAAAAAAAAGAAATGATAGGGGAGGGAAAGAAGAGAGAGGGGGGGGGAGGGGAATGGAGAAATCAAGGAGCGGCTGAAAAGAACCATTACTGTTTAAAGCAGGGGTGTCAAATTAGTTCCAGAAAGGGCCGTGTGGCTGCTGGTTTTCTTTCCAACCAAGCAGTAGCACACCAGACTCCACTCATCTCATCAAGTGAGTCCAGTCACAACCTGGTGACTTGCTGCTGCTTGGTTGGAAAGAAACCCAGCAGCCACACAACCCTTTCTGGAACCACTTTGACACCCCTGCTTTAAAGGAGAATAGACTAAACAGTCATCACCACATAAGTGAGAGGGCACGGCATGTTTCCTGAAGGAAAAATAGCACCAAGCAGCAGCAGGTAAAGAAAATAAATAAAGACCAAGAATGGAGCCCTGTGGTACTCCCCAGGGAATGGCAGAAGAAGCAGAGGTAAATCCAATATGTTAAGAAAATTGCAAATAAATATAAACAGACCTGTAAACTAGGGGTGTAAATTCCTGGTTTGATCACAATACAATATTATATAGATAAAGCGAATAACAATTTAATGTTTGCGATATATGAAATTCAGTCACGATACAATTTTTATTCAACTGCACAACTATAAATGTGTATTTAAAAGAAAACAAAAAATAATAACATCAACATGAATTTGGGCAGAAATTCTGCCAGAGGAACTTCAAAATAAAACCATTTTCAAAATTAAAGTGGGTTTGATATCGACTTTTGGACAATTTCAGGATTTTCGATGAATCTTGGAATGATTTTGGATTGGTTTTGGAAAAAAAAATCAGCTGTCAGTGAAATAAGATGAAATAGACAAAAGTAATGATAAATAAAAGTTCTATGAAAATCACTGATTTTGAATTGTAGTTTGAACAAAAATATTAAAAACAAACACACCACCACGGAGCACCCTTTATTATGCATGTTGACACTGTGACGCTACTTCCCGTTGCGCTGACTAGGTTGTACCTCTTTTCTGCGTAGTTCTGTGTTTGTATGATCTGAGGATACTCAAGCCACCTGCGGGTCCTCCTGTAGGGGATTGCTTGTTTTGTTTTCCGACAGAGACCTTGAAATGTTGTTTAGGGATTTCTATACAGATGCACCAGTGAACTGTGTAAGTGGATTCATGTTTTCTCTCCTCTCTCTCTCTCTCTCTTCCTCTTCTTCACTCCTTTCTCTCTGTTCCACTTTCTATTATTACCTCTGTTAACTTTTATTTCTCCCTTGTCAGGCCCAGCAGTATGAAATGGAATGCTGTTATAGACAAATGTTTAATTAAAGAAATAAAATGAATAAACAGGATATCAAGGGGAGCCTTTTGTTTATAAAGCCCCGCTTGGTAAAGCACAACTGTTCAACACCATAAAGCAATCGGATTTCCATTCTGCTTGCTATGATGCTGGACAGGACAAGTAGAGAAAGAAAACAAACAAACACACACACGAAAAATAAAATAATAAACAAGCATCATGGGACTCAGAAGCTAAAATGTTGTTGAGCAACAGAAAAAGGGATAAAAAGGGAATAGAGAATAAGAAGAAAAAAGAGGGAAAAGGAGGGGAAGAGAAAAGGGAGAAAAGGAAAGAAAAAAAGGGGGAAAAAGAAAAGGGGGGAAAAGAAAGAGAAAGAAAGGGAGAATATGGAAAAAAATAAAACAAAAAAAGAAAAAAAAAGAAAATATTTATAAAAAAAACAGAGGGGGGTCCAAAAAAAAAAAAAAAAAAAAAATGGGGGGGGAAGAGGGGAAGAAATAAATATACCTCCCAAAAGAAATTATTATAATAATAAAAAAAAAAAGAAGAAACAAAAACAAAAACCAAAAAAAAAAAAAAAAAAAAAAACATTAAAATATTATTTTTTTACAAAACATCAAACCGGGGGACAAAAAGAGGAGAATAGAAATCCTTTGACTCAATCAATGCAATCAGGTGTTTTCTCTAATATTCATAAAGACGTCTACACCTGTCAACAGGTATTTTGATCCACTGTTCATGGGAAAAGTGCTCTAATGTGTCTGGGACAGTTTTTTTTTAATTATTATAATTTATTTCACTAAATCATTATTTAATTTTTATTTATTTATTATCACTTTCTTTGGTTTCTTGTTATTTGAATTTCTATTGTGAATTTAGCCTTTTCTTTAATTGGAGCGTATGAATAATTTTGAGGACGACTGTATATCGATGTATTCATATAGAACAATATATTGTTACACTCCCACTGTGAACTGCAAGTATATATAGGTATTTGTGGTAGAAACATGAAAAAATAAACAAAAGCAGATGTCAGGTATGTCTTGGTGAGATGCCGTTCTGGGATTTTTTAAATCTTGTTGAAATAGAAAACCCTGGAACGAAGATAAGGGACAATCCTCAGGAAATGAAGCAGAAGGCCTGAGCTGCCCTTTCCATCCCTACAGCCAGGTCTGGGTATATTTTTGGAAATGAGCTCGCTATAATATTCTCTGTCATGGAGACAATGCAGCCAAACAAGTTCATAAATGGAATCAGAAGTTCCCAAAGCGAGGTCTAATGATAGTCCTGGAAAACAGACATATCTGGGATAAAGTGGTATGTTTTCCTTCCCTCAACCTCTCATCTTTGCCCCCTGGCTCCCTCCTGTTTTTACGTAACTGGAAGCATCTGAGATTCCTTTAAACGTCATCGGATTTATATTACATGGTAGTTACTGTATCTATTCTTGGAAGTATAAACAGAATTTGGTTCCAAAGCAGCACACTGTGGTTTATTTGAAGAGCTCAGTTGCGTCACATTTACTGAGATCCCAGGGAGACCTGATGAGGCACCAGAAGAGGCAGAAAAATGGCAAGCTCTGGACCTGCAGTCAGACATGAAAAGAAGCTTTTTGTCTTTGATTTAAAACTGGAGATTTCTGTGTTTTGTTAAGAAAAGTCAAGGCTTCCCTTTTTGTTGCTGGGTTGAACAGATGTGCCTCCCGTAGTACAGGATAGTACCCATCTTCTCTTTCAGACATTTAAGTTGTCCCCTTTCTTTTAAACACATCAAAACACTAATAAGAGGCATCGAGTCCGACCCTCAGATACTCTGGTGAAGTAATGCTGTCGTTTAACTGTCACATACTGAATAGTTTAAGTCCTCTGCAGAGATACTGTTACTCAAACTTGTGGCCAAATCAACCAAAACAGAAGTTGAATTGTGTTCTTTTATCATCTTTTTGGTTACAAGGCAACACCAGGGCTCTTAGATCCAGGACTCAGGTCAGCTAATCCGGACCAGAGTCTAGACCAGAGTGCAGACAAGGGTCCAGACCAGAGTTCCAACCAGAGTCCAGACTAGAGTCTAGACCAGAGTCCAGACAAGGGTCCAGACCAGAGTTCCTACCAGAGTCTAGACCACAGTCCAGACTAGAGTCCAGATCAGAGTATAGACCAGAGTTCAGACCAGGGTCCAGACCAGAGTCTGCACCAGAGTTCAGACCAGAGTCCAGACTAGAGTCCAGACCAGAGTCCAGATCAGAGTCCTTACCAGAATTCAGACTACAGCCCAGACCAGAGTCCAGACCAGAGTATAGACCAGAGTTCAGACAAGGGTCCAGACTTGAGTCCCTTTGGGAGTCCAGACCAGAGTCCTGATCAGAGTCCAGACCAGAGTATAGACCAGAGTCTTAGCCTGCTAATCCCTTATTGGCAAATTGTCCAGTGTTTGTGAACGCCCTGTTGATCTGTTGAAAAGTTCCTCCTTTTTCTGCCAGAAGTGGTGCACTAATAGTGCACCATTACTGCACTGTCACTGGCTGAACGACTTGTCCCGCAAATATGTCATCACGTACGGTGTCCAAACTTGGCGTGTGGAAACATCCTTGTTCCGGGCATTTATTTATGCTCTGAAATCGTTTCCCCTGGGCACACAGGCGTTTCTCTGTGCAATTGAATTAGCAGACAAGTCGCTGGTAAGTGGCTGGCAGTTGGCTGAAAGGGGAACTTTTTCATGCCCAGATCTGTACATTAGTAGCTAGCAAACACATGATGAGATGATACTAAATGTCACAGTTAGGCATGCTGTATCCATGTTATTTGTAATATAAGACTGTCAATAAGAAGGATATGAAATGAAATGAAATGAAAATGAAAAATGATGAAATGAAATATACTTTATTCATCCCAGAAGGGAAATTCAGTATTGTAAAAGCTCTCTCTCTCTTTTTTTCTTTTTTTTTTTAAATAAACAAAAAAGTCAGTTAGTTTTGTTCTTTAGGGTGATGACTGCTGGCAGGAATGAATTTCTATATCTCTCCGTCCTACAGCGAACCTGATGTAGCCTCCCACTGAACACACTGTTGATTCTTCACCATGTTGTGGTGACGATGGGAAGAGTCCTCCATCATCTTCATCAGCTTGTGCAGTATTCTTCATATATATATATATATATATATATATATATATATATATATATATAAAATTCAGAGTATCTGGGATTTAGGTCAAGTTAAAGTTGGTGCGCGTTCACACATCACTCACGCCCGCATTTCAGGTCGACACAAGCTGCTCCACACACAGCAGTGTTCAGTAACAACAAACCATTATTCTCCTCGTTTTTCTGTCTGGTCTGTTTTGATCCTGAAGCAACAATTCTGTGTATTTAACTGCGCTGCTCCACATCGTTTAAAACTCCAACTGATCATCAGTTAAACTTCTGTTTCCACCTCCAAACGAGGCCGTTAGCTCTCGATTTTACTAGGTGAAGCAGACTCTGCTGCAACTTTTATTTAATTATATTATATGATTTCATCATGTTTTTTGGACAGTTTTAATTATCTCTTAGCATGATTTTGTTTCTTTTATATTCCTTCACCCAGCTGTGATGCTTTCAGCGTTTTATGTGAAGACCTTTGAGTCGTCTTATACATGAAATGAGATGTAGAAATAAATTAGCTTTGCTTTGTTTGAAGAGAGCCAAGTTACTGTGAGAAGAAAAATAAGAAATTACTAAATAACAAGGTTTAGCTACTGTTTTGCACATGAGTACATTTCATGCTTTCCCCCACTTGAAGTGTTATAAACGATTGACTATATGACAAATAGACCTCAGTTAACTGCTAAAGCAACCAGTTAACAGGTTATTTAGCATTTTCTTCCACCAGATGAGCGGCTTTTAACTGAATGCACCACAGAAGACACTCAGATGGAGGCAGACATGAATATTTAATCCCAGCTTCTTCATCTGCGTTGGGCTGTGTGAGTCTGATGTACCCATGTTTGAATGTACGCAGCAGATATTCTGGGTGCGATGATGAGCTCGGTCATGGTGACTGAGTCCGCTGATAAAAAGAGAAGCCTGCTGTGTTCGCTCTGCAGCTTCTCAGATGCTCTCCTGCATCGAACCCTGGGTTCTGTTAGTGAAATCATAGCCAGGGATTAGCAGCGATGCTCTGCACCTTAGAGAGGCTCTTTTAGATTTCATTTACTCAACATTGCTCAGTCTCTGTTTTTCACACCCACAGTGGGTTCATGTTGAGTTCCTGAGGAGGTGGAGGGTTGAGTCCCTGCACTCAGGTGGAATAACTCCAACATAAGATGGTGAAGCGTCTTTAAATGAAGAATTCTGTGCAGGGAAAACAAAGGGAAGCTCAGTGATCCAAAATGGATTAACGAGCTTGTAAAAATGGGAGAGCAGAAAGGATGCTTGTAAATGTCACATGCATTCAAGAAGAATAAACTGAGATACGCAAAAACCTATGAGATGGTCAGTTCTGTTTCACTGTATATAGTGTGTTGTACTGTAGTACTAACCTGAGAGTAGATGTATTTATTCAGGCTGAATCATTGTCCTCAGAGAAATAAGGATAAAACCACACAAAACTCACCTCTCCTCTCTTCTTATAGGGGGACACCGCCCCCTCAGAAGGTCTGGATATACCTTTAATGTGGAGCAGGAGTGAGATGAGCAGATGGGAGCTGAGATTTATCTGTGACATTAGCAGACAGTGGACATCTGGACAAACTGTAGGATGACAGAGGTCGCTGCTCCGAGATAGAAATGTCACATAGACCTTTGTGTTCCTGGCGATTTGACATTCAGATGACTCTCCTGCCATTTTTTCCAAACAATGATCCACACACACACACACACACACACACACACACACACACACACACACACACTTTGTCTGAGGAAGAACTAACAGTAAAAATGCATCTTAGTTTTCTCACAGCTCATGTAGGTATGAAGTAATGCTGCAATATGAATAGTCCGAGTGTTTACTGGGATTTCCACACGCAACCATCTCTAGTGCGTCCAGAGACTGAACTGAAGAAGAGAAAATGTCCAGAGAGCAGCAGTTGTATGGACCAGGATGCAGCAGAAGACCACACCAGGTGGTACTCCTGTCAGCTAAGAACAGGAAACTGAGGCTACGATTCACACAAACTCACGAAAACTGGACAATAGAAGATGGAGAAATGTTGCTGGTCTGATGAGTCTCCATTTCATGGAACGGGAGATTCTCATTATGATGAGGTGGAACGACAGATTCTCATGATGAGGTGGAACGACAGATTTTCATCACGGATGAGGTGGAACGACAGATTCTCATAGTGGAATGGGAGATTCTCATCATGAATCTGCAGCAACTGTGTGATTCTAATATCATGTCAATATGAAGCAAAACCTCTGAGGAATGTTTCCAACACCATGTTGGATCCATGACAACAGGAATAAAGGTTGTTCTGGAGGAAAAAAGCGTCCGACCCGGTACCAGAAGATAGACCTAATGAAGGATGGGGAGTGTATCTTTGGCCGTACCTACATGATATGACTAAATAAATTATTTTATCTGAAATGGCAAACATAAGGCGGATGAGACTGCTGCAGACTAACATGTTAGAGGAATACTCTCCTATCTGTAGAGCACAGACTGTCATGAGAGGAAAGAGAATGGGCAATTAGCGAATTAGTGAATCCCCAGCTGAATGGTCATCTGATTAGTTTACCCCTTAAGCCTTATGTGATCATCCTGGATCATTGTCTTTCATTTCCGCTGCTGGTCATGGTCGTATTCATCTGCTGGGAGTAAACACCGATGTACTGTACAGTCCTGCGTCGCCTAAAAGCAGCACTCATAATGTGATTTAGTGTTCAGCTTCATTGTGGAACTGAGATAACAAATTACAGAATGGAAAGGGAAGCAGAAGTATCCACACAAACTGAATGGAGATAAACAGAAATAATGAGGCTTTTTTTCCCTCATGTGTCATATTATGCTGTAGAGGCCTGCTGATAAGTGCTGAGGGGACAAACAATACTGTATCCTAATACTTCACAATGCGGTCTTTTCCTCTTCTATTCAGAGAGACAAGCTTTTTTTTCAATAAAATACATCTCTGTTTGTCCTCTGCTGGTGAGACACTGCAAAATCAGTGATTTAGGGCTGGATGCCTAAAGAGCTCCAGAAATGCAATTAATTAAAATGGTCAGTTCGGATGTACTCTGTCAAACTTTATTTAATTATGGATCCATTTTGGAACAAATGGACAGCTTTTAACGTCATAAAACTCACCTCAGCTGAGTCACTAACTTTATATAACCTGCTGTATAAACAGTAAGGTAGAAAATGTAACAGGGTGTGCTTCCTTTCATTTGTGAAAATAAATAAATGCAAGTCTACGTCTATATGAAATTCATTTTTCAAAATATCACAGGCCAAAGCAGAAATACCAACTAGTAGTAACTGGGCCCAAGATTATTGCCACCTCCTGGCCAACTTGACTCCGGAAGTGACTATAAAACAATACTTTCTGAAAAAGTAAAAATACCGTCATGAAAAATGGACTTTTATGAGCTTTTAATCATGTTAGTGTGTTATTTTCTCACAAAAACTTCATTTAAGTCGTTATTTTTCTTCAATTTTGCATATTTGAGTAATCTATATGAATCTATGGACTAATCCGGCCAAACGCCATAATTAGACCGTCCACCATTGCTTGGGGAGCCTTTCTGTGCGTGTGTAATTAGAACAGATAAGAATCAGACTATTTTCTTAACAAAATGAAGGAAATCTGGAAGGACTGTCGCATTCCTGGTTGTTGGAACAGCAGAGGAAAACTTTAAATGTGGTATTAAGTGAATAAGAAGATCACAGACATTTATTTCAGTGTTTTCAAATATTTATCCATGTGAGTTATGAGGCTGCTGTTACACCAACATCTGTGACCCTTCAGAGTCTGTGATATTACAACTGATATTATAGCCTGCCTGCCTCACGGGATGTAAGAATACTGATGCATAATAACTAACAACTCAACCCATACACAATATAAACACAATATAATAAGCAATGATTGTTCGACCCACAACCTCTGGAGCTTGGCTGTGGGCCGACTCAAGCCAGGGTCAGACTACACGAGTTTAGCAGACAGTTGCTCACTGTCGTGCCCGATTCTGCGTCGTCGGATTGCAGAATGTTGCGTCTTCGCTCCATGCAGTGTGACAACATCAGCGATTGCTGATTTGGCGTCTGCGACGCTTCACAACCACGACTAGGAAAGACTGGCGTGTCAAAATTTTTTGGTTTTGTCCGCCTAGTGTGACATGTTCTGCGACGTGTCCCTAGATATTGACCAATAGAAGGACAGTGCGCCCCTCGTTTCTACCAGAGAGACACTCAGGAGCGCCGGTACACAAACAACAATGGCAAAGGGGAGAGACACGGCCGCTCTCTGGTGGAGCAGTGGAACGGAGGAGAGATTTGTGGAGCTGTGGCATCAGTTTCCATCTCTTTGATGTGCAGAATGGAAAGCCCATACTACTGGCATAGCCAGAAAAAAACATTGGATGTACCAACAAATACAGTTCTGGGTGTGCCACATTTATTTTCAACAGTGTTCCACCTTCATGAACATTCAAAGTGTATCTCTCTCGAATACAACATTACTTTATGAACACGAAACATCTTCTCATGATGTGTGTGTTCTATCAGTTACAGTCATCAGTAGCTCACAGCAGGTCCAAACATTCACATATGTGATGCGCTCTCAAATAAATCAGTGACAAAGTCATAGAAAAAGCACACTTTGTGTTTAAATAAAAACATAGCAAAAAACATTATGGACATTGCGCCCAATGAGATGAACATCCAGTAATGAAATACAACACACTCATGCACTCTCAGAGCCATAATCCACAGTACGCATGGTCATCAAAGATAATTAACAACCTGAACACACCTATTGGGCGCAGAGTATAGACACAGCGATGCTGCTGTGCACTGCACAGCTCCCAATTTCAAGGGAAGATGGCGGGTTGGCCATGAACGCATTTATTATTCCATCATGTGTCTGATTTCATGTGGTTGCCGTGGTTTCCGATGCGTGCTCTGTCGGTGGCACTGATGGAGCGCACACCTGTGAGGACGCACGTGTGTGCATTTGTATAGAACAACATACTTTATTTCACTTTATGGCAGTTTTTTAAAATAGCATCACTGTGTCGCAACGGAAGCCGCTGCAGACGAGATCTCGCGTTCTCTTTTTCTTTCTTTCTTTGTTTTAAATCAATAACCAACCCCTCTTGTGTTTGTGTCAGTTTGTCCGCAGCTCATTCGCTCTTTGCATAATGTAAACAGCGAATTTTATCTTCTACGCTTACATTATTGGCAGAGTAGTCACTGAATGCCACGGCTTCCATAGTGTCATGAGCTCTCATGGACATGCTTTGCAGCGGCTACATGTAGTACTGTTTAGGCTATGAAAATATACTATATGATGTCATTTGGAGTAAATTATGGACGCTACCCACTCAGGACACTTGGATTACATTGGAAGAGCAGTATGGAGGAATATTGCCAAGTTTTTGTGGACTTTTATGGACCTTTTTGGATCGGGCGCTGATGAACTCCATTTTATGAAAGTTGGAGGAAAACAAAAACCTGTCTGATCTCCGGCTGCATTTGAGATATTAAAAGTGCTCCAGAGTCTTGCTCAGCATGAGGATGAGCAGAAAATGAAGGCACATCATTCTGTGGGTGTACTAACCCTTTAAGGGGAGCTATAGCTCCCAAAGCTCCCCCATGGTTTGCACCCTGTATGTGCCAGTAGGTGACTTCAGTTATCTATAGTGGTGAGGGGAACACATATAGAGGATGTGCAGTCATGTGACATGCCTGTGTGCCGCCGTCACTTTGGACGGCAAACTTCCGTATTTTACTGCGCTAACAGAATGGAAATGCTCCCTCTAAACTGCGTGTGTGTGCAATCGTATCCACCTTATTCAATTTGTTCTGTCTCTGTTCTGTTGTTATTTTTGTCTTTTTTATACTGAACAACTGCCAATAAAGTTTAATTTTTTAAAAAAAGAAAAAAAAGATCCACCTCGTTCGGACGGAACCGGCGGTTATTTACATGCGAGATGTTTGCGCTGCTCCCCGTTCTTGGAGCTCTTTAGATAAACTATGTGGGAACATCAGCTGTCACAGCTCATACAGGACAACGTTATAATCCCTCTTCCTCATGCAACAGAGGGCTGGGGGGGAGGAGGAGATGGAAATCCGGCCAAAAATAAGCAGTAGAATTATTAGCCACTTAGCTCTGTCACGTCTGACTGAAGCGATGAGCAAGCTTCGAGGCTTATCACTACCTACATGACATTATTATTATTTTATTCATTATTATTGTAACACATTTAGTTTAAAAAGCACCTTATCAGAGCACCCAAGGACACTGTACAGAGCAGATAAAACATTAAAAACAGGAAGCTAAAACACGAGACATTACGGGTACCACATAAAAACAACATTGGAATGGTACAGATGGACTTTGGCAGACAAAAGTGTCTGCACAGAGAAGTTTTCAGTCTGGATTTAAAGAGAGGAAAATGCCCACTGAACGGAGAGCAGGAACTCCAGAGATGGGAGCAGAATAATATAATAAGGTCGGTCGTGTTTTGTCGAAAGAGGTGTGATACAATCTTATTTACGTAACAGCAGATATAAATTTTTTATTCACAAAATGTGACCATTTGGTTGCAGTCTGGAGCCCTGGGAGCCTCTTTTATGTCAGATCGAGGTGCGTGTTCTACACATCGCTCTTGGAGCCACAAATTTAACTTTCTCTGGTTGTTAGTAAAACCACGAACAGCACAACATGTTCCCGAACCATGCAAGGACATTTTCTGGGGCAAATCATTTAGAAAAGTTATGAACACTCTTGTTGTTGAATAAACTGCAGCAGAAATGACAGTTTACACAAGAGTCAGTGGCCAAGTGCTATTTCCAGTATCTCCCAGGAAGTTAATCGCATAATCGTTTGTGCATTCAAAAGCTCAGGAATAAGTTGGATTGGAACGTTGTTAAAGGGGCCCTATATGAAAAAAAAAATTTTAAGAGATTTTAAAATATAAATTATTTTTTTCTTTTATAAAAAAAAATTAAAAAAATTTTTTTTTTATTCATATATATAAAGAAATAAAAAAAATAAAAACAAAAAGCAACCCCCCCCAAAAAGCAGAAGACTACCACCATAAGAAAAAAAAAGAAACAAAAAACAAAAAAAAAAAAAAACGCCAAAAAATAAAAAAAAAAGCGTTTGAAAGAAAAACAAAAAAAAAATAAAAAACATATAAAAAAAAAAAAAAACAAAGAGAAAATAATCTTCAGAAAAAAAAAGAAAAAACAAAAAAAATATCTAAAAAAAAGAAAAAAATTTTCTTTTTTTTTTTAAATTTAAAGAAAAGGAAAAAAGAAAAAAAAGGGGGTAAATTAGGGGGAGTTTATTACTAATGATGAATCACTTGAAAAAGGGTTGAATTTAAATTAGGGAAAGGGGAAAAAAAAAAAAAAAATTAAAATTTCATCCAGAAAAATTCAAGGAATTCGGGGAGTAAAGAGTTTTTTTCTGGGATTACTCTAAAACCACAAATTCCAAAAAAAAAAAGAAAAGAAAAAAAAAAAAAAAGAGAAAAAAAAAAACACAAACAAAAATAAATAAACTAAAATTATTTTAAATTAAATTTTTTGGACTTTTGTTTAAAAAAAATATAAGAGGAGGAGAGCAAAAAAAGAATTTTGTTAAATAAAAAAAAATAATAATAAAAAAGCTAGCAGCAAATAAGTTAAATTAATATAATTAAATAATGGAGTGGATAAAAAAAATACAAAAAGTAGACCAAAAAAAAAAATAAAAAAAAAATTAACCAATAAAATAAAAAAAAACGGGGAGAAAACAGAAGAAAATAAAATAAATAAGGTGGGGAAAGGAGAAAAGGGGTAAAAAGGGAAAGGGGAAACAGAACAACACACGAAAAAAAATACGATGAAAATAAAATATCAAAAAAAAAATTAACAAATAAAAAGGAAAATCTACTTATACCGGTTACCGGCACGCATTAATGAGTCAACATGCACATCAGCAACAAATGAAGTTGGATCGTACCTGATATGAAGGGTTCACTGCAAATTCGGCTGGTAGAACTGGGCAGCCAGTTTTCTCTTTTTACAGCGGACACCCATTTTGCACGTCTGTCCTCATTTGCAGGGAATCTTTTGCCCTTGTCTGTTGGTACAACCAACCGCTGAACAAGAAATAACCATCCTTAAAAGATTTTTTCATATATATATATGTCTGAGTGCGTTCTCATTTTTGCCGTCCAACATAGTGACGAGGAAGTATCACATGACACTGTGACGACACCTGCACGTCCTCTATATATGCCTGCAGATCGGCATGAAAACAGATTTCAGATTTGTACCAGTTTCACCGGGTTCCAGTGTATCAGGCTCCTCTCAGTCAAAAACCTTATCGAAGTTTTCATCTGATGAAAGAGAGGGTAAAACTGGGAATTGTGGTCTTTTTGCCTTTTGGGTTAGACCCAATTTTCAATCCAAAGCCATGCAGGCTGACCGTGGGATTAACCAGTGAGGCCATCACTCTGTAAAACTAAAAATTAATCAGTCTGCAGGTTGTTTAGGGGAAGAAAATGAACTAAAATAAAAACACAAGAAGGTAAATACAAAAATTAAAACGTAATTGAAGCACCAGCAGGAATTTTGTCATCAGTCTAACAACGTCACAAGAAAAGACAGAAATGGCCTCGCAGGAGGAACAATGAGAACGTGGAGAAACTTTCGGCTCCCTGTTAGGGTAATAATTGGGATTCTGTTATTGGTTTTTACTTAGCTGAATAAGGTGCACTGTAGCGCGCCGCTTCCTACAGACCATAGGAATGGGAAGGCTTGTCAGCCGCTGCCAAGTCTTCTTCCTGGATTGCTGTGTCTCAGCAGTTTTTAATTAAAATGCTCCATTTGTGCCACCTATCCCAGCTGCCTGCCAGAGAAAATACACAGAATAAATTACTGCATCCATGCTGGCTTAGCTCTGCTGTTTCACAGCATTTCATTCGCAGTGATATGGAGTTTTAAAATTACATTTGCAGGTCTGATTATTGTCACTAAGAAACCTCCATGAAATACCGATTTCAGACAAAAAGCTCCAAATTAAAAGCAGGTATTATCTGAACTGTTAGAGGTTGTAAGATGTGCAATTGAAAATGAAAAGTCTGATTAATGACTTGGTTAATGCCAAAAATTCTCTTTATTTGAAAGCGAAAGTGTGCGCTCAGCTTCAATGCACGTGCGACTTCTGCTGTTCAGTGGTCACAACATCAGTGCAGCTTGGGTTCACACGCAGGCTCACAGGAAGCGTCGCTGGCAGTGTGCACGAATCAACCATCTGTCTCATGCAGGGGCGTCACAGAAATCATCAAGCTGCACCTCATGGTCTTAGTTTAGGTAATCTACAGTCACACTGCTCAACTACAGAAGTGTTTACAGCTGTAATTAAAACTTTATCAGAAATTAATTTAAAGAGCTTAATTCCTTCCATCAAAACGTCTAATCGACAGACACCGGTGAGTAACACCACATCCCAGCTCAATACCAGCTTGTCAGGGGTCTCTGTGGTACTGCATGTACTTCAAACTCCATATCAGACTCAAGTGCATATAGCTCCATAACAGGCTGGTCCATTTTATTCCTTTGACTGGAGCCCGATCATCCATCAGGGTGATGTTTACCATCGCGTAGCAACACGTCTGTAAAAAGTAGTTCCGGGGCGATGTTTACCATCATGTAGTGAAGGGGTCTCAAGAGCTACTATCCTGCACATTTTGGTTGCATCCCTTTTTCAACATACCTGAATCAAACAAATGGCTCGTTACAAGACCTCTGAAACACTGAATGATGTGCACAGGCCAGGGCAATTAAGCCTTTGATTCAGGTGTGTTGGAGAGAGTAGGCTCAAAAAATTACAGGATAGTAGCTCTCGACGACCAGACATGGAGACCCCTGGTGCAGCGACATGTCTGTAAAAAGTAGTTCCAGAGTGATGTTTCCCATTGTGTAGTAACACGTCTGTAAAAAGTAGTTCCAGTTTCATGATGCTCCAAATGTTTTCTATTGGTGAAAGGTCTGGACTGCAGGTGGACCAGTTCGGCATCCAGACTCTGGACTCTGTCATGCAACAGAACAATGAATCCAAACACACCAGCAGACCTACAACAGAAAGATCCAGAGTCCAGACCTGAACCTGACTGAGATGCTGTGGTGGGCCCTTCACAGAGCTGCAGAAACGAATGAAAATGTCAACAACCATGAGAGAGACTGATGACATCCAGGAAATAATGACTGGGTCACGCATGGACTTCTACTATCTCGTCTGAGTGTATTTAAACAGAGCACAGCGGTGCTATTAAGACCACTAATGTCTGCCACATAAATGCACTGGAATAGAAATAATACCAAACTTCAAGCAATGTTTCATTAAGCACTCATCTTACTTCCCATTTTTCTTAAAAAAAGACAATCTTTTTAAAGATCTGGAAACATTTCCACTTTACAAAATGATGAAGAAACATACATGTAGATGGGAGTTGCAAAGACTTCAGCTCTGCCTTCTGACTTGAATTATTACTTAACGTACTGCACATATGAGCATATCTGAACCTCTGATTCATCTCAATATTTTAAATTCAATTTGTAGTTTTTCTTTTAATTAAAGATTAAATAATTAAAGTGAACATGCAAATAATTTAAAAGCGGCCTGAGCAGCTGATGTCAGCAGGATGATATCTCAGAAATGCAAAAAAAGTGCAAATCTAATGGATACTAGATTTCCTGTATACACACATTTATGCACACACACGCAAATACCCCCCCCCCCCCCCCCCCACACACACACACACACACACACAATAAACTGTCTTATTAAAAAAGAGTTTGATTTCTTAGCTGTGTTGATTTAACTTAAGCCGTTTTATGCCCGTCATGTAATCCATCCATCCATCTGCTAACCCACACATCCATCCATCCATCCATCCATCCAGGGGGCTGGTACCAATCCCAAGGGGGATACTGGAATCCAGTTAAAACCAGTCCATCATGTGATTCACATTAGTCCAGTTTTGATAACTGTTTATATTATAACAGTTCAGAAAAAAAAGTTACCTTGCTGATTAAGACATCACATCAGATCTTCTCTTTGAATCAATCCTCCACCCTGAGCTGCACGAAGAGATGGTGGAGAGGAAAACTTCCACCAGGATCAGAACCAGGAAGAAAAACCTCCTTCAGGATCAGAACCAGGGGAAAAATCTCCATCAGGACCAGAACCAGGAGAAAAATCTCCAGAACCAGCAGGAAAAAATCTCCATCAGGACCAGAACCAGGAAGAAAAACCCCCATCAGGACCAGAACCAGGAAGAAAAACCTCCATTAGGACCAGAGCCAGGAGGAAAAACCTCCATCAGAACCAGAACCAGTAGGAAAAACCTCCAACAGAACCAGAACCAGTAGGAAAAACCTCCATCAGGACCAGAACCAGGAAGAAAAACCCCATCAGTACGAGAACCAGGAGGAAAAACCTCCTTTAGAACCAGAACCAGGAGGAAAAAAATCTCCATCAGGACCAGAACCAGCAAGGAAAACCTCCATTAGGACCAGAGCCAGGAGGAAAAACCTCCATCAGAACCAGAACCAGTAGGAAAAACCTCCTTCAGGACCAGAACCAGGAAGAAAAACCTCCATCAAGACCAGAACTAGAAGGAAAAAATCACCTTCAGGATCAGAACCAGGAAAAAAACCTCCATCAGTACCAGAACCAGGAGGAAAGATCTCCATCAGAACCAGGAGAAAAATCTCCATCAGGACCAGAACCAGGAGTAAAACCTCCATTAGAACCTGAGCCAGGAGGAAAAACCTCCATCAGACCCAGAACCAGGAGGAAAAACCTCCATCAGGACCAGAACCAGGAGGAAAAACTTCCATCAGGACCAGAACTAGGAGGAAAAACCTCCATCAGGACCAGAACTAGGAGTGAAAAATCACCTTCAGGACCAGAACCAGGAAAAAAACCTCCATCAGTACCAGAACCAGGAGGAAAGATCTCCATCAGAACCAGGAGAAAAATCTCCATCAGGACCAGAACCAGGAGTAAAACCTCCATTAGAACCTGAGCCAGGAGGAAAAACCTCCATCAGGACCAGAACCAGGAGGAAAAACCTCCATCAGACCCAGAACCAGGAGGAAAAACCTCCATCAGGACCAGAACCAGGAGGAAAAACTTCCATCAGGACCAGAACTAGGAGGAAAAACCTCCATCAGGACCAGAACTAGGAGTGAAAAATCACCTTCAGGACCAGAACCAGGAAAAAAACCTCCATCAGTACCAGAACCAGGAGGAAAGATCTCCATCAGAACCAGGAGAAAAATCTCCATCAGGACCAGAACCAGGAGTAAAACCTCCATTAGAACCTGAGCCAGGAGGAAAAACTTCCATCAGGACCAGAACTAGGAGGAAAAACCTCCATCAGGACCAGAACTAGGAGTGAAAAATCACCTTCAGGACCAGAACCAGGAAAAAAAACCTCCATCAGGACCAGAACCGGGAGGAAAAACCTTCCATATGGATTTCCTCTTTCAGAACTCCCAACCTGTTCTCCATTTGGGAGCAAATGTATATAACTCCCGGATGCAGAACGATGCAGAAACTGTTTTAACAATTTTCCTCTTAATAACTAATATTCCATTAAGAGTACAGACAAATAAACTTTGTGCCATTTTTGAGACACGTACGTAAAACAGACCATTTTTATTTCTAGTGTTGTTTCATAGGATTTCTAAATGTTCTTCAAGCAGGCGACTGGATGAGCACAACTAGAGCATGCTTTCATTCAACTGTCTAAACAGAAAATTCACATCAAAAGCATTTTCAGTTTGGTTTTCATCTACATACGACATCCTCTTCATCAGGACCACCTTCTGGAACCGGGATGGACCTCCATCTCAGTTCCTGGTGTGATGGATCCAACAAGGTGTTGGAAACACTCCTCGGAGGTTTTGCTCCATATTGACATGACAGCATCACACAGCTGCTGCAGACTGGTCCATTCTGGTCCAGAAAACTGCTGCTGTCTGGATATTTTCTCCTCTTCAGACCATTCTCTGGAAACCCAGATGGTTGTGTGTGAAAATCCCAGTAAATACTCAGACCAACAACCATTAAAACCCATTTCTTCCTCATTCTGATGCTTAGTTTGAACTTCATCAAGTCGTCTTCACCATGTCTACATGACTAGATGCTGCCGTGTGATTGGCTGATCAGATATTTGTGGTAACAACAGGTGAACAGGTGGAACTGACAGTTGCAGGTGAATGTGTTGATCACATGTGTAGTTTCCTCCTGAACACGTTTCTCCACTTCAGTCCGTCATGACTGGGAAACATGGCTGTTTTCTCTGATTAACAGTCAGCGTGTGCACCGTGGCTCTGTGACATCAGAGAGAGATCCTTGATATTAGCGTCCTTCACCGTCTCCTCCCAGCAGCCCCAGCATCCTCCCACATAAGCCAGCCATCTGGGACGACTTCAGGAGTGTGTATTCCAGATTAAACCAACATGAGAGTAGGATTAACAACACACCGTTTCACCTTTACACGTACAGGCCATGGAAATAAATTAAGAGACCACCCTTTGTCATAAAAAAAAATGGTCATGAAATTGAGTACCAACTGTGGTTTGAATCATGTGACTAAAAGAGACAGAAAAGAAAATATAGAATGTTTAGAAGCTGTTTTTGGCAGTACAATGCCATAACTATTGATATAAGAACTTAATAACCAAAATCACTTATCAAGAAAAGCATGGAAAATTGTTATATCGGTTCTTAAATTAAACCCTTATGAGCTATTTTTTTTTTGTTATCATTAAATTTGTCCAGACATATGATGACATACAGCCATTTGATAAGTTGAAGAAGTCCATCTCTTGTAGTCAAAGGATGCGTTTACACTAGGGGTGTAATAAAATATTGATACACTGAAATATCATAAGATTTTATGTTGAAATATATTTATATTAAAAATATATTTTTATATTTTTCATATAAAAACATTAAAAATATTAAAATATATAAAAAATATTAAATATTTTTCCTTAACTTTTGATAGATGACATTTTAACTAACAAAATCTCGGAGATTCCATTACAAAATTTTGCGAGATTTTGTTGTTCTGTTTGTGACGGTCCAGCATGTAGAAAAGTCGCTGCTTTAAACTGATGCTATATATATAGGTATATATATATATATATATATATATATACACATATTTGGGGTGTAATGGTTCAGTATGTAGCTTGACTTTAGGGTTATGATTCGGTTGTATTCGGTACAGTAAGAGAGAAAATGCAGAACATAAAAACTTTTTTATCTTTGGTGTAAACAGGAGCAGCTTTAATGACATTAAAGCCCTCCTCCCCAAAAAGAAGTCGTTAATTAAAAGATCCTCAAACGAAATAAAAATTAATACAACATATAATAGTAGGCTAAGTAACAGTTTATTTCTATGTAATGGATCATATAGTAATCCCTATCAGATAATGTCCCCTCTGTCAGAATGAAGCATCGCATAACCCAGAAATTCATATTTTTTCTTAACTTTTAATGGATGAATCATGAAATTGTCCCACTTTGGGCCAATTTGGTCAAATAACCAGTTGACATGAAGATAAACTTGACCCATGAAACCTAAAATGATGTTTTGAACCAGGCTGCCTCCGACTGATCATGCGCCCTGGCTACTTTGCCACAGGTATCTCTTTGGTTAACTGGTAAATGTGCATGACGCTCACCTGAGAGTCTGGGGATCGAATACCACCTGGGCCCTCACTGCGTAGCCTGTCACAATCATGCGTTGTCTGCAAGATCCATGTGTGATACTGGTAAACAGTCCATTGATTTGTAATTGGTGGCAGCCTGCATTGAGCATGAGGACATGCTTATGGAAAGAGGGAGAAAGATGTGACAGTGTGGGGTCCTGTCACTATGCCTCTGATTGATCATGGGCCCTGGCTACTTGGCAACAGAGATATCCCTTTGGCTGATTGGAGCGGACGCATGACTCTCACCCGGGAGTCTGGGGATTGAATGCCGCCCGGGCCCTCGTTGTGTACCTTGCCACAAAGAGCAAAACTGTGTTTGGATCAATTTACTTGAAGCAACATCTTGGACTTTCAATTCTACCCTGGATGCATGGACTAATTTTTTTCTGAGACAGAGAAAATCCTAATTTTGGTGATGTTACGTAGGTTAAAAAAAGCAGTCAGTTGAAATTTGATTTGCATGAGTTAAAAAATAAATCCTGGATAAAAATAACTGAAGTGGTTAGATAACTGGCTCCTGTGACTTTCAGGTCTAAACACGATAACTTCAGTATTGTCTATGTTTAGCAACCGCAAATTGTAAGTAATTCAAGTTTTTAGATGTGCTTGTGGTCTGACTGATGGGTGTCATATGGCCTCATGGATAAAAATAGAGTGTTGTCATCTGCGTAGAAATAGAAGTTTATGATGTGTTGTCTAATAGTGTTAGCTAACAGCAGTGTATCAGGACAAGTCAGCACTGGCAGTTATTCTTCACGCTGCAGTTTCTCTTACTGAGGCAGCTGACAGGGTGTCAGTGGCTGTTGGTGATAAAACGGCCTTTCTGTTCCAGGAAATGATTACTTCATTGTTGATTCATGCAGACTCTTCACATCTGTAACCAAAAGGGACGAAGGGGGATCAATAAAAACTAATTTACCGGTTAACTGCACCTTGCGTAGGACTCTAAATTTGCAGCCCCAATTACAACCAATCAGGACACATGACCTTTTGTCGTCAGGGTTTTAATGCAGGAGTTTCCTGCTAACCACAGATATGGACTTCACCTGACAGTTATTATTTGCTGGAGTATCTAGGTCAGTGTACACAATGGCATCTACTGTGTGCTCAGAAACCTCTGAGTCCGCAACAATGCAACAGCTGAAGGACCCTGGAAACCAGATCAGAGAAGGGACAGGTTAATCAATCAAATAAATCAAGTCTATTTATATAGCCCTTTACAGCACACAAGGTGACTAAACCGCTTTCCATCAAATTAACATTATAGAAACAGAATCAGAGAAAATAATAAGCAAATAAAATACAAAGATAAGTCACCACATCACTCTGTGTTAAGAGCCAGTCTGAAGACATATGTTTAAATGTTGCTTTAAAAAGGCCAGTCTGTTATAGTGAGCATGTTAGGTGCACTACAGTATATAACAAACAGTGTCAGATGACTGGAAATGAAGCAATAAGAAAAAATATACACATAAATTTACTGCTGGCTGGTGTCAAAAACACTTTGGAGAGGAATAATTACGGTGAGAGGCAGAGGTGGACATTTCAGGTGCCGGAAAACAACAACCCTGCCATGTCTTTGGATCTGCATGCACATTTAGAACAGGTGTTTCCACCAACAGGCTCATCGACACCAGAGGAGCAGTGCTAATTAAATTACGCTGGTTTAATGATTAGTCAGAGCAACTGCTGGACAGGATTTTTACTTTCTGCAACATTGATGTCCACCTCTGGTGAACAGAACCTGCATCGGCACAGAGTGCCCTTTGAGTAAAGAAAAATAAAGGTCTGATTTCTGACAAATGCCCTGTGATATAAATACAGGTGCAATATGAACTGTAAAAACAAAAGATCATCTGATTGTGATGATATTGACATGATACTACTAAAAAAAAGTAATTTGGGGTGTTGCTAAGCCATCATCGTTGGTCTGATCACCAAGGACGACGACGTGGAGTACCGGGGACTGACGCAGGACTTTGTGGACTGGTGTCTGCAAAACCACCTCCAACACGGGGAAAACAAAGGAGATGGTGGTGGACTTTGGCAGACACCGGTCTGCCGGCCCCTCGCTGGTGAACATCCAGGGAACAGACATTGAGAGAATGGACTCTTACAAGTACCTGGGTGTTCACCTGAACAATAAACTGGACTGGACTCACAACACAGACGACAAGTTTAGGAAGGGCCAGAGCCGGCTCTACCTCCTGTGGAGACTGCGGTCTTTTGGAGTGAAGGGTGGTCCTCCTGAGGACCTTCTATGACTCTGTGATGAAATATACATATATATATATATATATATATATATATATATGTGATAAAATGAAAATAGCAAAAGTCTTTCCTCTGTAGAAATCTGGAAACAAACATTTATTCAAAAACTATGGACCTATATCAATACTCCCTCAATTCTCTAAGATTCTTGAAAAACTCTTTTACAATAGATTAGAGAAATTTCTAAACAAATTCAATGTACTCTCTGATAACTAGTATGATTTCAGAGAAAAAAGATTGTCACATGCCACACACATCTTAGATCCAAAAAAGTATGCTGCTGGATTGTTTATTGACCTAAAAAAAAGAAAAAGCATTTGATACAATAGATCAAAGAATACTCTTTAGAAAACTTGAACTTTATGGTATCAGGGGATTAGGTTTAAAATGGATAATTAGTTACCTGGAAAACAGGAAACAATTTGTTAAGATAAAAAAAAAAACTCCTTCTCTATGTATTTTGTATGTATACAGGGAGTGTAGAATTATTAGGCAAATGCGTATTTTGACCACATCATCCTCTTTATGCATGTTGTCTTACTCCAAGCTGTATAGGCCCAAAGCCTTCTACCAATTAAGCATATCAGGTGATGTGCATCTCTGGAATGAGAAGGGCTGTGGTTTAATGACATCAACACCCTATATCAGGTGTATTAGGCAAACAGAATTATTAGGCAACTAAACAATAAACAAATATACACCCATTTCAATTATTTATTTTTACCAGGGAAACCAATAGAACAGCTTAACATTCACAAATATACATTTCTGACATTCAAAAACAAAACAAGAACAAATCAGGGACCAATATAGCCACCTTTCTTTGCAAGGACACTCAAAAGCTGCCATCCATGGATCCTGTCAGTGTTTTGATCTGTTCACCATCAACATTGCGTGCAGCAGCAACCACAGCCTCCCAGACACTGTTCAGAGAGGTGTTCTGTTTTCCCTCCATAAATCTCACATTTGATGAGGGACCACAGGTTTGCTATGGGGCTCAGATCAGGTGAACAAGGAGGTCATGTCATTAGTTTTCTTCTTTTAGACCCTTTCTTGCAGCCACGCTGTGGAGTACTTGGATGTGTGTGATGGAGCATTGTCCTGCATGAAAATCATGTTTTTCTTGAAGGATGCAGACTTCTTCCTGTACCACTGCTTGAAGAAGGTGTCTTCCAAAAACTGGTAGTAGGACTGGGAGTTGAGCTTGACTCCATCCTCAACCCAAAAAGGCCCCACAAGCTCATCTTTGATAATACCAGCCCATACCAGTACCCCACCTCCACCTTGCTGGCGTCTGAGTTGGACTGGAGCTCTCTGGCCTTTACCGATCCAGCCACGGGCCCATCCATCTGGCCCATCAAGACTCACTCTCATTTCATCAGTCCATAAAAGCTTAGAAAAATCAGTCTGAGATATTTCTTGGCCCAGTCTTGACGTTTCAGCTTGTGTGTCTTGTTCAGTGGTGGTGGTTTTTCAGCCTTTCTTATCTTGGCCATGTCTCTGAGTATTGCACACCTTGTGCTTTTGGGCACTCCAGTGATGTTGCAGCTCTGAAATATGGCAAAACTGCTGGCAAGTGGCATCTTGGCAGCTGCACGCTTGACTTTTCTCAGTTCATGGGCAGTTATTTTGCACCTTGGTTTTTCCACACGTTTCTTGCGACCCTGTTGACTATTTTGAATGAAACGCTTGATTGTTGGATGATCACGCTTCAGAAGCTTGGCAATTTTAAGAGTGCTGCATCCCCAAGATATCTCACTATTTTTTACTTTTCGGAGCCTGTCAAGTCCCTCTTCTGACCCATTTTTCCAAAGGAAAGGACGTTGCCTAATAATTATTATTGCCTAATAAACCTGATATAGGATGTTGATGTCATTAGACCACATCCCTTCTCATTTCAGAGATGGAAATTACCCGATATGACATGTGGGAATTGCAGTGAAACTTTACAAACAAAAGTTCAAATAGATGGGGTTGAAATTGAAAGGGTAACTAAACACAAATTTCTTGGAGTCATAACTTATGGATGTCTTTCTTTGAATCCTCACATAAAACATCAACAGTCCAAACTTTCAAGAATGATTGCAGTATTATACGAAGCAAAACAGGTACTGGATAACCCATCACTACACATTATGTATGGTCATTTGTGTCACCTAAGCTATTGTGCAGAGATATGGGGTAATAATTAATGAACTTAAATACAACCTCTATATACCTCTATATACGACTTTAAGGTTCTTTTAGTGGTTTATAAATGTCTTAATGGTCTTGGGCCTTCTTATTTATCCGACCTGCTTTTAGATTACGAACCCTCGCGGACCCAGAGGTCCTCTGGTACCGGCCTTTTAATTGTTCCCCAGGTGAGAACTAAAACTCATGGTGAAGCCGCGTTCCACCACTGCGGTCCTCGTCTGTGGAACAGCCTGCCAGAGAACCTCAGGGCTGCAGAGACTGTTGATCTTTTTAAGTTAGCTTTTTGATTTTTTTTTTATTTGATTCATTTACTTATTTAACTTTCACTCTATTCAATTCAATTCAATTCAATTCAACTTTATTTGTATAGCGTCCATTCATGACAGTGTCACCTCAGGGCGCTTAAACAGACAGAAAAGTTCAGGTCAGATTCATAATAGCCTAGTTAAGGAAACCAACAGATTGGATCGAATCTTGACTTGACCCGGTCCAATCCCCCATCCTGAGCAAGCACGGAGGGGTGGCGACAGTGGGAAGGAAAACACCCTTTTAACAGGGAGGAAAAACCTCCGGCAGAACCCGGCTCAGGTAGGGCGGCCATCTGCCCTACCTGAGGTACTGTAGGTCGAGGCAGCTAAAATATGCTGCCTGACCAGCAGCATATTTTAGCCAGCATATTTTATTTTATGTTATGTTAAAGTTATGTTAGATTTTATTGACTTGTTTAGCAGATCATTTTATGAATTCCTATATGTTTATTTTTCCATGTTGCTCTTATCTGGCCACTTATTTTATCTGTTTTAACATTTTAACGCCAGTGTTTCCTCATGGGGATTCTTCACTCTGGGGGCTTTGCCTACTTGGTCTGGAGAGAGCTGGCGGGTGGCTGCCCTTGTCCTGGTGGCTGGGGCCCAGCACTGCAGCCCTATCGCTGTGGTGTGGACCCCGGCCTGCCCTGATCTGGTTGGTCCCTGCAGTAATGCCCTCTGTGACCATGTCTGGCTCCCGGAGTGAACGGATCCCCATCATATCGCTTCCTGCTTCCTCACAGTAGGTCAAGCCAGATGTTTATTACTCTTAGTGTTTTTATTTTTAGAGGTTGGGAGTTATACGCACAGTTGAGTGGGTGAGTGGGTGAGTGGGGATTGGGGGGGGGGGGGGGGGGGTCGTGGGTGTGTGTGAAAATTATTATAGTTATATGTGCTGTGTTTTGTGCTTGGATGTGTGAAGGCTGGTTTTTATTTTAAAATGCATTTGTTTTTATTGTCTTGAAAAGCACTTTGGGTTGCCTTTGGCAGGAAAAGCGCTTTATAAATAAAGTTTGATTTGATTTGATTTGATATTCTCCAGGAAAAAGCAATCAAGATAATTAACAGAGTCGGCTATAGGGACTATAGCCTGTCGCGGGTCACATCACAAACAGCAGCAGCAGCCTGTCAAACTGGTCCACGTGCGGGGCCCCCCGGGGCCCAAATTGGACACCCGTGATCTAAATAATGACTTGAAGTACTGTTCACCATTTCAGCAAGTATAAACCTATGATGCTTGGAAGATACAGGGAAGATGGTTAAATGAAATGGTATTTGCTAACTGTTGGCTTTTGTTGTTGCAGTACAGGGTTAAATGTAACACAGCATCAGCTGTTAATCCAGACGGTAAAGTGAAGGCGGCTGTAGCGCTGAACTGAGCCGAGTTCAGAAAGTTTGATCCACTTGTCAAAGCATATGACAATAAATTCATCACAATATGTAACACACTGTTCATATTTGGCGACGCAACGCAACAATGTGTGCTGGTTTAACGTGACTGGTACCGCACGTGCACCAGTTTGACAGGGCTGCTGCTGCTGTTTGTGATGTGACCCGCGACAGGCTCGGACAGGAAAAAAAGAATGCTGGTTAAACTTTGTTTGCCATTACATAACTGGGTAAAATCGAAGCACACATTAAATTATCTGTTATTTCACAGTTTATTTAAAATCTACAGTGTTGGTTTTATTTGCTGTCCAACAGATAAAGAATCGAACGTTCCCATCATTCAGAGAAATGGAGAAATAACCAAATAGTTCCCTCTGTGATTTCCACAGACATTCATAAATGATAAATTCCTCATTAATTTGGTGTTAGTTGGTATGTATGCTAAATATTGTTTTAAAAAGGTGATAAGCCCAACCAAGAAAAAATGGGGAGAAAATTATATATATTTTTTTGTCTTAAGTCTTTATTAGGCCCTTTAACAAAATATTGGGAAAAAATAAACAAAAAACATATTTGTGAATAAAGCATTTATTGCTGTGCATTATGTCAAAATTATTGTTGTGTAGTCTTCTGCCTCCTGCAATCAGGTGTATCAGATTGTGTACAACAGAGTTTTAAGCAAAGTTTTTACCATAAAGTGATGCAAAGTCTCAGATGCAAAGGTTTTTTTTTAGAAACTGTATGTATCAAATATGATGCTTTATAGGGCTATAAGAATGTAAAGTAAAATAAAGTAAAATAAGAATCAATAAAAAGAAAAAATATAACAAATGTGACACCTCCTGACTCACCAATTCCACCTTCAAGCTATGATTTAAATTAAATAGGATTCAGAATCAGATCAGGTTAGTGTGTTGATGACCCCCCCCCCCCCCCCTCTCCGACCAGTGGTATCACCACAGCTACAGCATGCCGTAGGGAAACACTATCTGTCTTTTTCTGTTCAATTCTTATTTTATTATAGAAGTATTGGATTGGGACTGTAATGACTTGGTCTCGGAATCGGGGGCAAAAAAAAAACTTGATCGGGACATCTCTAGTGATTACTAAAACAGTGTAAAAAGTCAGGAACAAGTTTTGAGTGAGAATGTTTATTTTCCATGCAGGCAGGATGGAACTGGAGGGGAAACAGATATTGATCGGCAATACTTCGTATTGTCCATTTACATACCTCACTGGAAAACTGAGGTGTTCCCAAACAGGAGATCTGAAAGATGGGAGAGGATTCTTCAAGATTTGTCTTTAAAACTCCTGCTAGCTCCTCGTGTGTGTGGGGTGTGTGTGTGTGTGTGTGTGTGTGTGTGAGAAATGTGTTGTTAATCCCACTCTCATGAAAGCTTCAATGACACATTGAATACACACTCCTGAAGTCATCCCAGATGGCTGGCTTATGTGGGAGGATGCTGGGACTACTGGGAAGAGGAAGAGACTGTGAAGGACGCTAATATCAAGGATCTCTTTGATCCTACGAGGTAAATCACTCTCTGATGTCACAGAGTCACGGTGAACATGCTGACTGTTAATCAGAGAAAACAGCCATGTTTTCCAGTCACGAAGGACTGAAGTGGAGAAATGTGTTCAGAAGGAAACCGATGTCACCACAAATATCTGATCAGCCAATTCACAAGCGATTCTCATCGCTTCATGTAGACATGGTAAAAACCATCGTGATTAGGTTCAAACTGAGATTCTCATCAGGATGAAGAAGAACGGGGATTCTAATGGTTGTTTGTGGATACGGTGAGAATTCTCGATCATGATGTGGTGAAGACAGGAGATTCTCATCATGAATCTGTGAAACTGAGGTCAGATTCACTCAGACTCACCTGGATGGACGGTAGAACGATGAAGAGATTCGTCATGATGAATCTGTGGAACAGTGAGCTTCTCATCATAATGTGGTGAAACAAGAGATTCTCATCATGAAATATGGTGGAAGCAGGAGATTCTCATCATGAATCTGTGGATCAAGAGATTAGCTCATCACTGGATGTATGGTGGAAGGGGAGATTCTCATCCATGATGTGGTGGAACATTAGATTCTCATCATGAGGTGGTTTAACCGGGAGATTCTCTGATCATATGTTGCTGACAACTGTCCATTCCCATTATGAATCTGTGGAACGGGAGCTTCTCATCCTGGATGAGGGGGAACGGGAGATTCTCATCATGAATCGGTGGAATGGGAGATTCTCATCATGATGAGCTTCAACAGTGGATTCTCATTATGATGTGGGGGAACGGGAGATTCTCATCATGAATCTGTGGAACGGGATATTCTCATCACGGATGAGGTCACCAGATTCTCATCATGATGTGGTGGAACGAGAGATTCTCATCATGATATGGTGGAACAGGAGATTCTCATCATGATGTGGTGGAACGGGAGATTCTCATCATGAATCTGTGGAACGGGAGATTCTCATCACGGATGAGGTGGAACGGGAGATTCTCATCATGATGTGGTGGAACGGGAGATTCTCATCATGATGTGGTGGAACAGGAGATTCTCATCATGAATCTGTGGAACGGGAGTTCTCATCACGGATGAGGTGGAACGGGACATTCTCATCATGATGTGGTGGAACAGGAGATTCTCATCACAGATGTGGTGGAACGGGAGATTCTCATCACGGATGTGGTGGAACAGGAGATTCTCATCACGGATGAGGTGGAACGGGGAGATTCTCATCATGATGTGGTGGAACAGGAGATTCTCATCATGGATGTGGTGGAACGGGAGATTCTCATCACGGATGAGGTGGAACAGGAGATTCTCATCATGATGTGGTGGAACGGGAGATTCTCATCACGGATGAGGCGGAACGGGAGATTCTCATCATGAATCTATGGAACGGGAGATTCTCATCACGGATGAGGCGGAACGGGAGATTCTCATCATGAATCTGTGGAACGGGAGATTCTCATCACGGATGAGGCGGAACGGGAGATTCTCATCATGAATCTGTGGAACGGGAGATTCTCATCCTGGATGAGGTGGAACGGGAGATTCTCATAATGAATCGGTGGAATGGGAGATTCTCATCATGATGAGGTTGAACAGTGGATTCTCATTATGATGTGGGGGAACGGGAGATTCTCATCATGAATCTGTGGAACGGGAGATTCTCATCACGGATGAGGTGGAACGGGAGATTCTCATCATGATGTGGTGGAACGGGAGATTCTCATCATGATGTGGTGGAACGGGAGATTCTCATCACGGATGAGGTGGAACGGGACATTCTCATCATGATGTGGTGGAACGGGAGATTCTCATCACGGATGTGGTGGAACAGGAGATTCTCATCACGGATGTGGTGGAACAGGAGATTCTCATCACGGATGAGGTGGAACGGGAGATTCTCATCATGGATGTGGTGGAACAGGAGATTCTCATCACGGATGAGGTGGAACGGGACATTCTCATCATGATGTGGTGGAACAGGAGATTCTCATCACGGATGTGGTGGAACAGGAGATTCTCATCACGGATGTGGTGGAACGGGAGATTCTCATCACGGATGAGGTGGAACGGGAGATTCTCATCATGGATGTGGTGGAACAGGAGATTCTCATCATGATGAGGTGGAACAGGAGATTCTCATCATGATGTGGTGGAACAGGAGATTCTCATCATGATGTGGTGAAACGGGAGATTCTCATCATGAATCTGTGGACGGGAGATTCTCTCTGGATGAGGGGGAACGGGAGATTCTCATCATGAATCGGTGGAATGGGAGATTCTCATCATGATGAGGTTGAACAGTGGATTCTCATTATGATGTGGGGGAACGGGAGATTCTCATGATGATGAGATGGAACAGGAGATTTTCATCACAGATGAGGTGGATTGGGAAATTCTCATCTCTACTCTGTAGCAACTGTGTAATGCTATCATTTCAATTTCATGTCCACATGGAGCAAAACCTCTGAGAAATGTTTCTACCTTGTTGGATCTATGAATCCAGGAATTAAAACAGGGGTCCAACCTGGCACGAGAGCTTAGACCTGTTAATGCGGACCGTGAGTTATAAATAATACCTTGTGTGCTGACAGTAAGGTGGACATTGAATGGAGAAAACCGCCGCTCTACAAACTTGATCCCCAAACATTGCAGGGTTAAATCAGAGTATTTCTTCCTTTAAAAGGCTGCTTTTAGGGATTTAGTATCTTCCCACTGGTGGAACTGAACATGGTGGATGACCCTCTAAAACATGAGTTCCTGGAAAAAGTGATGGAGACACTGCTTATGTTTACTCTTTTTAGCTGAAACCTGTTGCGTTAAACTGTGAGGATGAAACCTTTAGTGCAGCTTTTAGCTCTGAAAGTTGTCTGTCCAATAATCCTGCAGACATCCTGAGAGCTAGCTGATTTTTGATGAATTCACCCTTGTCTGAAGCATATTCAGTAATCCTGAGCATGTACGGTTTCTCAGAAATGACTGCTACCTGATGGAAGAATAAACACTCAATACCAAGGCCAAAAAAAGAAAGAAAAGAAAGAAAGGAAGAAGGCCACTACTCACTCTTTTCACTCACTGAGTCGTCAGCCGCTTTCCATTCATGAGTGCGCTCCATTATGAGATGTTACCAATGTTTCTGGAGAGCGTCCCTCACTGATTTTTCTCTGCGTGCTCTGATTCACACGCTGTGGAGGAGGTGAAGATGCAGATGAATGGAGCTGGGATGAGTGGGCCGGGCAGACGAGGAGGTGAATGACTCCTGCTGCCTTCATTTCCCATCAAAACATCACTCAGGTTTGGGCTGACGACAAGCTAAACAGTAGAATTAGAACTTTATTCTTGGATATTTGTCTTTGGTTTCATGAATAGCATCAAAAATGTACAAGTCAGTACAGACACGGCAGTACAGACAGTAACCATCGTACAAACACACTCAGCAGTGAGTGTGTCAGACACATGAAAACAAAACATGATAGTGTGGAGCGGAAAAAGCTTTCAGATGTTCCAGTTTGCAGTTGTTGTTGTGATTCTTGTGTGTGTAGGTGGTGTGTTCACTATTTTTAACTGTACAAAAAAAGCAGTTTTGAAGGGACTAGAGGCAAGATTAAGAAATGAAACTCGCGACTGCCGCAACCGGTGCCTCAGGTAACTGCAGCCACGAGCCAAGCCGTCACGGGAGCGTGCACAAACTGAAGCTATAATGTTGCTTACTAACCTTTTTCTTCGTAGTTAAATTTTTTAGTGTCTCTCAGTTGATCTGGATCGTTTGCTGACGGCAGAATAATCCATAACTATCGCTTACATTGTTTGAATTTACCGCGACTGTCTCCTTCCTGTATCAAAGCGGTTGGGGATGCGGATGCAGCATCATTTGACGTCACGTCCGCAGGGCAGCGCTGGAGATTCGGCCACCGAATTGCAGCGCTTTATGCATCACACAGTCTGTTCAAGACAACGGAGAGAGACGTGGATTGACTCGTTCTTTTTGGTTTTTAACGCTTCATCACCCATAAGTACGGACATGCTTGTTTATTCTTTCGTAATTCCTGCCTCTAGCCCCTTTAATCATTTTGGGTTTAACAGTAACGTTTGACACTGTGGACGACGCCGTTCTTCTGTTGCCTGGAACTCTCTGTAGGCATTTAAGTGGTTCTGATTAGTACAGAAGAGGATTAGGGCCACTAAAGAAAAAATAAATTCTGAAAAAAAAGTCAGAACATTAAAAAAAAAAAAAAAAATTCAGGAAGTTTTTTTTTCAATTTCCAGAAAAATCAGAACATTTGAAAAATAAAAGTTTTTACAGGAAGTTTTTTCAGAATCTTGACTTTAATCTCAAAATTCTGACTTTTTTTTCCAGGATATATATAGGACTATATAAAAAAAATCAGGAAATTTTTTTTCAAGTTCCAGAAAAATCAGAATTCTGAGAAAAAAAGTCTGAATTCTGAGATTAAAGTCAGAATTAATTTCTGACTTTTTTCCAGAACATTTGAAAAAAAGAAAAAAAAATCAGGAGATTTTTTTTTTATTATTTAGGAAAAAGTCAGAATTCTGACTTTTTTTTTCTCAGAATTTTTTTTTTCTTCAGTGGCCCTAATCCTCTTCTATAGATTAGGGATGAGCGATATACCAATTTTTTTCTGCTAGTGCGATAAAAATATTTTATGGTACTTGCAAGGGCAATATTAGATATTAGTAGTAAATTTGAGAACAGAAGTGCTGGAAAGAAATCCTTTAAAAAAATGATAATAAATTATATTGTTGAGTAAATTAAACAATACAATTAAAAAAAAATTTCAATGATCAAATAACTTTAAGAACAGATTAAGATTATTTAAATTTATCCCATGGAAAAATGTTCAAATATAAAATGTGATAATAATATTATAAATTTACCAAAACATACTGTGCAATAACCTGCATTAAAGTACTGAAAGATACCAAAACATTATCATCATCATCACTAACATAGCAGCATTATATAACATTTGATAGGCTACCACCATCATGTGACATACAACCAAGAGTCTTTTTGTATTTTAAAGTACTTCGGTAGGCCTAACAGTGCTTTAAATGTGCTCTATAAATAAACTTGACATTGAACTTGACATTTACTCTTCATCACTCAGAAAGTGAAAATCCTGAAGCTATAATTGTCCGTTCTGTTACACAGAAAAACCAGTTTAGAGGAAGTGAAACAAGCGGCTGCAGGACAGAAGCATCCAAACTCAACCACCAAGTTCGAGGATCTCCAGAGCTGAGAATCCTCTGTGGGTTACATTCGCTGATCTGCTGCAGGTGTTCAAGTGAAACTGACTGAATGTCACATCTTTAAACCAGCCGTGAAGTCTGTTTCCACTGCGTGTGAAGTTGTAACTGTTGCCTTCCTCATGTCCTCACAGGGCGGTTAAGAACCACCTGAGTCCAAGCCCACACGGCGCACCCACGCACTTCAGGTTTAATAGGTGGAAACATCAGTTAGTCAGTGGATCTGGTTCAGGTCAGGATGATTCATGCCTGCTCACTAATACGGTATCAGACACATGCTTACACCAGTAATAATGTTAGCAAGCTCGTTAGACACATCTCACGTCTGTCATAGTTAACTTCTGTTCCACAGAGTTACAACACTGGGCGAAGATGCTGATGAAGGGCTCATTTCTTTCTAGAATCCAGAACTAGACTGATGCAGATGTCTGGGCTGAATCTGGGCGACTGGAGGCGCTCATGGCTCAGTTACGGTGTAATACCAGATGTGCTCGGGTTACGAGATCGGCTCAGCATCCTGCGCCTGCCAGTGATGTCACACTATATATTTGGTTGAAAGTTGGCAGAATGACACTAATTCAAGGGCTATGTCCTTGAACACCACCACTCCAAAAAAAAATTGTCCCCTAAAATTCTTCAAATGATTAGCCCCGTCCACCAGAATGACCCACAAGCATGAAACTTGGCACAAAGGTAGAACATGTCAGGACCTACAAAAAGCCTCTTGGACCATTTGTATAAATCCAACAGGAAGTTGTCCATTTTGAAAAAAGTGTCATTTTTCAGTTAATTTTTTACCATTTGTTGGTGTCGTATTTGCATAACTTGTCAGAAAACGATACGGCCACCACAACGGTTTCTCTCTGTTCACAAGGCATGCGAGATTCAAAATGGTGCTCTGTATTCTCGCTGGACTTTAGATGTGGCGGGGGGGGGGGGCCTCAAACCCTAACCCATCCATATGACCATTTCCTGTCTGCTCCGTAGCCCCGCCCCCTTGTTACAGAAAGTGCCTATTTCAGACTTCAGTCCTGATCATCAATGCTGAATACCTGCCACACATGAAAGCTTTCTGCTGAGCTAAAAGTCATTCAAGGCCGTTTGCTCAGCAGATATTCGCTGTTTGCCTGATTTTTGGTGAGTTTTTTGCCTCACGAGGCCTTGAGGTGAAAATCAAACACGTTTGATATTTTTTGCCTCGCAAGGCGAAAAACTAACCGTGTGCGCTCAACTTGAGCTCTGCTGAGGGCAGAAGATCTAGCGACCAATCAAAACGCTTCTGTAGATCACATGATTTCATGATGGCAGCTCATGGTGACGTAGCCCATCACATTTTAGAGGATAAATTAGTAGCATGTTGTAAGATAAAAAACTTCATGAAATGAAACTTCACAGGTGCGTGAAGGCCGCGGGAAACAGAAATTTTATTTAATTCTTTGTGGACATGAGTGTTTTACTTGGTACTGGTGTGACTTTTTGCGTCGCGCATCACCAGCATCCAGCAGTGAGGGAGACGTTTGTGCTGCTGGTGTGACGCAGGAGCAGAACAGCTTAAACCAGCATAGTGGAGAACGTCCGACCTTCTTTATGCAGCAATCTCCGAATCCTAACCACCAGGTTTCCTCCTCTGACCAGTTCTATAATCCGTTGCGCCGTTGGCTTGAAGATTACGTCCATATTTAAACTCTCTCATGCCACCTGCTGAATCAAGTTATGTACAACGGTTCTTTACTCTGGTCCAGCGAAGAACTGGTGCCTCTCTAGAAGCAGTTTGGAGCGCGAGGAGCGCGTGGCTCTGAACCAGAACCAGCTCAGCAGAAAATGGGCCCATGCTTTACTCTCATTTTACCCACCTGAGGTCCATTCACAAAAACAGCAACATGTGGCATTGGACCTTTGGCTCATCACTTATGAGGGTGGGACTCGGCCAATCAGGGTGCGTATAGCTGTTTCCATACACGTTCTCCGCGTGGGCCTCCACTAAAGCGCATCAGACACCGACTGCTTTGTTCGGTTTTCAGAGAGTTTTATGTGTGTGTGATTTTTAAGATAAAGAAACGGTAAAGTGGTGTGCATGAGGTCGTGCTACATGGACGCGGGCATTTTTTTATTTACCCTCCCCCTAAATCTGAACAGCTGCTCATTTTCCCCCCCTTCCTTCATGGGCCCCTGAATGCGTCTGGGCCCTGGTGCGGCTGCACCGTCGATGCTTACGCCTGTGCACACAGCCATTAAAATTCGCCACACAGTCCCACGTGACACGGACTATGCGTGCATGGGCTGGAGTGGCGCTGGAGATGCGAGGCCCTTCATCGCTGCTTGCAGCTTTCATTTTTTTCAATGTTCTAGAAAAAGTCAGAATTCTGAGATTAAAGTCAAAATTCAGACTTTTTTCTCCGATTTTTTTTTCCTCAGTGGCCCTCATCATCTTCCATAGACCACAATATTATGGAAATGGAAGTCAAACTGCAGGCCTCTGAGCTATTCTCAGCCTTTGTGTGATGGATTTCTTCTTCTGATCTCAAAGAAAAATCGTCACTGTGCTATTTCCATCCCGTTTATCAGCCTGTCAGATCAGGCCGAGGCCCGTTTGCTCTCGCTGCTGCTGTTAAAGCCCTCTTCCCCTCGCAGCTGGTGGCTGATATTCAACTTCCAGTTCACAGAATGCGACTTTACTCTCACCACGTGACGTTTGCCTGCACCGTTACATCATGACGACTGACGCTCAACAGGCCCCGCTCTCCCTCCGCAGACGCCCCAAATCCACCGCTTGAAACTTATCAGAGGATGTCAGACGTTCTTAGGGAAGCAAATCTTGTTTTACTCCCCTCAACACCACCACATTCCTCTGGGTTACTTAGAGGCAGTTTGAGAGTAGATTTCTTTTTTAGGATGCATTCATGCCCCTTAGGATTTGTTTTTTAAATTCATTCTTCCACAGAGTTCCCATCATTAGGGCTGCCCCCATCTTTGGCTTGTGGCTTCACAGTGCACCCTCCGCTCATTGCTTCTGTTTTTAGACAAATCCTCCGTTCAGCTGCTGCTCTCGTTTCAAAGAAGAACAACAAAAAAGACTCTGTGCAACTTCCAGTCAGCAGGAAGATGGAAGCAGGAGAGGGACCAGAGGAGGAATAATGCACGCTCTCTTTGTTTCTCTGGGGGCCGGCCGTTTTTAGCTCACATCTCCAACAGCAGGAAGCCAGGCAAGATTGTGTGAAATGAGGCAACACACCACATGTGTGTGCTCGTCATAGACAAAGGAGGAAAGAAAATTGGTCGGAGGAGCTGTGAGAAAACAGTGGGGTAGAATGGATGGATGCTGCTGGCACCACTCATCAGCGCAGAAATAGCCAGCAGCTCAACAGCGGGCCGACATGTTTGCAGTGACACCTCTACAGTTGTGCGATATGCTGTACAGGATGTAGTGTGTGTGGGTGGGAAGCAGACACACAACAATACCATGTAGCTGCTGGAGGAAATACAGAAGTCGAAAGGAGGAGAAGGTCTGGAGGAAGCTGGGCTCATTTTTTAGTCCCTTGGTGGTTCTGGGTTTCCCATGAGCTTAGCTGCTTCCACGGCCATGTCATGTTTTCATCTCCAGCACATGCAGGATCGTGTTTAGTCTGGATGAGAGCCACATTCTTCATTCTTATGCCTCTGCACTCTGTTTTTCCTAACTCTACCACATGCATGGATGATAAGGATGGTCCATATTAGCTTTTTTTTACCGATATCTGATATACCGATATTATCCAACTCTTAATTTCCTACATCAATCGATACTGATATATACAGACAACTGTGAGGTTCTATCCCTCATGTTTTGAGAGATACAACTATATGAGAGCAAAATCCCAAAATATCCTTGTATCAGCCAGAGGAGTTCATTTTGGACATCTGGCTGCCAGATATCAGATATTAGCAGGTATTAGCCAACATGTGGCTAATTCTAATGTTCCTGACAACTTGGTAACTTAACCAACAACTTAAAACCAGACATATTATAAGCAGCTTCAAAGCAAGTCAGTCTGTAGCAGCAGCAGCTGCACCGTAGTCACATGACTCTGAAAGGAATGCTGGGATATGAAGTTTTTCCACAATAACAGGGACTTTTATGAATGCTGGATCAATGGAAAAACAAGATCTCACAAGATTTCTTTGGTAAAAAATATCGATACAGCAATTTTTCATTAAAATTAAAATTAATTAAAAGCAGCCCACTGCTTTCAGGTTCAAGCTGTGATGCATTAAATGCAGAGAATGAATTTACTAATTGGCACACTAATTGGGACTAATAAAGTAAATATTATAATTATTATTATTACTCGATGCAATATCGCAATACAAAATATTGTGATATTTCAGTGTATAGATATTTTCTTACACCCCAGTGATGCAGGGCCACGCGTTTTTATGTAATTTAAAAAGTTAAAAACGGATAACGATATTTTCCGACGTCACATTGTAATGCTGATATCCAACTATCCAATAATCAGCCTGCCAATATTATTTGTCTATATTAGCATTAAAATGTGATATCTGGAAAATCTGTATCATTGTTTTCGTACCAGTATTTTAATACCACATTTAAATGCCATTTTGGCTGATGATATCAGATATTTCTTTAATTTCTTAGTATGTCATTTAATACTTTTACCATTATTCAGTCTTTTTTTTAAAAATCCCAGGTTTAAAAAAAATATGAATAAATAGAAGTAAACAAAAAAATTCCATTGCTTTTATTCTCCCAGTGAGAAACTTTCATTATTATTGTGCAAAAAATAGTTTGTAATTTCACCATTTAGCTTTTGGATGAATTTAATGGAAACATTAACAGTTACTATTTAAAAAGGTCAATAAACACAGACATTGATACTAAGTCACTGGTTTGCGGGAGGATGTGAAAAACATTTCAACCTGGCAAAGACGAACGGTTTTGCTTTTAATTTTAGACCGATATCACGTAAAAATCATCACAACAACCCATGCATCTCTAGCAGGGTTATCCAGTTTGGTCCTATGAGGGCTGCAGTCCTGCAGGTTTTCAATGTTTCCCTGCTGCACCTCACCTGCCTCACATTCAAGGACCGAAAGACCGATGAAGTTCTGCACAGTAACAGCAGGCAGCAGATAGAGATGCAGATTTTATCAAGCAAATATTGGTATTGGCCAATATTGGATTTAAAACTAAATATCGATGTCAGCGGATATCGACGGATAAAATTTGCCAACTTAAAACCAGTGCTTTTTAATGGCAAACTTGTGGAATGTTGTTTGTTTTTCTTTTTTAAGTCGTGGAATTTTACAAAAGGAATGAATATTGGCCAAAAATTCAATATCGTGCATCTCCACAGTGGGGAGACATTGAAAACCTGCAGGACTGGACCTTGTAGGAGGTTTTCAGTGTTTCCCTGCCCCACATTCAGCAGATCCAAAGACCGATGAAGTTCTGCCGTTTAACAGCAGGCAGCAAGGTAGAGATGCACAATATTATCGGGCTGATATTTGTATAGACCAATATGGGCTTTAAAACTGAATATTGATATTGGCCGATATCGACTAATATAATTTGCCAGTATATAACCGGTGCTGTTTAGCGACAAACCTGTGGAATGTTGTTTCATTGTTTGGTTTGCCTTTCTTTTGAAATTGTAGAATTTTACACACAAAAAAAGGAATATTACATCATTTTAAGCTTTAATATCAGTATCGGTATCAGCCAAAAAAGTTGTAAAATATCGGCATATCTGATATCGGCCAAAAATCCAATATCGTGCATCCCTACAGCGGGGAGACATTGAAAACCTGCAGGACTGGACCTTGTAAGACCAGTACTGCAGGTTTTCAATGTTTCCCTGCCCCACATTCAGCGGATGCACAGACCAATCAAGTTCTGCACAGTTAACAGCAGGCAGAAGGGTAGAGATGCAGATATTATCAGGCCGATAGTGGCTTTAAAACTGTATATCAATATCGGCCCAATATCGGCCGATATAATTAACCACTATATAACCGGCGCTGCTTAGTGACAATTTAAATTTTGTTTTGTTTGTTTTTCTTTTTTATACAAGGAATGAATACTACATCATTTTCAGCTTTAATGTCAGCATCGGTATCAGCCAAACAAGTTGTAAAATATCGGCATATGGGGTATCGGCCAAAAATCCAATATTGTGCATTAAAACCTGCAGGACTGGACCTTGTAGTACTGGACTGTGGGTTTCACTATAACTTTACATGTGTTGTGTTTTAGATTCCTTTGAAAAAAGTTGCACTAATAAAAAGCTTCACTGTTTTTAATCTGATCTAATAAAGAATAAAAAGAAAAGTGCATTTGACCCTGCAGGAGGAGGAGGAGTAACAACAGTGAGGCAGAAAGAGGGAAGAGAACGAGAGGAAGCTGAACACGAGGAAGCAGAAACACACACATGCACAGAAAGCCTGAACCACCCGCACACGAGAATCAGAGAGAGAGAGAAGGGGAGAGAGGGAAGGCGGCAGAGGGAGAGAAAAGAAAGGCAGGTTTAATGAATTCAGGCTGGATGGGAGGGATGTTGCTCCTGTCCCCGCTGAGGCTCCAGCGCCGCGGCTGTCGTGCTGCATGTTGCTGAGTGTATGCAGAGAGGACGTCTGTCTCAGAAACTGCTCGCTGGGAACCAGAAACCAGTCCAGTCCAGCCACAGCTCCGCATCCTGGAGCTCGCTCCCTGACTGGAAGTCTGTCTTCAGAAAACCGCTGAACAGGGATGTTGGACGGACCTCGGAGGGAGCAGCAATGCCCACAGGTAGGAGACTTTCTTCTGTCTCTTTCTCTCGCTTCCACCTCGATGAGCTTGCTTGTCCCCGTCAGTGTCATCTGGTCTGTGGCTGCTGTTGTCGTCTCTGTTCTGCTTCGCTACATCTCCCTGTTGAGCAGGATTTTATTTTTACGCCTCCTAAACTTTACTTTGCTGCATCTGGTTCCTCCTCCTGGAGAGGATTCGTTGTGGCGGGGATGTAGCCTAGTTGAGCAGCAGTGGACGTGACGGGTCTTTGGCTGCAGATGGATTAAAACCAAAATGCCTCGGAGTCAGTGGAGCTCAGAAAGCAGCTGAGTCGTGCAGCATTTCAGCCCAACATGGGATCGATACTGTAGTCTGATCAGCTGCTATCTGATGACAGCGCAGACGTCGCCTCCCTGGGTCAGGTCAATCTTTTTTTTTTTTTTTTTTTTTTTAGAAAAAGATGCATTTAAAAGATTTCTTTCAATCAAATCTGCCAACACGGAGAGCGTAGTTAGTCAGGAAGGTGCAGTCCAAGGGCAAAAACATTTCTCACCACAGTCTGCGAGTGCTGGACGTGACCTGTCCTGGTTCACCGATTCATCTCTACTCATCCTCATGACAGATAGAGGAAGACTCAGCCTCAGACGGCTCATTCATCTCCCGTCAGCGCGTCTAATTAGACCCCAGCAAATGTGACGCTTATTTCCTTGACAGCATCTACTCGGCGGATGATAAACATGTCAGAGTCCAAGAGAAGAGGAGAGGGATTGTGAGGGTGTGTGAGGTTTTATGCAACTCATGTTCAGAGTCCCGCAGAAAGCGTGAAGCACCTGTGTGAAGGGTTTGGGCCACGCCGCTGCCGTGTGGAGGATGTGATGGTGGAGCTCCTGATGACCGAACATCAGACAGTAATTCATCACAAGGATTAAAAGGTGAACAATCACCCGTCTGTCTGCGTGATTAGGACAAGAGCGCACATCCTCAGATTAATTCCTTTCATTTCCGTGGCAGCTGAGTTGAGGATGATGATCAGACTCTTCTGAGCTGGGAAAATATTTACTGGATCTTTATTTTTTATTTTTTATTAAAACTCTTTAAACGCAGCAAAGCTCAGGCTGAACGGAGGCATGAACACTGAGCCAACGGCTTTGTTAAAAGCTTGGAAACTTAAATTAGTCATAGTTTTGTTTGGAATTTAACCCTTAAAACTCCCTCAGATTTCTCATAGCAATACTGACGTCAGTCCCAACTGGCATTTTAACGTTGAATCAACGTTGAATCAACGTCAGGTCACAAGTTGAATGACCGTTGGATTTTGTTTCGATTTTGCAAATATAATCAATGCTGAAATAGCAACGTCATTTCAACGTTATTTGGACATTGAAATGACGTTATTTTTCAACTGTTGTATTTTAGCAATTTTTGTGATATGGTTTTAAAAAATTATTTTGATTAGACATAGCCTACAACTAAAAAAGTGTTGATATTTCCAAGTTGAATCTATGGTGAGTTAACAACACCATTTCAACCATTGAGTGTTTGATGTATTTTGACATTGACTTAAAGGATAAGGTCCTTTTTTCCCCCAACCTGGACCTTATTTCTAGGAGTATATACACGTGCATTTACTCACTGGTAAATTTTCTGCATCACTTTGAGTCCTTCGGAAGATATTACGTTGAGTCGCTCATTGGTGAAGTCCAGACGGAGACGGGGCAGCCACTATACAGTATAAGATCTGCAGTAAAACTCCTTGATTTCATCAATGCTTCAAGTAGAATGAACGAACAAATGAGTATTATTGTCCTGTGAGTTCAGAGTTTCACAAATTGTGTTTTTGTTGTTGTCTGGGTAGCAAGCTGCTCCTCTCAGCTGCACAACAGATGCCTGCATCGTTGTCGCGCGACCCCAAAAACTGCGTAGAACTACCTGATAACCAACAGAAAGCTAAATCTGGACTCACGGTAAAATAGTACTCATTCGTTCGTTCATTCTACTTAAAGTATTGGCGAAAATCAAGGAGTTTTGCTGCAGACAATGTCTTATAGTGACTGCCCCATCTCTGTCATGATACTGGACGTTCAACGTAATATCTTCTGAAGGACTCAAAGTGATGCAGAACCTTTAACAATGAGTAAGTGCACGTGTGTTCTCCTAGAAATAAGGTCCAGGTTGGGAAAAAAACCAAAACCCATCCTTTAACATTCATTCATCAACTGTTATTTCAACAGCATTTAAATGTTTAAAGTTGATCGAACGCCAGCTGGGGTGTAAAATAGTGTGTAACTTGGGGGCAAATTGTAGGGTGTGACAAAATATCGATATAAAAAAAAAAAAGATATACTTTATACAGTATAGCCTACTGAAATATTTATGTTGCAATATCACATCAATATTAAAAAACGCAGTATGCCCAATCGATATATGTATATGTATATATATATATATATATATATATATATATATATATATATATGTGTGTGTGTGTGTGTGTATAACTTTACTAACGAGAGTTCATCGTTTTGGTACAAAATCTTGCAAGAGTTTGGCCGCATTCTAATTCCCCCCCCATAATGTATTCCAGTTGTCTCAGAACTTGTTTTTCCGAGGAAGTGACGTCATGAACTCGTTTTTTCCGATATACAAGCTCGTAATTCCCGAGATTGTATATTTAAAGATGACTGTGTCCAGTACCATTGTTGTGTTTATAAAACTTCTAGATATTTTCTGTTCATAAGTTTCAAGTGTAACCAAACACTGAGTTGTTGCTGATGAATTTTACAGTCTCACAGCAGTCATTTTTTCTTTAAAACGCAGCGTGAAAATATCTTGTTTATTAAACACACACACTTAGGCTGTGTCAGAATGTCCACCCTATTTCCTAGCTAGGGCCCTATATACTGTAGGGATCACGCCATTTTGTAGTAGTGTCCAAATGCCCAGCAAGAAAAAAGTAGTGCACTCAAAATTACCCACAATGCATCTAGTGAGCTTCGATGGTCCCTAGACAACAATATAGACTCAACTCAACTCAACTTTATTTATAGAGCCCTTTAAAACAGCCACAGTTGGAACAAAGTGCTGTACACAACAAGCAGATAGTTAAAACCAAGTACAAAATGAGTGTTGTACTTGGTACTGGTGTGACTTTTTGCGTTGCGCATCACCAGCATCCAGCAGTGAAGCAGATGTTTGTGCTGCTGGTGTGACGCAGGAGCAGAACAGCTTAAACCAGCATAGTGGAGAACATCCGACTTTCTTTATGCAGCAATCTCCGAATCCTAACCACCAAGTTTCCTCCTCAGTTTTATAATCCGTTGCGCCGTTGGCTTGAAGATTACGTCCATATTTAAACCCTCTCATGTCAGCAGGTCCGTCCCCACCTGCTGAATAAAGTTATGTACAATGGTTCTTTGCTCTGGTCCAGCGAAGAACTGGTGCCTCTTTAGAAGCAGTTTGGAGCGCGAGGAGCGCGCGGCTCTGAACCAGAACCAGCTCAGCAGAAAATGGGCCCATGCTTTACTCTCATTTTACCCACCTGAGGTCCATTCACAAAAACAGCAACATGTGGCATTGGACCTTTGGCTCATCACTTATGAGGGTGGGATTCGGCCAATCAGAGTGCGTATAACTGTTTCCATACACGTTCTCTGCATGGGCGCCCACTAAAACACATCAGACACCGGCCGCTTTGTTCGGTTTTCAGAGGGTTTTATGTGTGTGTGATTTTTAAGATAAAGAAGCGGTAAAGCGTGCATGAGGTAATGCTACATGCACGGGCATTTTTTAATTTTCCCTCCCCCTAAATCTGACGGGCAGCTGCTTATTTCCTCTTCCTTCATGGACCCCTGAATGCGTCTGGCCCCCGGTGCAGCTGCACCATCGATACTTGCGCCTGTGTCAGGAAGACTGCAGGCATGAAACATGTCGAGGTAAAAACAAACATCTGGCAGCAGAAACAGTGAAATGTTAACATGAACGTGGAAAGATGAAAGAAAATGTTGCAGCATTATGATTTTTTCTCAGGAACATTTGTTTATAAAAGCTTCATTTCAAACCAATCTATGATCTTTAAAGTGACCTGGGACTTCATCAGTCTACTAGTAAGTAAGTAAGTAAGTAAAATTTATTTATAAAGCGCTTTTCACAGATAAAAATCACAAAGTGCTGTACATAAAGAATAATTGGTACAATGAAATAACATAACATATTAAAAGAACATATAACAGAAACATAGAATAAACCCAGTCAATCACCATCAAATCAACCAACAGCCTTCCTAAATAAAAACGTCTTCAGCAGTTTTTTAAAAGTTTCCACAGAGTCAACCAGACACAGGGACAGGGGGAGGTCATTCCAGAGTCTGGGGGCTACAGTCTTAAAAGCCAGGTCCCCCCGGGTTTTAAAGCGGGTCTTTGGGACCTTCAAGAGATTCTGGCCTGAGGAACGGAGGGTGCGCCCTGAGGTATAGAGACACAGCAGATCAGTAATGTACCGGGGGGCCTGGCCATGCAGTGCCTGGAATGTCAATGTTAAAATTTTAAAATCAATTCGGAATTTAACCGGGAGCCAATGAAGATTTAACAGAATAGGGATGATGTGGACCGTTCTGGATGAACCTGATAAAAGTCTAGCAGCAGAATTTTGAACTAACTGGAGTCTTTTGAGTGTTGTCTTATTAAAACAAGTAAAAACAGAATTACAATAATCGATACGCGATGAAATAAAAGCATGAATGATCATTTCAAGGTCTGCCCTTGAAATGATCATTCATTTCATGGGCAGACCTTGATTCATTTCAAGTATGCCCTGAACTCATGCTGTTCAGGGCAAATCTCAGAGTTACATCAGACTTTCCCACATGCAGCCCTAAAATTCTCTCCAGAAAAGCTACATGTCAGGCAGACAAACGGCAGCACAGCTGAGCAGACTTCCTGCAGTTCCCAGCCTGGTAACAACACCGGAAAATGAAATCTGACCCATAAGAAGCCCCGTCTGGCTTTTTTTGCTTTTGTGATCTGGCAGAAATATTTTGGGAATCTTCAGAGCAGGCTTTATTTTGGCTGCATGGTTGACTTTTCAGTCGCGAGCTGAAAGGATCACCGCTCTGATCAAACGTATCCTCCACAGCAGACTGACAGCAGCAGTAGCAGGTCAGCAGTGGCATCGCCTTCTCCTGAAGTTGAGTCATCAGCGTGGGCTTATTTACTGACAGAATGGGAGGAAATTTATCATCTTTCATGTAAAACATTAGAAACTGAAAGTGTTTTATTTTAAAAAAGATTTTAGTGGTTGGGATGATTGGTATTTTTACCGATATCTGATACACCGATATTGTCCAACTCTTAATTTCCGATATCAGCTGATGCCGATCTATGCAGAGAACTGTGAGGTTGTATCTCTCATATTCTGAGAGATACAACTATATTCTGCTCCGAGAGCAAAGATCCCAAAATATCCTTAACTCAGCCAGAGGAGTTCATTTTGGACATCTGGCTGCCAGATATCAGATACTAGCAGGTATTAGCCAATATGCGGCTAATTATAACGTTTCTGACAAATTGGTAACTTAACCAACAACTTAAAACCAGACATATTATAAGCAGCTTCAAAGCAAGTCAGTCTGTAGGTGCAGCTGCAACGTAGTCACATGACTCTGAAAGGAATGCTGGGATATGAAGTTCTTCCAGAATAACAGGGACTTTTATACATGCTGGACTGCTGCTAATAGAACTGAATCCCCTGCAATTCCATGACAGAAAAGGGAGGTCTCATAATATTTTTTCATTTCTTGCGTAAAAATATCAGAACGAAAAAAACCCAGCAATATTTTCCATTATCACATTTTAATGCCAATATCGGCGGACAATTATTGTATATCTCTAGGTAGAGGCAGTACGTGTTTATGGAGCATGCTTTATCTTTGTGTTGTTTAGAGTTCTTTATCTTGCATGAATTTTCTTTTCCACCTGTTGAAAAGAGCCGAGCAGGAAAAATCCGAACCTCATCCATCTGGTTTATGGTTGCTAATCCCTCTTTCCTTGCCGAGGGGGGTTATAACATAAGGAGTTTAAAGGTCAAGATGAATTAGGTCAAATGACACTCTAGTCTTAAGTGTGTCCACATGACCGCATCCCACCACCTCCATTAACCCTTCTATTGTCTGTCCTTGAAAGGTGCACAGAAAGTTACTCAAACCCAACCTACAACTGTGCAGTTTATCTAGAGCATAAGGTTTTTTTTTGTTTGTTTGTTTTTTTTAAACAAAGAGCAGACAAAACAGATATTACAAGACAGAAAAACGGACAGGGTCATCAGTGGTCAGGTGAGAAGCTTCATTTGCAGGTTCCACATGTAGTACATGATGTAGTAAAGTAAAATTAGATTAATCTTTGGTTACTTGTAGGAATGTTTGATATTGGCTCCTTTTTTTTTTTTTTTTTTTTTTTTACCAATATCCGATATACCGATATTATCTAACTCTTAATTTCCAATATCAACCAATACAGATCTTTGCAACCAGTCAACATGTGGCTAATTATAATGTTTCTGACAACTTGGTAACTTAACCAACAACTTAAAAGCAGACATATTATCAGCAGCTTCAAAGCAAGTCAGTCTGTAGCAGCAGCAGCTGCACCGTAGTCACATGACTCAAAGGAATGCTGGGATATGAAGTTCTTCCACAAAAAAACTGCTGGACCTTTGGAACAACAAGATCTCACGAGATATTGTTCGTGAAAATATCAATAAAGCAATTTTTAATGTTGATGCAATATTGTTACTCAAAATATCATGATATTTCATTGTCCAGATATTTTCTTACATCTCTACTGCTATGTGGCAACGCATTTTGTTGTGTCATCAAAAAAGTTAAAACGGTTACCAATACTTTCCGACATCACATTTTAATGCTGATATCAGCCGATGATATCGGGCATCTCTGGTTTCATGAAATACTGTTCATATTCATGTCTTTGAGACATCTGTTAATATTCTTCCATCATAGTTGAAGTCCTTCATATCACAGATTTTTAAGACCTTAGAGATATCTGATATTATCGGCCTATATCGGCATTAAAAAATGTGATATTAGGAAAATCTGTATTGTTTTTTTTTCTGTCAAAGTCTTGCAAGATCTCAACCGTCCATTGTAGGGCAGCAACAATTACTCGATTAATTCGCTTTATAAAATTGCTCGAGAAAAATTACCTGCCTCGAGGATTCGTTAAATTCACTCTTTGTATTTTGCGCATCCGCCCGGATGGTTTTTCTGTTACACAACCCGGGCTGAACGTTAACGCAAATGACGTTCCCCCCCCCCCACACAGGTATTTCTGTTGAACATAACAATTCAATTCAATTCAACTTTATTTGTATAGCGTCCATTCATGACAATGTCACCTCAGGGCGCTTAAACAGACAGAAAAATTCAGGTCAGATTCATAATAGCCTAGTTAAGGAAACCAACAGATTGGATCGAATCTTGACTTGACCCGGTCCAATCCCCCATCCTGAGCAAGCACGGAGGGGTGGCGACAGTGGGAAGGAAAACACCCTTTTAACAGGGAGGAAAAACCTCCGGCAGAACCCGGCTCAGGTAGGGCGGCCATCTGCCTCGACCGGCTGGGGGGGAGAAGACAGAAAGGGAGACCAACAAACACTGCAACGTTATCCAGCCAGATCTGCTGAGAGAGGAGAACACAGTTAATGATGCAATACTGTCACAGGTTTCTACATGGAGAGACAGAGATGGTGGGAGAGGAAGAGCCCAGTGCATCATGGATGTCCTGCAGCAGTCTAAACCTATAGCAGCAACAGTTAGCTTTATGCTGATAACGTAACCAACGTGGAGGGAGGAAATACTGTATGGGACCCTACAAACTGGACCGAAAGAGAGAGAGAACACAGTACCTTCTCCGCTAATCGGTACGCACGTGATCCAGGACAAAGAAATAATAAAAGTCCTTTATTATTTGTATGATTGGCGGATTTGGCTGCACCTGGTCGGTAAAGGCAGTTCAGAGTGGGTTCGTCTGTTCTGCGTTCCGTGTGCTGCGCAGTAGGGCTGGAAGATTATGGAAAAAACAATTATCACAATTATTTTGATTGGTATTGAAATCACGATTAATATGCATGATTATTCATTGATTTAAAAAAAAAAAGTGTTTACTGAATCACCAAAACTCAATCTCAAATATAACTTAAAAAAATGAAGAAAAAAAAACTGAAATAAATCAGAAACAAGTAAAGGAATAAAATAATAATGATATATCAAAACAATAACAGATATAGAAAATGAATAGCCAGTCTATGTGCATTCCTGTTCTATGCTCCACCATTGAACAATGTACATGTGCATTAAAAAGTTTAGAGAAAGTTTAATTCAGTTCACCTGGAGAAGTTGTAGTGGATTTTAGATTAATTCTGACATCAAATAAAAAGCCAAATATCCTTGTTGTTTTTATGTTTTTAATATACTGCGTTAAGAATAAAAACGTTTTTTTGTATGAAAAAGTGTTTTTGAAAAAATGTTTTGATTGGCTGACTGACAGGAATAGGATTGCCTTGGATGGACGGAGTGGAGCGTGTAGTGTTGCTGTGTTGACGTGTTGATGTGTTGCTGCAACTTTGTCTTCTGAGTGTTTTGCATGTATGAAAATGAGCATGCACGAGCCTCCATCCAGGACGCCGCCTCAGCTGCTCCCCGTCTGACGAAACCCTGAAGTGAGAGCAGGGTTCCTGCGGCACCTCTGCTTACTGTGCACTGATGTTGGTTCCTCACATGTGATCCTGCTTCAGAGATGCAACTCCAGACTGGTTGCCATGCCCCTCTGAAAACTCTGCAATCAGCTGCTGTTGTGCAGCTTTGGCCTTTCTGTTCCCCCTCAGTGTTTTTTACACATCACCCGGTTGCCTTGACAACCGGGCCCTCCATAAATACTGGTGGTATTTGCAAGGCTGCATCCTGAGTAGGATGGAGAACAGGAAGCTTCATGTGAAGATGGCCTGCAGCCGAGCCAATGGCAGATCGATTTGCAGCCTCCTCAGAAAGTTTTCAGCCTGAGTGGTGTGACGGGGATCACGTTACATATTCTGCCTCCTATCCGCTAAACCTGGCCGGTGCGTACGCCTGCTGCCACAGCAGCGACGTGATGAATGACTGACGGGATTCATTGTGCTGAAAATGAGAGACCTGAGCAGAAATTGAAAATGATAAAATAAAGAAAATGCACATAAATGTGGTGAGAATGAAGAGAAATGTATGAAGTTGTGCTAAAAATCAGAGCATGTTAGCCTGCAGCTGTTTTACTTCAATTTTATGAGTTATATAAATGTTATTTCCAAAAATGTCCGATATTATCAACCAATATCATCGAAAAATATTGGAATCTTTTTTTCCTACCAGTATTTTTACTGACAAAATCTCACAAAATCTTGTTTCGTGTCTAGTTTTCCGTGAATAGTTTTGCAACCTCCATTGGAAAACCGTCCGATCCGAGAGTTTGGCACAAACTCTATATTTTGCACGAACACAGTTATTGTGCGTTCTAGGGCTGGGAAAAAATATTGATACACTGAAATATCGCAATATTTTCATCTGCTGATATCATATCGATATTTAAAAATGCAGTGTCGATCTATTTACCTAATGAAATCTTGCGGGATTTCATCGTTCTGTTGCAAAATCTTGCAGATTTTCGTGAAATCTTGCAAGATTTCGTAAAAGAACTACGAAATCTTGCAAGATTTCATCGGCAAATTAGATCAGTATTGTGTTTTTAAATATCAATATGAAATCGGCATATAAAAATATCGCGATATTTCAGTGTATCAATATTTTTTCCCAGCCCTAGTGCATTGCCGTTGTCTCATTGTCCCGTGCAGCCACTAACAGGTGAAGTGATTACCAGGTAAACTCTGCTTCTCTGCACTGCGGCTCCTTGATGATTTAGAAAAAAACACAGCGCATTTTCTACCTCTCAAAGGAAGGATAAGTCCGGGTAAAAGCGGGCGTTTTGTCACCTTATAATACAAAGCATTCAAAAATATATGAATAACGAGTATGGGGGCATGGGGCAAGAGCCCCACGTTACCACTAGCTTCAAGGCGGGTGGATGGATTGATATCAGTTTCTACTGCGACGGAACAGCGGAGTCTGAAAGTGAAACTAACGAGTTGGAGATAATTTCACCACAGATGCTCCTCAGCATTCTGGTGGAGAAAACAGCGGCGCCACAGTGGGACTCATACCAAAGTAGCTATAAGGGAAAGTACGGTGTGGAAACCTGATATTGGCTGCATGCGGCACAGAGTGCGTACACGTCATGCGTCATTGCGCGGAAACCCGGCTTAGTCGAGTAGTCGGCTATATGGCCGGCAGCCAGTGCTTGTGGAAAACACTGCCAAATGTCACGAGATTTTGTTCCATTAGCATTAGTCCATGTAGAAAAGTCCCTGTTATTGTGGAGGAACTTCATATCCCAGCATTCCTTTCAGAGTCATGTGACTACAGTGCAGCAGCTGCTGCTACAGACTGACTTGCTTTGAACCTGCTTATAATATGTCTGGTTTTAAGTTGTTGGTTAAGTTACCAAGTTGTCAGAAACATGATAATTAGCCACATGTTGGCTAATACCTGCTAGTATCTGATATCTGGCAACCAGATGTCCAAAATGAACTCCTCTGGCTGAGTTTAGGATATTTTGGCATCTTTGCTCTCGGAGCGGAATATGAGAGCTACAACCTCACAGCTGTCAGCATAGATCGGTATCAGTTGATATTGGGTATTGGAAATGAATAGTTGAAGAATATCGGTATATTGGATATCGGTAAAAAAGCCAATGCTGGACATCCCTAGTTAATTCTTGTTGCTTTAATTATTTGTGTGAGAAGGGCAGATTTTCAGACCAGGTCTTTGTTGAATAAGTTTGCTCATACGAGGATTTTCTCTTCGGATGGTGCAAAAACAAGAAAAAGAAGACAAGACAGACGTAAGAGGTCAAGTTTTGGTCCTGGTGGACGACAGCCTTCTGTCACAGGGGCGAGGGATGAAGGGTTGGTGTTGGAGGTGGGACGGATCGGCCATGGTCTCTCCATCCAGCCTCAGTCCTGGAGGGGTCTAAAATTACAGCTGATCACTTTCTCAGTCAACCGCATGATGAGCTGGAGTCTGGTTCTTTGATTATAGAGGATTTTTTTCTTTCTGCTCTTTTACATTCCAGTACTTCAAATTTTTGTATTGATGTTTTTCTTTTGTAAAGAAGTAAATAAATACTTTGAATAAAAAATAAATAAATAAATAAATAAGTGGAAAGAGTAAGTCGTGATGGAGCTGAGAGGTGAAGTTAGAGTCTGGTTCAAAAAGCAGGAAGAGTGTGTGAATGTGTGTGTGTGTGTACTTGTACAAGCAACATTGTGAGGACCACTTTGCGTGTTTAAACCAGCAAAGTGAGGACATTTTTTGGAAAGTGACGACAATTTGGCTGGACTTCATTAAAAAAGCGTAAGAGAAACAGAAAAAAAAACATTTTTGAGGGTCAAGATTTGGTTTTTAGTTTAGGTAAGATTCAGGTTTTGGTTATGGCTAGGGAGAGGGCCAGGTTTAGGCAATCAGTTGTGATGGTTAGGGTTAGAGTAAGGGGCTAGGGAATGCATTATGCCAATGACTGTCCTCACAAAGATAGAAGTATGTGTGTACCAAGTGTGTGTACTCTTTCTTTACAAAGAATCAACAGCAATCCTTTTATGAGGAAAGATGTGGCCCCTCAGGTTACTCAGACCCCCGTACGGTTCAATCTCACAGACAATATCAGCTTTAAATTGGTCCTGAACTCCATCTCTGCTCGTTCACCTTCGCCCCCAGCCTCTGAAGAGCTAAAACCTCAAGCAGGAGGAAAGTAAATGTTTCCCTCGGTGTGAGCGGTGCTTCGTTTTGGGACTAAAATGACTCTTCATGAAGGAAAAGTGAAGTTGGAGCGTCTGTTTCCTGTTTCCCGTGCGCTGCGGTGGTTGTTGCTCTTGTCGGTTCTGGGGATGGTTCATAAAGCCGTTTATCAGCACTGATCACATTCACCAGCTGCTTTCCTTCAGCATGAAGAGGGATGACATGACCCGAGGTGTCGGGATCTTCCAGATGGCTAGACAAACTTCTTCAGGGTTTAGAAAGGTTATTTGTGCCAAAGAATATAGGTTGTTTATTAACTTTTGTACTGCTGTGTTTATTCTCAGTATGTCTGACTCAAACCAAAAATCAGTCAACAGGAAAAAACAGCAAATGTTCTGACACAGTATCGTACGATGAAGTCGTAAATGTTCAGCCTGACTCCTTATATGGCTTAAAAGTGATTGGTGAAAAATATTCTTCATAATCATCTGTAAGACTTCTTCATAAAGAGTAGAGATGCATGATATTATCGGGCCGATACTGGTATTGGCCAAAATTGGCTTTAAAACTGATTATCAGCATCAGTCGATATCGACTGATATACCTCAACGCTACATAACAGGTGCTGTTTGGTTACAGAATGCTGTTTTGTTGTTTGTTTTTCTTTGTTTTTAAATCCTTGGGGCATGGAAGCAACATTAGGCCACGCCCACTCATAATAACGCTCCAGCAACTACCGGATCTGCAGCAGAAATATTTTTCTAATTTTTCACAAGGAATGACTATGACATAGTTTTTATCTTTAATATCGGTATCAGTCATCAGCCAAATGAGTTGTAAAATATCAGCTTTTTGGATATCGACCAAAAATCCCAACTGTGAAAACAGGAAAATGTACATTTGATTTTTTTGTCTTTTATACATCTCAACAGGAAGTAAGTTGATGACGGTGATGATTATGGTGATGTTGATGATGATATCTGGCCTAGAGCAGCCAGATATCATCAGGTGCTCTGTGTCTTTAAAGTAGGGATTGACCGATACAGATTTTTTAGGGCCGATGCCAATGTTTTGTCATCAGCCTCAGCCGATGGCCGATACAACCTGACAATATTTTGGGCCGATAATTGGGCCAATACTGCATTTGACTCCCAAATTGATATAATGAAGGATACAATGAAAAGTAATTTTAAAACTATCTTAATATAAAAAAAGAACAAAGCAGTTCAGATAAAACAGAAACATTGCACTTATAAACAAATATAAGATAGAACCAAAAAATATAATATATGTATATATATATATATATATGAAAAAGTCTGTAATCTATGCAGAGTGGAGGTATCGGCCAATGCCGATACCAGCAAAAAAATACAAGTATCGGCCTAAAATATCGTCCGGCCGATGTATTGGTCTTTCTTCCTTTAAAGCCAAATTCATGCAGCATTATGAAGAAAACAACGTATTTAAAAGGCAGTTTGAATTGAAACACACACACACACACACACACACACACACACACATACGCACACGTAACAAGTTTCACTGACTCAACCTTCACCTTCATCATCCTCACTCACCGGGTAGGAATGAAGGGAATAAAATGAAAACTATTTCTCTTTTGTTTCTGTTTTTTCTTTATATAATGTTTTATCCGTCTTATTTTCACAATTCTTTAAATCATTTTGTAAATATTTTTACGCATGTTTTGCTGTTGTTCGGTCATATTTTTGTTTTTTCTGTGTTCTATTGTTTATATTTACCCCCAAAAACCAACTAAAACATCCCAATGAGACGTTAATGACCAAGTACTTCATGTGATTTATTTGAAAGATACACTTTGTGTGTGCTGAGTTTATAACCGTTTGCTTTTGTTTTAAGCTTATTTATTATTTATTCATTTTGTGTGTGTTTTCCATGCTCCATCTTTATTTTAAATTGCCTCTTACAGTAGGGGCAAATAAAATAACTTGAATGAAAAAGAATTTAGGGCTGCTCGATTTTGGAAAAAGTGAAATCACGATTTGTTTAAACGATTATGTTTCAGTTACATGTGGCATTTACAGTATTTAGCATTTCACTCTTGTCAAAAACACTTTTTGCATAAATTATCAATAACAATGAAATTGAAAAAAATGTAGGCTACAAATATGTACGTTACAGCTGTTTTTCAATGAATAAACATTAATTAAATAAAATTAATATAGGCACAGAAAAGCCTTATTTAATCCAAAATAAACCGTCCAGCTGATCTGCAATTTCTCTATATTTGAAGGATAAAATATACTTATTTTTATACAAAATAAAAAACAAACAAACCAAACTTTAAGCTGTAGTGTGTGCGATGCTACAACATTATAAATCTAATTTTTTTTTTTAAAAGACACCCAACTAATTGCACAAGCGAGAAGCCACTAGAATTTATTTTAACTTAAGAATAACTTTCAGAAATTGTGTAAAGAAAAATTGCAAATAAATCATTTCACCTGGATTATATAAGTTTGGAGATCGTTTGACATTAAAATTGAAATCACGATCAAATTTTGATTAATTGCACAGCCCAAATGGAATTTCATGTTTTACTGTGTGTTTGCTGTTTTCTAAGATCTAAGAGCTTTTCTGTTGTTGCAGCTCTTTGTGTTTTTGGTTCATGTTTCATTTGTATTTTATTATTTATTTTCATTTTTATTTTCGAACAGTTTAAAACTTTCTGTTTATTTTTTATGTAATCTGATGTGATTCTGTTTTATTTAATTTAAATGAATTTCATTTACTGTGGTGGTGATATACCCTCTTTGGTAATTGTTTCTGTGTGCGTTACCATTTTGCAGCTCAGGGCTGCTGATTACTGCTGTGTTTTATGGCTGTGAAATGTGCAAACGTAGTTTCTGGGGCTCGTCTGCAGCCTGAGGGGCTTCAGTAAAGTGTGCAGCTGAGTCTCCTGCTGGCGCAGATTCGGTAACAATCCAATTTTTCTGTGAGAACGTGCCCGTTTAACGTCTGCAGGGCTCGTCGAGGAGCCGCTGGGTGATGCAGGTGCATGTCAGGCTTCAGTTTCAGGTTTCCAGAGTTGCTCTGTGAGCTCCAGCCCAGTTATAGCAGCATGTCTATATTTAGAAGTGCTTGGATCATGAAGATTATCCCGGTGCTGTAAGTGACTGATGTTTGACACAGAAAAGCTGCGGCTGATATCCTTTTAATCAGACGACTGCACATTCCTCTGCTTTCCTGCTGCAGATATCTTCAAGTGCGGAAGTCCTGCTCAGCCTGATGGCAGTTAGTCCTCATTTCTGGCCTCAGAACTTTGTGTTTCTGCAGGCTGGACTCTTATCAGCCCCGTGCTGTCATGTATGCTTCTTCTTTTGCGTTATCACCACAATCATCATCAGCATCCTCATCTAGCTTCACAGCTCCCTGCAGAAGCTGGCATGACAGGTGATGAAAAGCGTCATAATCGGCTTCCTGTTTCAGTTTGAGTGACATTTATTAACTTCATGTTCTGCAGAGAAACGCGTTTTATGCATGATCATCCAAAGACGTCCCACTTCCCTTGCTTTCTGTTTTATTGAAGTCAAACAGCATCTTTACGTTTAATTTGTCTTGTTAATTAAAATAAGAACGACTTTTGTGCAGCTGCTTTCTCCGGCGTGCAGAAAGGAGGCTGAGGGAACATAATGTGCCACCGAGGAGGTGTAAGCGAGCTCTCCCTGTTTCCCCATCTCCCCTCATCTCTGTGAGTCACTGTTAAAACGGCGACACTGAGGCAGCCGCTGTCCTCGGGTCAGTTGCACTGCCTCGTTACTGACGCACAGTTAACCCAGACTAACGGAAACTTAGCAAAAGAATCGCTTCTCTGACTCTTCTGGGTTGATGCCTGCAACATGCATGCCTCTTCTGTTGTCACTGGTGGTGTGGAGATACACTCAACTCACGAGACGATATTTTCACATCACTTTTGAGAAAATATGGCTTGAAAAAAATCTGACGTCTTTATATAACAGTCACAAAACAATTTAAAAATGTTTTATAAGCCCATGCAGGGCTAAAGCAGGAGCTTTCACAGCTGAACTCCTTTCCACAAACAGAATTAAATATTTCTTTAAAAAAAAAAAAAAGCAAACAAGACACTAGTTTGGTTTTCAGTAAACAGTCTACAACATGCTGCAGCTTTTAACTTTCTTTTGTGCACACTCTTCATTGTTAGGCATTAATATCTGACTGTGCACCGGGGTGAGATCAGCCAGTGGAGCTTTGAGCGTTTCATTTTCAGTCTGGTTCATGCAGCAGAGTTGCATGTTCTGCTGCAGCTGGGAGCAAAGACGCTGCTGCATGAAGACTGAGCCGCTCTGTTTCTGAAGGAGGGATCACAAGATGTTAGAGAAGAGTAAATAGTTTCACGTCAGTCTCCAAAAGTCACCAATACCACCAGAGAAAGTCACTAAATTGTTGCTAATCCCTTTATTTTGCCAAACAAGCCAAGCGGGCCAAACCTTTTGAATAATGTTCCCAATATCTCCAGAGATGGCGCTGCATTCAGATTCACCGTAGGCGAGGACAAGACGTACAACGAACAAGAAGGTTCTCACAACTTCCGTTTCCTCCGCAAAATGACATTATTTTTGTGCGTACTTACGAGGAGCTGGATGTGCTTTCATCAGACCAAATATCCATTAAAGCTTTTACTTACTCGTAACTCCACGTCTGCCATCTTTAGAAGTACTCCACTCCCACACGTGTATCTATAGTCATAGCGTTTACCCACGTTGCCCACCATTATACCTACAATGCCAATGCAATTAGTAGTCCACGTCCTGTATTTGGTTCACTTGAAACGGACCGAGACCTGCGTTTGTAGGCGGACCGAGTTCGCTTTTTTGTTCCAGATCAGAGTCCGTTTGCACATTCATAACTCCCCTAAACGAAGCGGACTTTCCGTGCAAACACACTCTTGCTATGTCCAAATGTCCACCCTACTCCCTACAGTACATAGGGCCCTATATAGGGATCACGCCATTTTGTAGTGGTGTCTGAATGTCCAGCAAGAAAAAAGTAGTGCACTCAAAGTTACCCACAATGCATCTTGAAAACTAGTGAGCTTCGACAAGTATACCCAGCTGCAGCCACATATCCAGAGGCGTGTCATGAAACTGGGCGTGGTTTGTAGTGAAAATGGGCGTAGCTGGTACTGATGTGTGAGAATGGTTGTTCTCACAGGGGAGGAGGTTAGGGTTAGGGTTAGGGTCCATTGGTAGGCGTGGTTGTATAGGGCTACAGGTAGGTGCTACTCAGCTTCGATGGTCCCTTGATGGGACGGTATAGACCACAATGCATTGCGGTCCGGAGAGCTGAATGGCGTTAGGTGTTGCACACGTCGAGCAGCAGTAAAATAAAAAAAAAAAAAAAAAAAAAAGGAGAGAAAAACAAGAGAAAAGTGATTAAACACAATATAAGTAAATAAAATACCTTCATTTAAAATTACAGATTTGATTTGGAATTAAATGTTTTCGTGCGTCGTGAGTGCCGCTGTGGTTGCCACGGTGACAGCTGGTAATCACATGATTTACGGCGAGAAAAAAGTAGTCAGCTTTGTGTCCGAATCACAGGCAGAATGAGGGCACTATAGTGTGCTATGTAGTGCAGTGAATGAGGGGTTAGGGAGTAGGGAGGACATTCGGACACAGCTTCTAATTTTAATAAAAAAATGTTTTGTGAATGCGCCCTAAACATAATGACCAACTGGCAAAGGTAGCAACATACTGGTGCTGCTGCCCTTCATCAGTTTCTGGCAGACCACTCTTCAACACCAGCATCCCAGCTACCCTTCAGCTCTGACAGCGGATGTGGTCCCTGTCGAGTGCCCTGGAACAGAGCACTCCCCCATGGCCGCTCCATCACTCATCGCCTTCCCCTCAGATCAAGCCACAGAAAGACCAAAATAACAGCAGAAGAAAACAACAAAAACACACTCACACTTCAGTAGAAAACTGGCCGACTGTCACTCCATTGCAGGTTAGGTAAACAGGTGTCTCTTATAACAGAGACGGCATGTCTCAACCCAACTTACCTGCAGAAATAAAAAAAATAAAATTAAATAAAATGAATAAAAATAAAAGCCAAGATGGTGGCAGAAACCATACTTCAGTTCAAAATGGCTGAATTTCAGTATTTAAGTGTAACTTCAATTTAAACAGTAACCTGACGTTATGCACAACCCCTCCCACCGCCACATTCTGAAAATGCCAGAAAAGTCTGAGAGTAGGGGGGTCGTGAACACACAGGCCCTAAACTAAAGAACAACAGTCAGAAGCTCAGCGGCCACTAGCAGCACCTCCCTCACAGAGCGGTCGTTTAAGACTTTATATGTCTCACTTCAGAATGAGCCCTCTTACTGTTAATGCTCCACATTAGCAGTGCAGGCACAACCTCAACTAATGACTACGAATGTTTGATATTTTTTTATTGTCCACCTCTTAATTTCCGATATCTGATATCAACCGATACCAATCTATGCGGAACACTGTGAGGTTGTATCTCTCATAATTTGAGAGATACAATAAAGATCCCAAACTATCCTTAACTCAGCCAGAGGAGTTTATTTTGGACATCTGGCTGCCAGATATCAGATACTAACAGGTATTAGCAACATGTGGCTAATTCTAATGTTTCTGACAACTTGGTAAATTAACCAGCACCTTTGGGGAAGTGGGTAGCCTGGAGGTAATGACCAACCTTCATTTGGTGCGGAAGACCTGTGTTTGAGTCCCCAACACGACATTCAGGTGAACCACTGTGGACCCCTAAGCAAGGTCCTTAACCCCCACCAACTGCTCCACGGGCGCTTTAAGTCGCAGCCCACCGCTCACTGGTACTACTGTACCCAGATGGGTAAAATGCAGAACCCTAATTTCCCCTCAGGGATCTAAACAGTACATAAAAAAACAGACATATTATAAGCAGCTTCAAAAGAAGGCAAGTCTGTAGCAGCAGCAGCTGCACCGTAGTCACATGACTCTGAAATGAATGCCAGGATATGAAGTTCTTCCACAATAACAGGCTGGACCGATGGAACAAGGTTTCAAAACGGAACAAGATCTTGTGAGATTTCATTTGTAAAAATATCAATTAAAAAAAAGATGCAGATAAAATCCAACATTTAAGTTTAATGTCTATCGGCTGGTAGTATCGGTAGGCCGATAGTACTGTATGGGACATGTACTAATGACCATGCAGAATGTAGAATGAAAATACAGTGTTTTCCTGAGAGCTGCTCCCAATGTTTCCTTTCAGCTAAATTAATTTAACTCAACTTGAAAGTAAACAGTAGTCAAGTCATATTGCATGACAATGAAGTGTTGCTTTAATGAACTGAAGCAGTTCTGTGGTTTTTGAAAAGACGTGTCTGGTTTATTCATACCGAGGACACGTGCAGAATGGATCCATATCATGCAGTCACATCTGTTCACAGCAATCGTGGCGATCGCTCTCTATCACTCTGCTTCTTGTTATCGTGAGCTCTGGTGATGTCACTGTTGCTAGGCAACCTTAGGAGCAAAACAGAATCCCTCTCTGCTCAGAGGGGAGGCCCCGTATGCTTGATTGGCACGTGCTTCGTCTGTTTCCGTCACACTCGCTTGGCGTGTACACACAGACCTCCTCTTTGTTCCCTTTGTAGGAGAACATCACTAAACATGAACATGTGCAGCCCATTAGAACCTGGTTCATGTAGCCCAGCAGCTGACGGGGGAAAGGCTGACGTAAGGCACATCAGTAGAGCCAGACTCATGAGAAAAGAAGGGATGAGGGTTGGAGCATCGTTTGTTTGTTCAGTCCAGAACACAAACACAAAAGGAAGCGCAAATGTAAGCCCACAAATTAAATCCTCCAATCAGACAAGTTCATAAAAATAATGATCCAGGTCTGGGTTTTCTGTAACAGTCCAAGAACAGCTGGATCAGTTTAGACCTGCAACACAGTCCAGGAACAGCTGGATCAGTTTAGACCTGCAACACAGTCCAGGAACAGCTGGATCAGTTTAGACCTGCAACACAGTCCAGGAACAGCTGGATCAGTTTAGACCTGCAACATAGTCCAGGAACAGCTGGATCAGTTTAGACCTGCAACACAGTCCAGGAACAGCTGGATCAGTTTAGACCTGCGACACAGTCCAGGAACAGCTGGATCAGTTTAGACCTGCGACACAGTCCAGGAACAGCTGGATCAGTTTAGACCTGGGACACAGTCCAGGAACAGCTGGATCAGTTTAGACCTGCAACACAGTCCAGGAACAGCTGGATCAGTTTAGACCTGGGACACAGTCCAGGAACAGCTGGATCAGTTTAGAACTGCAACACAGTCCAGGGACAGCTGGATCAGTTTAGACCTGCAACACAGTCCAGGAACAGCTGGATCAGTTTAGACCTGGGACATAGTCCAAGAACAGCTGGATCAGTTTAGACCTGGGACACAGTCCAGGAACAGCTGGATCAGTTTAGACCTGCGACACAGTCCAGGAACAGCTGGATCAGTTTAGACCTGCGACACAGTCCAGGAACAGCTGGATCAGTTTAGACCTGCGACACAGTCCAAGAACAGCTGGATCAGTTTAGACCTGGGACACAATCCAGTAACAGCTGGATCAGTTTAGACCTGGGACACAATCCAGGAACAGCTGGATCAGTTTAGACCTGCGACACAGTCCAGTAACAGCTGGATCAGTTTAGACCTGTGACACAGTCCAGGAACAGCTGGATCAGTTTAGACCTGCAACACAGTCCAGGAACAGCTGGATCAGTTTAGACCTGCGACACAGTCCAGGAACAGCTGGATCAGTTTAGACCTGCGACACAGTCCAGGAACAGCTGGATCAGTTTAGACCTGCGACACAGTCCAGGAACAGCTGGATCAGTTTAGACCTGCGACACAGTCCAGGAACAGCTGGATCAGTTTAGACCTGCGACACAGTCCAGGAACAGCTGGATCAGTTTAGACTTGCGACACAGTCCAGGAACAGCTGGATCAGTTTAGACCTGTGACACAGTCCAGGAACAGCTGGATCAGTTTAGACCTGCGACACAGTCCAGTAACAGCTGGATCAGTTTACACCTGTGACACAGTCCAGGAACAGCTGGATCAGTTTAGACCTGCGACACAGTCCAGGAACAGCTGGATCAGTTTAGACCTGCGACATAGTCCAGTAACAGCTGGATCAGTTTAGACCTGTGACACAGTCCAGGAACAGCTGGATCAGTTTAGACCTGCAACACAGTCCAGTAACAGCTGGATCAGTTAAGACCTGGGACACAGTCCAGGGACAGCTGGATCAGTTTAGACCTACAACACAGTCCAGGAACAGCTGGAACAGTTTAGACCTACAACACAGTCCAGTAACAGCTGGATCAGTTTAGACCTGTGACACAGTCCAGGAACAGCTGGATCAGTTTAGACCTGTGACACAGTCCAGGAACAGCTGGATCAGTTTAGACCTGCAACACAGTCCAGTAACAGCTGGATCAGTTAAGACCTGGGACACAGTCCAGGGACAGCTGGATCAGTTTAGACCTACAACACAGTCCAGGAACAGCTGGAACAGTTTAGACCTACAACACAGTCCAGTAACAGCTGGATCAGTTTAGACCTGTGACACAGTCCAGGAACAGCTGGATCAGTTTAGACCTGCGACACAGTCCAGGAACAGCTGGATCAGTTTAGACCTGCGACACAGTCCAGGAACAGCTGGATCAGTTTAGACCTGCGACACAGTCCAGCAACAGCTGGATCAGTTTAGACCTGCGACACAGTCCAGGAACAGCTGGATCAGTTTAGACCTGCAACACAGTCCGGGAGAAGCTGGATCAGTTTAGACCTGGGACACAGTCCAGGAACAGCTGGATTAGTTTAGACCTGCAACACAGTCCAGGAACAGCTGGATCAGTTTAGACCTGCAACACAGTCCAGGAACAGCTGGATCAGTTTAGACCTGCAACACAGTCCAGGAACAGCTGGATCAGTTTAGACCTGCGACACAATCCAGTAACAGCTGGATCAGTTTAGACCTGTGACACAGTCCAGGAACAGCTGGATCAGCTTAGACCTGCAACACAATCCAGGAACAGCTGGATCAGTTTAGACCTGTGACACAATCCAGTAACAGCTGGATCAGTTTAGACCTGTGACACAGTCCAGGAACAGCTGGATCAGTTTAGACCTGCGACACAGTCCAGGAACAGCTGGATCAGTTTAGACCTGCGACACAGTCCAGGAACAGCTGGATTAGTTTAGACCTGTGACACAGTCCAGGAACAGCTGGATCAGTTTAGACCTGCAACACAGTCCAGTAACAGCTGGATCAGTTTAAACCTGCGACACAGTCCAGGAACAGCTGGATCAGTTTAGACCTGCGACACAGTCCAGGAACAGCTGGATCAGTTTAGACCTGCAACACAGTCCAGGAACAGCTGGATCAGTTTAGACCTGCGACACAGTCCAGGAACAGCTGGATCAGTTTAGACCTGCAACACAGTCCAGGAACAGCTGGATCAGTTTAGACCTGCGACACAGTCCAGGAACAGCTGGATCAGTTTAGACCTGCCGACAGACCAGGAACAGCTGGATCAGTTTAGACCTGCCGACAGACCAGGAACAGCTGGATCAGCTTAGACCTGCGGACAGACCAGGAACAGCTGGATCAGTTTAGACCTGCGGACAGACCAGGAACAGCTGGATCAGTTTAGACCTGCGACACAGTCCAGGAACAGCTGGATCAGTTTAGATCTGCAACATAGTCCAGGAACAGCTGGATCAGTTTAGACCTGCGACACAGTCCAGGAACAGCTGGATCAGTTTAGACCTGCGGACAGACCAGGAACAGCTGGATCAGTTTAGACCTGCGGACAGACCAGGAACAGCTGGATCAGTTTGGACCTGCGACACAGTCCAGGAACAGCTGGATCAGTTTAGACCTGCGACAGTCCAGGAACAGCTGGATCAGTTTAGACCTGCGACAGTCCAGGAACAGCTGGATCAGTTTAGACCTGCGGACAATCCAGGAACAGCAGGATCAGTTTAGACCTGTGGACAGACCAGGAACAGCTGGATCAGTTTAGACCTGCGACAGTCCAGGAACAGCTGGATCAGTTTAGACCTGCGGACAATCCAGGAACAGCAGGATCAGTTTAGACCTGTGGACAGACCAGGAACAGCTGGATCAGTTTAGACCTGCGACACAGTCCAGAACCAGCAGTAGGGATCACATATTTCGTCTGATGCGTGCTTATCCTCCTAGAGGAGCTGGAAATGGTCACTCGCTACAACCCAACCTTGGATAAGCAACAGAAAACAGTATGATGACGGTTCCTGATGCAGGTCTGTCTGACAGATCAGAGAGTTCAGTTGGACTGAGAGTCCTCCAGAATGCTTCAATGGTTAAATGATATTCTGACTGAGGAGGAAGAAACCTGGAAATCCTTCAGCCTTTCTTTGTGGAAGTTTGTTTTTAAACTGTTTAATGATAAACTGCAGATTTTCTGAACAATGCTGGTTTTTAAGGATTCTGCTTTTTGACCAAATCTTGTTCAAAGTCACTCGTTAAAATAAGATAAGAACAAAAAAAAAAAAAGAAATGTTCATTTAATAATTGCCTCTATCCCAGGTGTTCCTGGAATGTGACATGCAGATTGAATTGAATAAAAAACAAACAAAAAAAACATCTTTTAATCGCTTTCAGCTTCATTATATTTCCAGTGAGAGTTCCCCTTATCTGAATGTTTTACTGGATCTTTATGGAACCAGGCAGACCTGTCCGACACACTCTGCAGATGTGTGTTTCTGTTTCAGCAGCTCATTGTGATGTCAACGTCTGTGAAGCCTTTTTCTCCTCTACTGTACAAATAGTCTGCTGTAGTCAAATCAGCTGATCTGTTCTCACATGATGGGCAAGTTTTAAATATAGAGCAGCTCTGTTTTGACATCATTTATGCTTCTATAAAGTAAATGTTATGGTTAAAGAGGTTTACATTAGAAAGACAGTAGCTACAGTTTAACTGGTAACAAATGGCAGCCAGTTTGACTTTGCAAACTGAAGCTAAATTTAAGACCAAAGATCTAAACAATTTAAATAGACACTCAGCTCCACCTGTTCACCTGCTGGTAATACAAATATCTGACTAGCCAATCACACTGCAGCATCTATTCATGAAGACATGATGAAGACGACCTGCTGAAGTTCAAACTGAGCATCAGAATGAGGAAGAAAAGTGATTCAAGACACTTTAAACGTGGCATGTCTCCATTTCAGCTCCATATTCAGATGCTAGGCTCCGAATTTTCTGGAAACATCATGAAAGCATGGATCCATCCTGCCTTGGATCAAGGCTTCAGGCTGCTGCTGGTGTAATGGTGGTGGTGGTGGGTGGGGGGGTGGGGGGTGGGGATTTTCTTGGCCCACTTTTGGCCTCTTAGTACAAACATGGCAGTTAACCACCATCCACAGCCTACCTGAGTATTGTTGCTGACCATGTCCATCCCTTTATGACCACAGTGGAGCATCTTCTGATGCTGCTTCCAGCAGGATAATGCACCATGTCACAAAGATCACATCATCTCCAACTGCTTTCTGGAACATGACCATGAGTTCACTGAACTCCGATGTTCTCCACAGTCACCAGATCTCAGTCCAACAGAACAGATTTGGGATGTGGTGGAACGTGAGATTCTCATCGTGATATTCTGGAAAAGGTGATTCTCATCATTGATGAGGTGGAATGGGAGATTTTCATCTCGGATGAGGTGGAAGGGGAGATTCTCGTCATGGATGAGGTGGAACAGAAGATTCTCATCACAATGAGGTGGAACGGGAGATTCTCATCATGGATGAGGTGGAATGGGAGATTCTCATCTTGATGTGGTGGAACAGGAGACACAGACACAGACTCATCCAGGACCTGAGCTCAGTCACATTTTTAGCAAGCATGAGACTGGAAGCTGTGGATGTAAGCTGGTCCCACCAGTCTGCTGACTTCGGGACGCTGTACAGCAGGAAAAGCAGGAGGAGTTAAAAACAGTAGTGATGGATCAGTCCCATTAAGTTTCAACGTAAATTATTCCACTGAAGTAGCAAAGTCCACTGAGGGGAATGTGGCTCTAAAACCGGCATGATGCAACACATATGCTTCAAAACTGCAAAGTTAAATTTTAAAACCTGCCAACTTGTCACTCACAATCATAAATCATTTATCTTTTCCCAGTTTGTCCTCTTTCCAGAATAAAACAGCTTTATATCTTTTGATAGTTAAAAAATGCTGCTATCGCAGAATATTTTATACTGATGGGTCAATGTTTCTGTTACATGATGTTGTGCTATCCCTCATGACATAGATGCCTCTTTGAGCCACAACCTGGTGTTCATGACCCCCTACGACTGAGTGGTTAATTGTGTAATACATGTAACGGGTCATCCTGTGTCCATCCTCTTCACATGAGCCTGGAAACTGTTAGAATCTTCATAAATAAGGAAGATAAAGTGAATTTAAGTGGATTTTTTTTTTACCACTGCATCAAAGCACCTACATGTCCAAATCAGCTTCTCTCAGTGAGAAAATGCCAAAGTGGGATTTTTTTATATGTCATAACTATAGACAGAAAGTCTGGGTTTGTTTGTTCCAGCTGGCGGTAACTGCCACCCAGGCCCCTGCAGGTGGCAGTTCTCACCAAGTTTTAGTAACAGAGTTCAGTTTGGACAGGCTAAGGATTTTTTTTCTAAATATATTTTGGCTGAACAAAGGATGGCCCAGGCAGGATTCAGTCCCCAGACTCCTGGGTGAGAGTCATCCGCACTCATGCCTGCCGCACACGAAAGCTTTCTGCTGAGCTAAAAGTCATTCGAGGCCGTTTGCTCAGCAGATAGTCGCTGTCTGCGGCTGATTTTTGGTGAGTTTTCTGCCTCATGTGGCCGGAGGTGAAAATCAAACACGTTTGAATTTTTTTGCCTCGCGAGGCGAAAAACTCCTCATGTGCGCTCAACTTGAGCTGTCTGCTGAGGGCAGAAGATCTCGCGACCAATCATAACGCATCTGCCTATCACATGATTTCAAGATGGCAGCTCGCGGCGACGTAGTCCGTTACATTTTAGAGGATAAATAAATGGAAATACGGCCAGATTGTAGCTGCTGATATGATGTTTCTTCAGAGTTCAGAAACATCCTTCGAGATATCCATCTCAGTATGTTTCATTCATTTTTCTTACATGGCTTCTTTCGAGTTTAATGGCGGTTGGCGAACTCAAAGGTGCATTACCACCACCAACTGGTATGATTATACTGTAGTATAGTATGTCACATACAATTTACTTAATAAAATGACAAAATAAATGAATATTAAACACAATAATACAATTCAGTCTAACAAAAAGATCCTCAAAACTTTTCTGCCTTCAGTCTTTGGATCTTTTTGTAAAATATTAATCAAGTCTTCTAACGTGATGACAGAATGCTGCCATCTTGAAATTATGTGATCTGCGGACACATTTTGATTGGTCGTTAGATCTTCTGCCCTCAGCAGAGCTCAAGTTGAGCTCTCGAGTGCAGCTGGCAATAGTGACTAGAGCTGCTTTTGCCTCCAGGCTAAGCCCCGCCCACCAAAACACATCACAGTGTCTGTAAACTTTGAAACCGTCTATAGAAAGGGAAAACATAGGAGGGCCTTGTACTGAGCCTTGTGGGTGCATCCATGCGTATGGTACAAAATTTATTTCTATTTAGAATCTCAAACCAAATATTTCGCAACATAGTTATTATAACCAGGGCGGTGCCCTAACCCCACACCTTCACATGTCCACACCTTCCTCGTCACATTTAAATGAGACACTTGGAACAGATGCTGACTGGATCCGTGTTTATTTTAAGCTTGGTTCTGTGATGTGGGACCGGGGTGTACTGATGCATCAGTGATGTTCCAGCATGTCTGCTGAGGCTGGAATGGAAGCGTGACATCATCAGCTGGGGATAAACAATGAGGAGGAATCCTACCTGAACCAGTTTGTGGTGGTTTTAGGACATGTCTTTGTCTACGTGCCTGTTGTATTCACTCTTTTTTTTTTTCTTTTTTGCATTGATATGTGCTGTTATCAGTTGTCTGGCGTGCAAATATAAATAACTTTGACACTGTGACAATAATGGAAAGATAATGATTAAATCCTGTGACTGAATCTTAAATGCTCCTCATCGTTTCTGCCGCTTTCCTTCCCCCTCCACCTGTAAAATTTCCTTTTACTTTTCATAGATTTCTTCATTTCCATTTTCAAACTACTGACTGTCTTATTTATCCGGCTGCAGGTCGCAGGATGGATCTGCTGTTGGAGTCCTGCTGAGGAACGTTGTTCTCCCATCTCTGAGCGATGAAGAGCGGCTTCAGCCGGTCATCCCTGCAGACCTGCACCTGACAGACCTCCAACCAGCATCTGTTCGTTTTTATCTGCTGTTCAGACGTTCAGGACGACCGACCTCCGGCTTCCTCTCATGTGACCTCGCCTCCTCTCGCCTCCTGAGTGCTGCAAAGAGGCAGCGATGTCATCAGGAACCTCCTTCTCCTCAGTCTCATTAAACAGCTTGGCCCACGGATAGCCCCTCCACCCCTGCGGAGCTTCAACTCATCCGGGACCCAGGAACCGGCCCCTGGCCTCAGACAGCATGGGAGACCCGAGCTGGGTGTGTCTGAGCCCGGCCGAGTTCAGCCAGCTGCAGCAGTACAGCGAGTGTGAGTCCTCACTCAGTCTAAAGCTGCACTTTGTGTGTGTGTGTGTGTGTTTGGCAGCCGCAGGCAAAGACGGTGTGTTTGCGAGCGTTAAAAGTGCGAGCATCGAAGCTGTTCAGAAGCTTTTGTTGGCTGAGGAAAATGATGTGGTATTAAAGCTTTAAAACCGCAGGAGGCTTCTTGCAGCTCAGATTCAAACGAGCGCATCAACAGATTTGAAGCAACGTTTATGGTTCTGTTTGCAGAATGAGTTGTATTTTCTAAGAAAACATGAGGCAGTGAGGAGTCGATGTGTGGATGTGGAACTGATGGAGACAAATTGCTGCATGTGTAGAATAAGAAACTCTGAATATATGAAAACATGAAAAGGATAACTCAAGGCTCAAGTCCCTCTACACACACATGCAAGCATAAAAACACTTCCTGAATGTTTGCAGAGAAACGAGGATGCTGACTGATGGTGGTCCCTGAACACTCGGTCCCTCCTGATTACACGTGGAAGATTCTCACAGTACATCCTTTGATCATTCCTAGGTCTTTATGTATCAGGACATAAGTAAAACTCCTCTCGTCCTGATGAAGTTTTAAACTGAGCTAAATCCAACCTCAGGTGAACGAGACGCGTGATGACATCACTCCATATCATTATTTACTCTATTAAAGCTAAGCTAAATGTCAGAATCAGTGTGTTTTATTGAAGAGAAAAACAGTTTGTCAGTTTGCTTCAGTACAGGTGTGTTAACACTAGGCATGATAATCTAAAACCGGTTCCTCGGGGCCATTGATAAGAAATTGATCAATTTCCTGGAATCGAGTCCCGTTTTGAGACCCGGTTCCCTGTTTTTGATGCCTTAACGTCACTTTTGCAATTTCTGTTGGCGAATTCCCAACTACATATGTAGCGGAAGAAGTGGTGGAGGGCATGTGTTGCTGTTTGCAGCCACTGTGACGCTGCGCTCTCCTGTGAGGGGGGTAACACAACCAATATGTGTTGGAGCCAGTTCACAACCTCAATGTCTGAGATGCCTGTCATGTCTTCAAGACGTGGAAACAAGGCGAGCGACAGTCCAAACGTCCCCCTTCGGCTTCCGGCAGTGTTGCAGATAGTGTTGGACATGCTTTCATTTTCAGGTTGGTTAATTACTTGCTAGCTATTGTTTGCTGAATGATTTTCATAGCATTTTCTAGCAGGTAGAGCCGGTAGCTCTATCGTTAGCTCGGCTAACTAACGTTCGCCTAGCTAGCTTGCTCCGAGTTTTCTACGGGACTACATTAAGGTAAGCCTTTTTGTTTGTGTCGGATAACATAGCGTTATCTTCTACAGCACTCCAGTGGTAGCTAACGTTATTGATGGAAGTTAATGTTGGTGCTTACAAGATCCGAAATGAAGTAAGAACGATGCTAATGTAGCGTTCTGGAGGGCATGGGGCTTCTGACGTCTCATCTGCGCCCCACTGAATGCCCTGTTTCAGATAATGATGAGAGCAGCAGCCAGTGACAAAGGCCGTGCTGGCTGAGTTCAGAGGTCATTCTTGTGTGGCAAGGAGTGAAACACATTAAACAGCAGGCAGGCTGCCAGGTCAGAGTTCAGTGGTTGCTCCTACATTTCAGATAAAGCTGCTTTTTTTTTCCAGATGTTTTTGTTGATTTCCTCCTATTTTTCTGTGACATTATCTGCTGATAATCAAACATTCAGCTCAATAAATAAAAGTAAACTTTTGTTACAAGCTGTAGCCTTCATTATGTGTTTGTTTTTTTCATATACAGCAACCTATCAGGCATTGATAAGAAAATCAATAAGGAATTGAATTGATAAGCGGCATCAATAATGGTATTGACATCGATAATTTCTTCTCAGTTATCATCCCTAGTTAACACTATCTTTGTGATAGGAGGAAAGAAAGGAAGCCATCGCCAGTATCAGAGGTGGAAGTAACTTATTACATTTATTCAAGTTACTGTAATTGAGTAGTTTTTGTGAGTAATTTGAAAAATTTGAGTTGTTTTTGAAATAGGTAATTTTATTTTTACTCCAGTACATTTTGACCCAAGTAATTTACTTCACTACTTTGGAAGTAAGTAAACATGAAAAGCAGGAGGAGAAAAATCAGCCTGAACGGGTTTTATGTCAAACGTTACGGATTGTTTGTGGTATCGTCCACTGAAAGGAAATCTGACTGATGATGATGATGGTGCTGAGCAGAAGATGGAAACGTAGGAGGATGAGGGTTGAATTCCCGTAAAAGAGATGAAGGAAATCCTCGACCAAATCTCAGCCAGCTCTTTACGTTCAAATGCATAAAACGCAACAACTTCATCATCGTCGCTGTCGGGTACAAACCTCCTATCTCCATTTTGCATAATTAAAAAAACCCTTTACTTCATGTGAGCTTAACTTGGTGAAAATATTCAAAAAGTAAATAAACAAATGAATAAATTCAAATATATGACTTTAATGTAAAAACAAAGTTTGATTATGTGTCCAGGTTTTAGAAAGCTACATGTTTTTTGTTCTTTCCTGAGAAATAACCGTTTTGGACATAGGAGGTTTGCATTCGACAACTGAATTTCAGATTCATGTTTTTATTGAAAGAAAAAAGAGCGGTGTGTTCATGAGGATTTGCTCAACATTTTCCCCATGAATTCTTTGATTTGGTTTTATTTTTCTCTTCTTTCTGTGAAAGTTTCTCAAAAACAGTAGCTGGTTTCCTTTACATTTTTTTGAAAAATAAAATCGATATTTCATAAATTTTGAAAAAGTACAATAGCGATATGTAGATGTTTCCACTGAATTGTGTAAGCCGTATTTCTAGTAAAATCCCGTCCCGCGAGAGTCCACTGTGAGGAGGATGGAGATATAAACATGTTTCACAGCTGCTCCTCATCAGGAGATGAAAGCAGCGGATGATGATTCCGAGGTAAAGTCCGTATGTACGGAGCCTCTGATCACATCAGCAGGAAAAACACTCACGGCGACTTTCAGGACAGACGCCCGAAACGTCACACCAATAAAAACCACTCAGGATCAACTTCTGGAGGATGGATGTGGTAATGCAGCTGCTGATACGAAGGCACAGTCATACGATGTTATCCGTGGTCATGCATTATTAAATCCTGGTGACATATAATTACCATGTGAACGAGATAACGAGTCATGGTGTTACAAATGAGTGCAAACGACCGCTCGTGGTCAGTCGTTAATACATGAAGAACTTAAACCATCTGTATTATGTCCTAAACTAACTCAGCTTGCTGAGTTACAGTGATTTGGGGATTGTTAATTTATGTGACTAATAAAACTTCCCCCATCACTCCGATTTCACAGTTAATGCTTGTAAATGATCATATTCATGATAATTAAGAATGAAAAACTGGATTTTTACCCTCCTACATCACGCCTGAAAGCGCGCAATTGTGAAAAAATGTTTCCATTACACTTATGCAAAAAACTGCTTTATTGGAACGTCTGAATTTACACCTCATGAAAGCGTAAAAACTTTTTTGCGATATTTGACAGTGTTTTCAAAATGTAGGTGTTTCCATTAGCGGTTTTTAATTGCGATATTTAGGTTTTGCACAATTCCAGGTGTAATGGAAACCCAGCTAGTGTTGGATTGGATTTATAACTTGGCCTTTTTTACAACAAGTGATTGAAAGTTGCAAAGTAACTTTTACTTTTACTCAAGTACATTTTGAGATGGGTGCTTTTACTTTTACTTGAGTAGAATTTAAGCAAACTAAAGATACTTTTACTTAATTACAATTTCTCTGTACTTTTTCCACCTCTGGCCAGTAAGTAGTGGTTAGTAATATAAAAACTTTATCAAAAGTAATAAAAGGAATAAGGTAAAAGTCGTAGAAAGCTCGGTGGCTAGGTGCGATTAACACCAGGTCCGTGTGCAGTGCGTTTTGGCTCTGGCATGGCCTCCAGAACTGATTGCCTTTCTTTTTTGTTCAACCTGGACCTCATTTTTATGGGTTTATATTTGCATTTACTTAGTGGTAAAATTTCTGTATCACTCTGACTCCTAAGGAAGATGTTTAGATTAAATCGCCCTCTGGCGTGCATCCATATAATGGGAGAGACAGGGCAGCCTCTCTTTAAGGCATTACCTGCAGCTAAACTCCTTCATTTCATCAATACTAGGCAGGGCTGCCACTATAAGTCAATTAATCGTCAACTATCAAAACTATCAACTAATCGTTTATTGTTCGTAAGCTTTGTTTTTCCTCTCAAAATTGCCACTGTATCTTCGACTGCCTTGTCTGCCTTTCTAGCTGGTCAGCTTTTCTTGAATTGTATATTAATTGTATATAAATACAGACACACCACCAGTCAAAAGTTTGGACACATTTTTTGATTGGATTCAATGAGAAAGTATCCAGACTTTTGACTGGTACTGAAAATATGCTACAATTTTAATATGATCTGATCTGTCGACTAATCGCTAAAATCGGTGACTTTCCAGTTTGTTAAAATAATCGTTTGTGGCAGCCCTAATCAATACTTCAAGCAGAATGAACGAACGAACGAGTACTATTGTCCTGTCAGTTCAGTTAACTCCGTTAGTTATTGGGGAGTTTCTCTACCCGCTGCAGTACAGCTGAGAAGAGCAGCTTGCTACCTAGACACCAACAAACTGCAATCCACGAAACGCTAAACCCGCATCCATCTTAGTCCTGAGTGCTGAGAATTTGTAGAATTTACTCCTTCTCTCAAACTTAAGAATGAAAGCGATTTATCAACTGTCTCAAGTCTAAGAATCACTCCTACTCCTCTCGATACGTCCCGATAGACAAGATCTTCATCTCAGCATGTTAGATGTTAAAGTTCACGACAGTCCAGTCAGAAAAAGACTGAACCAGTATGAACCAGTATGAACCAGTATGGCTTGTTGGCTCAGGTCTGAACAAACCAGCAGGTTCTGGAACAATGTTGTGATTGTCAGCCTCATAGCAGCTGTCAGGTGATGATGATGATGATGATGATGATGATGATGGACTCCTTCATCACAGTGGTAGATGATGATGATGATGATGATGATGATGATGGACTCCTTCATCACGATAGAAGAGGATGATGATGGACTCCTTCATCACGATGGAAGAGGATGATGATGGACTCCTTCATCACGATAGAAGAGGATGATGATGGACTCCATCACGATAGAGGAGGATGATGATGGACTGCTTCATCACAATGGTGGAGGATGATGATGGACTCCTTCATCACTATGGTGGAGGATGATGATGGACTCCTTCATCACGATAGAGGAGGATGATGATGGACTGCTTTATCACAATGGTGGAGGATGATGATGGACTCCTTCATCACGATAGGGGAGGATGATGATGGACTCCTTCATCACTATGGTGGAGGATGATGATGGACTCCTTCATCACGATAGAGGAGGATGATGATGGACTGCTTTATCACAATGGTGGAGGATGTTGATGGACTCCTTCATCACTATGGTGGAGGATGATGATGGACTCCTTCATCACTACAGTGGAGTATGATGATGGACCGCTACATCACTCCAGTGGAGGATGATGATGGACTCCTTCATCACTACAGTGGAGGATGATGATGGACTGCTTCATCACGATAGAGGAGGATGATGATGGACTGCTTCATCACTACAGTGGAGGATGATGATGGACCGCTTCATCATGGATGGACCAGGAACTCCTCTGGGTACCAGACTATTCTGGACTCAGATGTGAGTCCATCTGTCCGACAGCTGAAGCTGAAACTGGATCATCAGCAGGACCAGGATCCCAAACACAGCAGCAGGTAACAGCAGGACCAGGTGTTGACATGGTCCAGCCGGAGTCCAGACCTGAACCTGACTGAGATGCTGTGGTGGGACCTTCAGAGACCTGCAGACCTGGATGAGCTGGAGCCTAGATGGATAGTGGAGCAGAATCCCAGCACAATCCTGAGCGAGGCTGACATCTTCATCCAGGATCAGGATGCAACCTTCCTCTCTGATGCTGCATCGTGTCAACAAGCTGCTGCACCTGTGGTCAGGTGCTCCTCCTCCTCCCTCAGGCCTGATTCTGACATGAAGAAGCACCGCAGGCTCTGGAACGGGACGCGGGTCTGACGACTGCTGCCACATCCTTCACCTGTGGTTTTCCTCCAGGCTGATGGCCTCTCAGCAGCCTGCGGATCGAGCCTCGCTGGCCACCACATTTGTTAGTCAAAGCAGCATCTGTCCTCCCACTGCTGGGGGGTGATGGATAGAGTCACGCTAGCTATGCTGCTGAGGAATCACACAATCATGCAGAAACAATCTCCCACCACACCTGCATGAACACAATCAGGCTCACCAGCAAGATGAGACCATGCAAATCTTTACTGATGTGTGTGTGTTTAAAAAACAAATGTTTGTATCTTAAAGTGATTTAATCTGTTTAACTGGGGGGGAAATTGTGTTACTACCTGGTGACATGACTCATGGGTTGCCAGAACTTGTGACAAAAATAAGCAACTTGATCTAAATAAAGAACCTCACATTAAATTCAATGATCACTTTAAAGGATAACTTTCTTCTTTTAAACCTTATTTCTAGGAGTTTCTACATGCATTTACTCACCAGAAAAATTTCTGCATCACTTTGACTCCTTTGGGTGATATTCGGCGTACATCCATATAATGGGAGAGACGGTGCAGCCGCTCTATAAGACATTATCTACAGCAAAACTCCTTCATTTCACCAATACTTTAAGTAGAATGAACGAACAAACGAGTATTGTCCTGTCTGTTCAGAGTTTCGTGGATTGCGGTTTGTTGTTGTCTGAGTAGCGAGCTGTTCTTCTGTGGAGGCGCACGTGGCTTGTAGAGTGCAAAGAAAGCCCCAATAACTAACGAAGAGTTAACTCTGAACTCACAGGGCAATAGTACTCATTCGTTTGTTCAGTCTACTTAAGGTATCAGTGAAATGAAGAAGTTTTGCTGCAGATAATGCCTTATACAAAGGCTGCCCCATCTCTCCCATTATATGGATGCAAGCTGGAGGGCAACTAATCTAAATATCGCCAGAAAGTGTTTAAGTGATACAGAAATTTTAACGGTGAGTAAATGCTCGTATAAACTTCTAGAAATAAGGTCCAGGTTGAAAAAAAAAAGAAAGTTACCCTTTAAGGCTGTGAAGTTGTCAGAATAAGTTTTCATTTGAGACTTACAGTATAAGATCATTGATTCACTGATGTGTGCAAAAAGGAACTCCTCTGATATATGTGTAAACACTCACAAACGGCCCATCTATTTTAACCAAAAAGATTGGTTAGATCAATATTTTGGTCAAAGTGACTAATACTGGTCACTTTAACCAAAATATTGGCTAAAAATATTGGTTAAACTAATGTTTTGGTCAAAACAACCAAAAGATTGGTTGGACACATAACTGCCAATCAGATTGGTCAAATAAACCAATCTGTTTTTACACCAGTGGTTTTTTAAACATTTTGAGCCACGACCCCCAAAATACATACTGTGGTGTGTTTGTGACCCCCGTTCTCCTGCTCTGATGACTGAGTGGTTAATTGTGTGAAACATCTAACGGGTCGTCCTGTGTCCATCCTCTTCATGTGAGGCTGGAAACTGTCCGAATCTTCATAAATAAGGAGGATAAAGAGGATTTTGGTGGATTATGTTAACAGCAGTGGAAAAAGCACCGGAATGTTAAGATGAAACTTTTCTCACCAAAATAGGGCCAAATTGTTTTTTGGTTTTTTTTTTTAGAGTCGCAGCTGAAATAACTTTGTTTCTGGACACTCGATGATAAAAAATTCTACATGTAAGACTTGAAAACTATCAGAAACTTCATCACAAGGAGATTCATTGTTTTCTGGTGGATTCAGTTCACTGCGGTGACAAGACACCTACATGCCCAAAATCAGCTTCTCTCGCTGAGATAATGCCAAATTTGGATTTTTAACATGGTATTAGTTATAACTTAGTTATTTATGCAATAATCAAAAAGTGAATGTGCTAATTTCACAGATTAATCTCTTTGTAATGTGTTGATATTGATAGCCCCAAAAATCCCTCATTTATTTGATAAATGTAGCCTCCATTTTTTAAGGATCTGGCGACACCCTGAAATTATCATGCAACCCACATGGGGGTCCCGACCCCCAGTTTGAAAACCACTGCTTTATTCTGATTGTGAATATGCAATCTGAAAACAGTGCAAAGTGTGAGGACTATCGACCAATCACAGAAGTTCACATAAAAGCCAGAAACATCTGAGTTGTGGAGACATCTGCCTCAAACCTGAGTTATGATTTCATCAAACGATGCCAAACACTGGGATCCAAACTCAGACTGTGAAAGAAAACTCTAAACATGACCTTCTCGTGTTAACCAGTCGCAGGCTGAAACAGCTAGTTATAATATTCTGCAAGATTATCTGCTGGACACCGACTAATCAGAAAACTAGGTGACTGTCCTCTAAATTTGCCTTCAGTCAGTTCATGTTTGGAGGATTTGTGGCCTCTTGTGATTATGGGAGCAACTGCATGTGAACTGGGAATAAAAGGCATCCAAGATTCCCATCCGCGATGAGAAACTCCTGTTCCACCGCATCCCAAAGCTGCTCTGTTGGACTGAGATCTGGTGATTGTGGAGGTCATTGGAGTCCAGTAAACTCATGGTCATGTTCCAGAGAGCAGTTGGAGATGATGTGATCTTTGTAACATGGTCAGCAGCTATACTGAGGTAGGCTGTGGTGGTTAAATGATGACACGTTGGTGTAAGGGGCCAAAAGTGGGCCAAGAAAATCTGCCCCCCACCATTCCACCAGCAGCAGCCTGAAGCCTTGATCCAAGGCAGGATGGATCCATGCTTTCATGATGTTTCCACCAAATTCTGTGTGAAAATCCCAGTAAATACTCAGACCAACAACCATTAAATCCGCTGTCTTCCTCATTTTGATGCTCACTTTGAACTTCAACAAGTCTTCACCATGTCCACATGAGTAGATGCTGCCATGTGATTGGCTGATTAGATATTAGTGTTACCAGCAGGTGAACAGGTGGAGCTGGTAAAGTTGATGATTAGTGTTTGTGTTAAAAAAAAAAAACTTTCACTAAGGATGGGCAGAAATGTTTTTGGGTGAAACTAAAACAAATCATCCCTTTGCTGATATACACTATATTGCCAACAGTATTTGCTCACCCATCCAAATTATGGAAATCAGGTGTTCCAGTCACGACCATGTCCACAGGTGTATAAATGAAGCAGCTCGGCATGCAGACTGTTTTACAAACATTTGTGAAAGAATGTGTCACTCTCAGGAGCTCAGTGAACTCCAGCGTGGAACTGTGGTAGGATGCCACCTGTGCAACAAATCCAGTTCACAAACAATCCAGAAAATGGAATTGTTTGGGAACGACAGCAACTCAGCCATGAAGAGGTCGGCCATGTAAACTGACGGAGCGGGGGTCAGTGGATGCTGAAGCGCATTAATGTGTAGAGGTGGGCAACTTTCTGCAGAGTCAATCACTACAGACCTCCAAACTCAAACCTCAGCTCAAGAACAATGCACAGAGAGCTTCATGGAATGGGTTTCCATGGTGATCAGCTGCATCCACCAATACATCAACAGGTGCAATGCAAAGCGTAGATGCAGTGGTGTAAAGCTGCCACCACTGGACTCTAGAGCAGTGGAGGTGTTCTCTGGAGTGACGAATCATGCTTCTCTATTTGGCAATCTGATGGACGAGTCTGGGTTTAGCGGTTGCCAGGACAACGGTACTTGTCTGACTGCATAGTGCCAAGTGTAAAGTTTGGTGGAGGAGGGATTATTGTGTGGGGTTGTTTTTTAGGAGCTGGGCTTGGCCCCTTAGTTCCAGTGAAAGGAACTCTGAATGCTTCAGCATACCAAGACATTCTGGACAATTCCATGCTCCCAACTTTGTGGGACCAGTTTGGAGCTGGCCCCTTCCTCTTCCAACATGACTGTGCACCAGTGCACAAAGCAGGTCCATAAAGACCTGAATGCAGAGTCTGGCGTGGAGGAACTGGACTGGCCTGCACAGAGTCCTGACCTCAACCCCACAGAACACCTTTGGGATGAATTAGAGCGGAGACTAAGAGCCAGGTCTTCTCGTCCAACATCAAACTGTGACCTCACAAACAAGCTTCTGGAAGAATGTTCAAAAATTCCCACAAACACATTCCTAAACCTTGTGGACAGCCTTCCCAGAAGAGTTGAAGCTGTTCTAGCTGCAAAGGTGGACCAACGTCATACTGAACTCTATGGATTAGGAATGGGATGTCACTGAAGCTCATATGCGAGTTGAGGCAGGTGAGAGAATACTTTAAGCAATAAAGTGTAGGTTTGAGTTTTCCTTATTTTTCATCCCTGTACAGTTAATGATGTCATCAGTGTGTTTGTGGATGAATATGGCCTCCAAAGTTCTTGAACTCATGGTCCAGCATTCACCTTCACACATGCAGACATGTTACATGTTGACATGTCTCACAAGTCAAACCTCTGCAGAGGAGAGACGAGTCCACACGCCGCCCTCCAACACCGATCCTGCTCGTGCCCAGCAGTGTTTAACAACACTGCACCAAAGCAAGAATAAAATCGAAACATGACAAATGTGCAGACCGAGAGCCCTGCAGGCGAGGAAGGTCTCATTCCTACTGATGAAGAGGAGTGGAAGGACAGGAAGGCTCATGTATCACCAGCTAATCAATGCAGAACTGAAGGGAACAGGCTGTGGTTTTCCTAGACGGGGTCTTCCGGGAGCATCAGGCTGAATGGTTCGTGTCATTAATAAGCCATTTAATCAGGTAGAGCTGAAACTATTATTTCATTAATTGATTGCTTCAATTTTGTAATTGATTAGCCGTTTGAGTCCATTTCTTTCCCAGTTATTTCCTCTCCACACTGACAGGAACATTTCTCTGCTACATGATCATGGTGATCAGAGAAAACAAACAGGAAGCATCACATTACTAAAAGTGCTTTTAATTCTCTGCTTCTTATGAATATTTAAAGAGATAATTGGTGATGCATCAATGACTGGAAAATAACTTATTTGAATTAAAAGGAGGTGAGATGTGATAAGAACAGTGTGAAGAGTTCAGTCAGTTAAAAAGACAAAAACCAAACTTAAATATGAATTTAAAGGTGAAAGCTACAATTTTAATTCCTCCCCACCTGTTGGTGGCGCACTAATACTCACTCAATTAGCATTAGCAACATTACAGAACAGGCTAATCGTTAATTAGCATTGTCCTTAAGATCTTACCAGGTTTGTTGGCACACTTTTTTTTTGTCTGTTTTGTTGTAATCTTGAAAATATAAAGACTTTATTCCTGTTACATTACAACTTTATCCTTGTAAATTACGACTTTTTTCACTGAAATTTACACCTTTCTCCTAATGACTTTATTCTCAGTCTTTAGAATGATGTTTTTTTCTTTATGTGGCCCCAATTCTCCATCGTAATTCTCAACAACTGTAAATCTAGTGATGCACAATATGAAAAATTGTCAACCGATACTATAACTGATAATTTTCTGCTTTTCATTGCCAATACCGACACTAAAGCTGAAAATGATGTAATTTTCATTCCCTGTGCAGAATTAGAAAAATATTTCTGATGCATCTGCTGCAGATGAGAGAAACTAATAAATCTAGATGTCACAAATTACCATGATTTTTTTTTTAACTTGATCTAAATTCTCATTTTTGTTACTGTACCAAATAAACAAATCAAATTTTGAATCTTAAAAAAATACTGGTTGATATTGGCTTGATAACGGACCAATATTGATATTAACTTTTAAAGCCAATATCGTCCGATACCGATATCGGGTCGATGATATCGTGGAATAAATCAAACCTGTGTTAAACAGATTGATCCAGTTTTAATCATCGGGAAACTGCAGGTCCCTTCAGACCTGCAGATCAGGGTCCACGCCTGCCCGAGACGTCACCTGAGACGTCATCGTCCTCTGTCTCTCTGTCCTGTTGTCTGTCCAAATCTCTCATGCAGGACAGAAACCTCGGCAAAGATAATGACGTGTCATCCGTAGCTGATAACGATGCTGTGACAGGATTGGTGGAATCTGGTGTGTGTGCTGCAGTGATGGAGGCGGCGTGCACGCGTGCGCCTCTGTCCTCTGTAATTGTTTGACACATGATCGTAGGAGGAGGTCATTATGGTTAATGTCCTGAACACTCGGTGTGTGTGAGTGTGTGTGTGTGTGTGTGTGTGTGAGAGGATGGGATTAGCATCTAAACAGTGAGTGCGACACAATGTCCCCTCTGACTGACTGCCGGGTGACTCACCGGCTCGGCTCGTCTTATGTTCCCGTTACATGATGAGTATTTATCAGGGGATTCATTAATGAGATGCACCATGTTTATTCAGCTTCGATTAAGATGATTACCAGTTCTCTGCAGAGCAGAGTGCTTTGAAGATAACCGTAATTGGGTTTTTTCTGCCTTTCCTTTTTCAGACTCCACCAAAAAGCTGAAGGATGTGCTGGAGGAGTTTCACGGTGAAGGAGTTCTTTCCAAATACAATCCAGAGCAGGTGTGTGTGCGCCTTCGTCCTCACGCAGACACTAAAGCATGCTTGCTCCTCTGATTCAGTGTGATATCAGTTCAAACGCTTAGTCATCCCCCCGTTTTTAGACAGACACGTCCTCAGGGTCCGCGTCATCAGGCTGTAGCTGCAGCAGGTTTCCATCTCCTCTCCAAACTCTGACATTTTACCCCACCGGTGTTGAGCCTGATGCTGTGTGTGACACATTGAAGGGACATGATGATGCAGACAATGCGAAGGCCAGGAAACCAACCCATCTGCTCTGATGGAAGTTTTCATTGCAGCAATCAAACAGTCGAAAGGATATACGGCCCTAAAAACCCAAAAGCCCAGTAAAGAGCAGCACGGACCAGAAATGCTGAAGTTGGATGAGTTTAATTTCAGCTGCAGGCAGAATCTTCTTAAAGTTACAGGAAATCTTTAAAAGATCGTTTGCAGTGGGATGGCACAATAATTCAGTCTCCCCCTCATGGTTTAGCTGCTACAGTCGTAGCAGTCATAATTATTCACACCCTTCTATTGAAGAAAAGGCTAAATTCATTAAAGGAATTCAAATAACATGAAACGAAAGAAAATAATAATAAATAAAAATTTACAAAATTATAATTTTCATTCATTTTCTGTACCGCTTATCCAGGTCAGGGTCGCGGGGGCTGCTGGAGCCTATCCCAGCTATTATCAGGCGAGAGGCGGGGTACACCCTGGACAGGCCGCCAGTCTGTCGCAGGGCCAACAGAGAGACAGACAACCATTCACACTTACATTCACATTCATTCATAGGGACAGTTTAGAATGATCAATTAACTCATTGACTGCCAGACCTTTTCCGAGCAGAGCGCTCCATATTGCCAGGATTTTTAAGCATTTTCACTGATTTTGGGAGATCCACAGAATATTGTGTACTATGCCAATACAAACACTGAATGTACCAAAGGAAAGCTTAGACTCTCTTCTTTTATCAGAAAAAAAACATTTGTTTCTAGCTTTTTCCATTCTTTAGTAATCTGCAGTAAAACATGGGTTTGTTGCAGCGAAAATGCCTGTTTCTGACCAAAAAGCTGAGAAAACTAGTTTTGAATGCTGAGGTCCGCTTCAAGTGGAAAAGTGTCTTTGATGCCAATATTTTTTACTTTAGTGACACCTTCATCATCTGAACAGCTGTTTACTTCTATGAAACAACAAATACAACACTGAGAAAAGAGTTTTGGAGGCAAAATAATTATTTACTAGCTGAATAAGCCACAACAAGTTTGTTTCACAGCATAATATTTGGCAGAAACATAGAGCAGAAACGTCTCCTCTACTCCCTCCTTCTCTCCCTCCTCCCGCTACCGCAGCTTAGGTGCAGAATTCTTTTTGAACATTAGAAAAAACACCTGATTGCAGTGATTGCCTCAAAGTTTTGCTTCGGTGCTCCATCATGCTTGTTTACTTGTTTTTTTGTTTTGTGTTTGTTTTACTTGTTGTTTATTTGTTTTTTTTTGTGTGTTTTAGGGGTGTTCCCGACTAAGAATTTTCATAGTCGAACCTGATTCGTCAGATCATGTCATTCGCCGACGAATAGTCGAATCATGTTTTGTTTTTTTATTTCCCCTTCTTGATTCATAATCGTCTTTTCCTGCTCCAGAGAAAGAGCTGGAACACCTCATCAAATAAATTAAAATGTTTTTTATTTGTTGTTTTTTTGTCTGTTTGTTATGTTTGTTTTTTTGCTTAACAATTTAAAGTCAGGAAAGAAAAGGGTGTTGACAGTCTGTGCGCGCTGCGCACAGTCCAAATGTCAAATATATACAGAGGAATTACAATAGAATAACCTTCACTGAATAAATCAATCAATTACACAACAATAAATAAATAGGCTCATAACAAAGTACAAAGTTATATCCATGTAAAACGGAAAGTAAAAGTTAGAATCTGCGCAGCAGAAAGCCTCCTCGCTTCGTTAACAATAAAGCCGACAGCAGAATCTGCTGTGGATGGCGTGGAGTGGAGGTGAAGGAATGTGCAGAACATCACAGCCACGATTATTCCACAACTTGCTGGAATAGTGCAGCATCTTCTCTTGGCATCTCCACCATTCAGGAGCCGCTCCACATGTGCGCTCAACAGCTGATGCAGCGAGACGGCGGTCCAGTTCAGGACAAAGATAAAAGCGCTGCTCAGGGAGTCTGATGTCAGCCGCAGGTTCATGATTCAGGAAATGATGATTCTTAAAAACGCGTTCTTTCCTGATGTAATCTGAATAATCCTCCAGCAGTGCAAGCGTATCCATCTTCAGCATTATGCACGGGAGTACTGTAGACGCGGTGTTCATGTCTGTAAGACTGTTTCCACCTTGACAAACTGATGCTGTAAATTAGTGGAAATAACTACATCGATGATGATGATGTGACAGGTGAGGGTCCTACATCATGTCTCTGGCTACTTGGTCATAGAGACGTCGCTTTGACTGAGTGCGACTCAGTCGGCAGACTGCGGTTTAAACCCGGCTGCCCGGCTCATCTTGCCTTATGCCACACTGATAGTAACAGAATTATTCGGCTGCTAACAGACCTGTAACATGAATTATTTAAAGGACAAATGAATATTGTGTAAAAATATAACATTCAGCACCCTCCTACTGCAGGATGGTATGATTTTTGCTTGGTAACCAAATGCTGCGACTATTCGACGTAGAGACTGGCAGTCGAAGCCCAGTTCTGGAAAAGAATCGTCGAATCGTCGACTATTTGGGGACACCCCTAGTGTGTTTGTTTTTAATATTTCTTTTAAACCCCAATTCAAAATCAATGTTGCAAAAATTATTCATACCTTCCAATTAAAGGTGGAAAAAAATCAGCTGTCAATAAAATAAGCTGAAATTGACAAAAGTAATAATAGATAAAAATTTTATGAAAATCATGACATTGATTTTGGATTACAATTCAAAAGAAATCAATCACCCAATCACTGCAATCAGGGGTTTTCTCTAATGTTCAAAAAGACGTCTACACCTGTTGACATGTATGTTAGTTCACTGTCCATGGCAAAGGAGCTCTAATGTGTCTGGGACAGTTTTATTTGTTAGATTTTTTTTATTATTATTTTCAACCACAATTAAAAAGCAATATTTTCTTTCACTAAATTGTAATTTTATATGTTTTTGTTTGTCTTTAGTTTCTTTAGTTTTTTGTTTTTAAATTGCTATATTGTAAATTTAGCTTTTTCTTTAATTGGAGGGTATGAATAATTTTGAGGATGACTGTAGATTAACTTTCTATGTATTTCATATCCTCCAATTAGAGCACACTATCAAGCAAACAGCCTCCCTCCGCCTCCAGCTGATACAACTGTGTGAGCCGAGCTAGTCTGACTGCTGATGGGTGATTTCAGGTCAGGTTTTCAAACAAATTGATTAAAAAAAAAAAAAAAAAAAACTTCTGCAGCAACACTGAAGGAGGCAACCACAACGTTGTCATTACCTTTAAGTTTATTATTTTCTAAATACTGTCTTGTCTGATAAACATAGTTCACTGCCTTAAGGGGGAAATTCTGTTTTTTTCAATCTGGACCTATTTTCTAGCATGAAATATGTTAATTTACTCACCCAGATAGTCTCGGTGCAACTTGAATTCCGTTGGGAGATATTTAAATCCACTTGAGATCAGCGTATGCGCAATATAATGGCAGTGATGGGGCAACCGCGTACAGCCTCTAAATAAGGCATTATCTGCCACGAACTCCTTCATTTCACCAATGTTTTGCTATGAAACATTAGTCGGACCCCCCTGTGAGCTCGAAGCGGCTTTTTCGTGGGGATTCTTCATTATTTACAGACGTTTACTTATTATGGTGTCGCATAATAGTGACGTCATCAAAGCTGTTGCAGTAAAAAAGTCTGTAAACACAGATGAATCACCACAAAATAGCCGCTTCAAGCTCTCAGGGGGGTCCGACTAAAGTTTCGTAGCAAAACATTAGTGAAATGAAGGAGTTCGTGGCAGATAATGCCTTATTTAGAGGCTGGACATGGTTGCCCCATCACTGCCATTATATTGTGCATACGCTGATCTCCAGTGGATCTAAATATCTCTCGACGGAATTCAAGTTGCACCAAAACTGTCTGGGTGAGTAAATTAATATATTTAATGCTAGAAAATAGGTCCAGATTGAAAAAAAACAAAGTTCCCCTTTAAGTGCGACTGCTCGCGAGGTTGACCTAGTTTTAACAAAATAAGCTTATAGCCAGATAACTTTGTAGGTATAGATGCACGATCCAGTTTATTCCCATCCAATCTGATACCGATACCTGGGCTGAGCATATCGGCAGATACCCGATACCGATCTGATACTACTGTTGAATGAATGAACATGTACCTCGCCATGTGAGTGAAGGAATCAGGCTTGAGCCTTATAAAGAAAAAAAAAGTCACACATTAACACAGACACAGTTGTGCTTGAAAGTTTACATTCCCCTCAATTTAAGACAGAAAAAAACAGCTTTTAGGGAAATAAGTTGAAATTGACAAAAATAATAATAAAAAAATGTATGAAAATTAGGTGTTTTCTGTAACGTCCAATCAGACGTCTGCACCTGTTGACAGGTATGTTGGTGTACTGTTCATGAGCAAGGTGCTTTAATTTGTCTGGGACAGTTTTGCTCGTTTGTTTGTTTGTTTTTTATTATTTTTTTAAAACAAAACATTCAGTATCAATAATTTATTTCACTAAATTGTAATTTAGTAAATTTTTTATTTATTATTGCTTTTCCAGTTTCTTGCTATTTGAATTACTGTTGTGAATTTAACCTTTTCTTTAACGGGAGGGGATAGAAATTTTCATGCGCAACTGTATGAATGTACTTAATATTATTGATTAATAAACAAAGTGTACATCAGCTGGGACAAAAAAAAAATCCCGGCTCTGCTTTGCATGATGACGTAACCGGTGTTGCAAACATGGAATTGAAGTGACTAGATGGCTGTAATTGTGTTTCTGTGTATGATGTTAATGAAAAAAGAAATGACTGGATCGGCCTCATTCATCCCAAATTCCATCCAGCTAATTAGTCAGTATCGGAGCCGATATCCGATCCGGGTATCAGATTGGTGCATCTCTAGTTGTAGCCAATCAAAAATCAGGGTTTAAAATCATCTTTTCTCCGCATCGTTTCCATAAAAGCTTTAGAATAATCAGTCCTAATTTATTCCCTCTCCCTGCAGTAGAAACACTCCTTCCTCAGGACATGATGCACTTTCCTTCTCTCCTCTCTCCTGCTCCTCTCCTCATTCTCACCTCCTCTCGGCTGGAAGCCACCTCGGTGTCCGCAGTGACATGACTAACAGCCCGGCTGGAAGTCCGGCGCCATCACACCCAGACTTAATGTTCAGGAGGGCTCTCTGAGACCCCATCGTCACCTGGCGCCACAACGACCACACCACTCCTTCCTCTGCCATCCATCACCGTGTGTGCGTGCACGTATGCGTGTGCATGTACCTGTATGACTCATCGGTATCAGCAGTAGTGGAATCTGAAACTTCTGTTTCTACCCGTTTACACTTCAGCCTCATTTTAGCTGAACTTTGTTAGATTATAATTTACATCCAAAATGTTCAGGCAAATCCAGCTGGAGCCAAGGTTATTATAGTTAACTAAAACTAAGAAAAAACAGAACTAAAATTGAAAAAACATTTCAGTTAACTGAAATAAAAATGGAAACGACAGTTTTTAACAAAACGATAACTAACTGAAACTGTATTGTGTCTTTACAAAACTAACTAAAATTATTGCAGAAACATCCCTAGTTTTAGTCTTTGTAAATTGATATAACACATCAGCCTTTTGGGTTGATTTGAAATCTATTTCTGTTTAATCTTTTTACTTTGCTCTGCTGGTTTTACTCCAAGTTACTTTCTGATGATTTTGAATGTCACACCAGACAAACACCTACAATTTACTGAAAAGAAAACCCCCAAAAAACTAAAATGAACACTGAAACTAATTAAAACTAAACATTTTCCAAAAATAGAAACTAATAAAAACTAGCAAATCTGCTCAAAAAACTAACTAAAACTAACTGAATTAAAAAAACAAAAAGTCAAAACGAAATAAAAACTGAAACTAATTAAAAATCCAAAACTATTATAACCTTGGCTGGAGCTAGGGATGGGCATACCGATACTCTGGTGTTGATATTTTGATATAAGCCAGTAAAATATTGGATTACATACTTTTTTTGAATATCAAAATACCACTGTACAGATACAAAACATGCGATTTGTTTCCATCACTGAGAGTTTTAGGCAATGAAATGATGTGAAAGCAGACAGATTCTAGTCTGTGTGTCAAATGATGGTGGTAGCCTATCAGATGTCATGATGATGATATATATCATCATACTATATGTATCATCATATGATTTATGTGTATATATCTATATATATATATATATATATATATATATATATATATATATATATATATATATATATATATATATACAGTATATATATAATTTAAAGTTTTATCATCATATAAAGTAATATCACTATTAAATTTTACATTTGAATATTTTCCGTTTATATAAATTTAAATAATCTTATCCACCTTATTACTGAGTTGGCGAATCTAGAAACAATGATCCATCAACTTCCTGTAAAATACTGGAAATTGGAAGTTGATCACATATTTCCCACCAGGGTTCAGGAAGATGGTGGATATTAACTTGTAGATGAATTATTTGATCATTTTAAAAAGGTATTATTTAATCTTCATTTCGTTTAATTTACTCATTAGTATTATATTGTTGTAAAAGTTTTCTTTTTTTCCAGTTCTCAAGTTTTTTTTTTATATATTGTATTTCTCTTGGAATAAAGATATTAATGCACACTGTATAATCATGATACAATCAGTATCGGATTGATGAAAAAGTACCATGAATTAATAGTATCGGATAAACAGTATATATTTTGGTATCCAGTCAGCCCAGACACGGTAACTGGTCTGGCAGCTGGTTGCTGTGGGCAGACCCCATTTATCAAGTCAAGTCTTGATTTATAAGAAGCCAAATTCTAGATTAATAATTCAATATCTGACCCGTATGGAAGCAGATTAGGTATAAAATATGTATATTTCCATATATCAGGGAATATTTAGTCACAGTTAGGTACAGTTTCAGTGTTTCCCTGTTACTGTATTTAATGAACTAATAAATAAATCGACTTCATCTGTAAATCTTTACAACCTCCTCAGATCCCAGTAGGGTTTTACTGAAAACGTTTTTATTTAATTCTAACAGAATCAAGCTTCACTGGAGTTTAAATGGAGAAAAAAAAAGAGGTCCAGCTGGAATTAAAGATGACTTCATCATTCTCTTCATCACTGATCTGTTTTGTCCTTTCTGAATCTTCACGTGTTTCTCTCTCAGTGACCCTCCTGGTCTCTCTACCACTCTTTCTCCTTCATTTCTCTCCATCACATTTTCCTGATCATGCAACACTAGTTAATCTGACCTGTGGGCTATGATCCGTCAGGAATTTCCGTTTGCACAGGAGGATCAGTGTGGGATTTACTTCATGTTGTAACAACTTCCTGCCTGGCCATCAGATGACGACTGGGTTATAAGTACAGATGTCTGATATTGTCAGCCGATATCAGCATTAAATGTGATATTGGAAAATATTTGTATCGGTTTTTAATCATGCCAATATTTCTACTTACAAAATCTCAAGACATTTCATGACAGAACATAAAGATCTGCAAGATTTTGTTAGTAAATCTTGTTGTTTCATTGGTTCAGCACAAGGGGCAAACTCCGCCTCAGAACAGTGAAGCTCTCTTCCGCATTGTATTTAGTGTAATCCTCCCTTCATCCACTAGGGGCTGGCTCCAAGAGCGAGCAAATCCCCATAGACTCCCATGTTAAAAACGCCGACTTCACAGCAGAAATAAACAGGTTTACAGCCTGGTTCAAAAAATCATTTTAGGTTTATTAGGTCACGTTTACCTTCATGTCAACTGTGAGGGGGGTGAATTTTTTTATAACTCATTCGTTTAGATGTTATTTATTCTTCAAATTACACATAATTAAGGGCGTATCCTTATGATTGACATGCGGCAGACCGGAAGCTCCGCCTGCCGACCGAAGGCTCCTAGTTAGCTCCTTCTTTGCTCTTAATAAGGTCTCAGTTTGTTACAGAGTCGCACAACGGCGGTGTTTAGTCAGCGAATTGCAAGTCTAAGCATGTCTTACCTTAACCATGCCGCTTAGGAGCCTTATCTTTGTTAGCTCCTCTTAGTTTCGTGTTAGCTCAGTTAGCGTTTAGCCCACAGTACGTCAGCTGTCAATCATTTGTCCCGCGGCCGCGCTGTGCCCATTTTAGGATTTTCCTGGAGTGACGACGTACGTGACACGGCAAGATGGCGACGGTAAGACACGCCCAACTGGCTTCACATTTCTCTATTCAGAAGAGACCGGAAGCTACGTCCAGTAATTATATACAGTCTATGGTTCAGCATGTAGAAAAGTCCCTGTTATCCTGGAAGAACTTCATATCCCAGCATTCCTTTCAGAGTCATGTGACTACGGTGCAGCTGCTGCTGCTACAGACTGACTTGCTTTGAAGCTGCTTATAACATGTCTGGTTTTAAGTTGTTGGTTAAGTTACCAAGTTGTCAGAAACATTAGAATTAGCTACATGTTGGCTAATACCTGCTAGCATCTGATATCTGGCAGCCAGATGTCCAAAATGAACTCCTCTGGCTGAGTTAAGGATATTTTGGGATCTTTGCTCTCAGAGCAGAATATAGTTGTGTCTCTCAAAATATGAAATACAACCTTGTTTGCAGAGACTGGAATCAGCTGATATTTGAAATTTGAAATTAAGAGTTGGTCAATATCAATATAGCCTGTATTGGCAAAAAAACAAAAAAACATGCCAAACATCCCCACGTAAAAGTAAGCCTCTTTAGTCAACTAAAACCAATAAACATAATCTTGACCTGTTTTATGGAAATGTTAGACTTTTTAGAAGATTGTAGTTGATGAAAAACAGATTTATCACCATTTTCTCCTCATCTCGTTAAGTTTATTGCAAAAAAAAAAAAAAAGATTCAGAAACAAGCCTTTTTGTAAAAGATGCTCAGCATGTTTAGGAAAGTTTGATTTATTTATTTCTGATGAAAGATGTGCTCATATTTTTGGCGTGATGAAACGCCAAAAGTTGTTTTTAGAGGCTTAGGACAGTGTGGGCTCTGGACAGGACCGAAGCTCTGTCGTCCCACCTTTTACCGCCCAAAAAAAGTTAATCAAATAATTCTGCAGCCCTGGCAAAATGAAAAGATTAAATGAAGCGTGTAAATGTGTCACAGCTGCCCTTGGGAAATATTTACAGACTGGCGACCATGAGTGTGAGCCGCTCACACGGAGAGTAATTGTCACTTAGACTCTGGGGTAAACACGTTTTCCTGAGGGGCTGAAATTTCCATGAAAGCATCTGGGTGCACTTAGTTCTGAGGCATCTATAAAAGCACAAACACAGCTTTTCATGTTTCACAGTTCGGTCCTCCGTGCTGTGTGTGAACAGTGTGTGTGTTTTCTCGGGTGTGAGCGCACATGAGCATATTTTTCTGAACTCACTCTGCTACATGATGCACAGCAAATTACAGCCTCGTGGTTTGTTTGGCCAAATAAGGAGAAAGAAGTGATGAATAATGCCTGGCAGGCCACGGCAGCTCGCGGGGTCAACGGTGCCGAGCTGAGGGAGGACTCGGATCACAGCGTGTTCTCCTGTGATGGCCGTCAGTTTTAGCTGCTACTAATCCGTCCAACAGACATCAGAGAATATTTGTGTTGATATGCAGAAGGAATATCATAAAAACTTTCTCCTATTTTGGTGTGAAACATAACGTATGATTTATTATTATTAATGTGCATATGCACGTTATCAGGTCCACCTTCTAGAGCCGATTAACCCCTTTCCCATAAGAACTGCTGGTTTCATAGATCCAACAAGGTGTTGGAAACATTCCTCAGAGATTTTGCTGATACCATGACAGCATCACGCAGTTTCTGCATATCCATAATGAGAATCTCCCGTTCCACCGCATCCCAAAGCTGCTTTGTTGGACTGAGATCTGGTGATTGTGGAGGTCATTGGAGTTCAGTGAACTCATGGTCATGTTCCAGAAAGCAGGTGGAGATGATGTGATCTTTGTGACATGGTGCATTATCCTGCTGGAAGCAGCATCAGAAGATGCTCCACTGTGGTCATAAAGAGACGGACATGGTCAGCAACAATACTCTGGTAGGCTGTGGTGGTTTAACCACCATGTTGGTACTAAGGGGCCCAAAGTGGGCCAAGAAAATCTCCCCCACACCATTACACCAGCAGCAGATGATCCAAGGCAGGATGGATCCATGCTTTCATGAGGTTTCCAGAAAATTCTGAACCTGCCATCAGAATATGGAGCTGAAACAGCTCCACATCAGACAGCAACGTTTCTCCATCTTCTATTGTCCAGTTTCGGTGAGTCTGCGTGAATTGTAGCCTCAGTTCTTAGCTGACAGGAGTGGCACACGGTGTGGTCTTCGGGTTTTTATGGTGCAGCAAAGAAAAATGTCCCCCCTCAAATAGCTGTCCCACTACACCTTGTTCACATCGTTGTTTTGGCTGTTTAAACCCATGTTTCTGCTGGGAGACAAATTTTTATCAGAGCAAATATAACAAAAATAGTGTTGAGTATGAGATGGTTTAGTGTCCAGGACTTTATTAAAGCAGGATATACCGTAAATAGTTCTTTCTTTTAAGGTTTCAAACCAAGTATTTTTTGACATCATTGTAATGATCAAGTTGATCTGACGTTTTGATTGTTCCATCAAAGAAAATGGAAACAATTTCACGTTACTCCTTAAAAAATCTTAGAAGTGATTACTGTATCCATGTTTGATCCATATTTTCCACTTGGATCAATAATCATTGGCTTGTTGAGTCTGAGAAGGTCAATATAGCATCACACCCCTACTGTCCTCCATTGTTTGAATCAAATAAAACAAAAAGATAACAGCAACAAGATGGCAAACGTCACGTCTTTTACTACAGAGCCGTTACACCCAGCATTGCTCTGCTGAATGGAGAGCTGTCTGTGATGTGTGTCCTCCCTGGTGGTGCAGGTGTAGGTAGATTCAGCACCAACAAGCATCCTCACTGAAGGCATCACCAAACAGCTAACCCTTCTCTTCTTTTACCCATCCCTTCCTTCCCTCTTCTCCCGCTCACTGTTTAACAGAAGCAAGACGTTCTGAACCAAGTAAGCGTTGGCCTGGCGGGCTCTGCATGCTGTGTGGTGTCTGTGTGGGCAGACTGCATGCACCTTCTGTCTACTAACACAACATAACCCGCTTTTACCCGCTGCAGACGGCTGCTCGGCCTACCCGAGGGCAGACGGCCACAGTTCATGGGGTCATTGAGTTCACAGCTACCAGGCACCTGCCTCGTGGCTGAGGAGGGGGATGGGGAGGGCCTGGGGGGGTTGCTGGGAAGTAACAACATTTCTGCATTAGTTGATTATTTATTTATTCTTTTCTTTGACTCCATCAGGCCTCCAAGGTTTTATCTGGATGCAGCTCTCGGCTCTTCCATTCAGTTCTTGTTAGGCTGAAACACATCATCCTGTGGGGGTCAGATTTCACTCTGATGAATCTGCCTTGTCATGTTAGAGCAGTTGATCCTTTCAGGGTTGATCAACATGAACTAAAACCCATCACATGTTTCTCTTCTTCATATGTGTAAATATATGTGGCCATGTTCTGTCCATCCGTTGTTGGCGTCCACTTGTCCATGTGTTGGCTTGGTGATCCACTAAAGCTCTCTCCTCTGTCCCCCCCCAGCCAATCGACTATGAGGGCTTCCAGCTCTTCATGGCCACTTACCTGGAGAACGACATCCCAGAGGAGCTATGCCAGCACCTTTTCACCTCCTTCAAGAGCAAGACTGGGGGGTGCTCCCCAGACCAGCCTCGACCAGGAACCAGTTTACTGGGTAGGTGCTGTTCAGGCCCAATCTCAATTCTCCCCCTTAGCCCTTCCCCTCCGTTTTGGGTGTTCACTTGTACTGGTAGGGGTGTCTGAACTCTGTTAGGACAGAGGGGTAGGGGTGTCGGAATCCTGTTAGGACAGAGAGGTAGGGGTGTCTCAGTCCTGTTAGGACAGAGAGGTAGGAGTGTCTGACCTTTGTTGGAACAGAGAGTTAGGGGGGTGTCTGAATTCTGTTAGGACAGAGGGGTAGGGGTGTCTGAGTCATGTTAGGACAGAGGAGTAGGGGTATCTGAATCCTGTTAGGATAGAGGGGTAGTGGTGTCTGAATCCAGCTAGGAAAGAGGGGTAGGGGTGTCTGAATCCTGTTAAGACAGAGGGGTAAGGGTGTCTGAATTCTAGAGGGGTAGGGGGTGTCTGAATCCTGTTAGGACAGACAGGTATGGGGTGTTTTAATCCTGTTAGGACAGAGGAGTAGGAGTGTCTGAATCCTGTTAGGAAACAGGGGTAGGGGTGCCTGAACTATGTTAGGACAGAGGGTGGGGGTAAGTGGTAGAAGTATATACCCCTTCAAATAAAGGCTTTTCTGATGCACATTTACAACTCAAATTTGAGAATAACCTGCAAGATTCTATTGAGTCCAAAAAAAATCCACAAATGTTAATATTTTCTTCCTAGATGAAGTTTAAAAAGTATGACAACCGTTGCATTGTCTAGTTTAATGTTGTTTAAATGTTTAATGGTCATTCTTTTGTAAAATGCACATGAAAAAAATGGCTAGTACTACATTGAAGCTTCAGTAACATAAATGCTACCAAGCTGAAAATCAGCGGTGCTCTGTAGGCAGCCCTGATTATCTACAGTAATAGATGATCTATAAAAAACTTCAGCAATCTCACTGCTGCTCTTCCATTACATGGAGTCCATTATGGGATACAACAGAAGCAGGAATGTTGTGTACAAATCGGACTTGCTTGGTAACGTTGATCCACAGCTGTAGTCGACTCATTTCTTCAGATTTCTTGCAACAGCTCAGCGCGCATCTGCTTACAGATCTGGGCATGAAAAAGTTCCCCTTTCAGCCGACTGCCAGCCACTTACCAGCCACTTACCAGCCACATACCAGCGACTTGACTGCTAATTCAATCGCACAGAGAAATGTCTGCATGCCCAGGGGAAACGGTTTCAGAACATAAATGAATGCCCAGAACAAGGATGTTTCCACACGCCAAGTTTGGACACCGTACGTGATGACGTATTCGCGGGACAAATCATTCAGCCAGTGATAGTGCAGTAATGGTGCACTATTAGTGCACCACTTCTGGCAGAAAAAGGAGGAACTTCTTCATGCCCGCATCTGTACGCAAGCTGACAGGATTACTGATGACGTATGCGATTGTTGAAGGGAGTGTCCCAATTTGTAGGGGTTGACTTTCAGCCTTTCCGTCAACGCTCCATTTTAAGTGGCAAAGGGCAAAAAAGAGAAATGAGATTGGGCCTAAATGAAAAACACGTTTGGGTCATGGCTTAAAACCCCTGTCACTGGGTGTTAATCTGACCGAAAGTTGTCATGTACTCCATCGTGAATATAAATGGTCTGAATGCACGACCAAAGGGTCTGACTCAGATACTTGTCATTGATGATTTGTAGTTTTCTCAAAGTCTCTGGCACCATTTTCACACATTTTATCATAACTGGGTCTTAAAACGGTCTGTTGAGTCAGCAGGGCAGAGATGTCTAACTGCCTGTCCACTCCATCTGGTGCGGTCCAGTTCATTCTCCTATTTTCCTCCCAGATCTGTCGCTTTGCCATCCACAAGGCAAAGAACTCAAACGCTGGTTTTCTACTGAGGGTTTATGTTTAGGCAAAGTAGCATTTTGAAAGGAACTAATTGTGATCATATTTTTTTACACCATAGTTCATTTCTATGAGGTGTCCAGAACAACTTTCTAAAGGTCCTAAGAAATCCTTGTTGAGAAAATAAGTTTAATTTCCATAAATCCAACATTTCTGCCAATACAACTAGACAATACACCCCAATAGTTTTATTTTTTCCCCTGACTTCTATCACAGTGAAACTTTACAACACAATGAAAGTAGGCAAGTAGGTAAGTAATATTTTTGTACGACAACTTTCTTTGAAAATTAATTTGACTATACAAATTAGCTCAACACTAGCCAAATATTCCCAAATCTGTATTTCAAGCATTTGCATATTCAAATGTATTTTAAAAGAAACTTGTAATACAAAAAATGTTACTTTTCATGCATAGTTTCATTGTGTTGCATTTCATAGTGATAGAGTAAAGGGAAAAAATAAGCCTACTGGGTTGTATAATTGTCTGGTCCTATTGGCACACAGGTTGTATTAATGGAAATTAAACTCATTTGCCCAGCCAGGATTTCTTTGGACTTTTAGTCTGTTGTTCTGGACACCTCATAGAAGTAAAAATACTATTACAATTTGTTACCTTTTTGTGTCCAAAATCAGACAGTTTGCCTTCAAGGCTCTTTGGACCATCCACATTGCTCTCAATAACATTGGCTGTAAAATGATTAAGGGTCAATTAACGCTCTTAGATAAAGACATAGTAATAAATGTAGTTTTTTTTCATGGAATTGATTGAATTTCCATAACAAAATGACAATAAAAGTACCAACAATATATTATTTTAATTTATTTTTCTCGGCATTAGCATGTAAATTATGAGCTTATTTAAAAAAAAATAAAAAAAAAATTCCACAAATACTTAATGGATTGAAACAAATACATCTGTCCTCTTTTTTTTTTTTTTTTTCTTTTTTTTTTTTTACCAAAGTTCTCTTTTTTTAAACCACAAAATTGAAATAAAGTTATGACTTTTTTAGAAAGTTACGGCAAATTTCCTGTAGTAAATATTTCTCGAAAATTTAGGTTGCCTTTTTTTTCAAAAGGTCCTGCAACATTTGCTGTTCTAAACGAGTTTTCTTTAGATGGTTTGAGGGTAAAATGGCTCTTTGGATTGCAGACCCCTGACCTAGAATATTAACTCAGAAACCATGTTGCTGCGTGGTAAAAGAGATATGATAAAGATTTTGAGTCAGTTGTTTTTGAGCCACCTTAGCTGGAAAATTATCCAGAGAAAAACAAGAAGAGTGATGAGAGGAAGACATGAAAGTGTTTTCTGGTTTCTGCTCAGTCTGCAGCAGAGATGAAGATTCAGAGATCATACCTCCTCCTCCTGTAGGTCTACATTTAATCTCTCTCCACAAATTAGTTTCCTACTGGGTAAATGCACACATGGCTGTCTCGCTCTGTGTAAATGGAGAAGGATCAGTCTTTCCATGAGTCCTGGTGCTGCGTGGGCCCGAGAAGCCGGAGCTGCTGCTCACTGCTGAGCAGCTGAGATCACAGATGGAGCGCCGAATTAGAAAACTATTTCTGAGGGAAAATGTTTGTCCAAGTAAGAAGAGAGAGGCTTAATCATCTAAAAGAGACAGAATAGCTTCCTTTTTCCACATTTGCATGCACGTGATAACTGCCGTGCACAAGCAACATCTTTCGAAGTCTGCATGTGCACTTTCATTCACATGTTAAAATCAGTAGGGGGAAACATTCAGATCTTTAGCTCCCAGCTTAGATATGAAGAAGGTTCCAATGGATTTTCTTGTTTTTGGTAAAAAGCAACAATAAAACTACAGCTACCACAAAAACTAAGAAGAAAAAGAAAAGAAGGCAGCGACAGGGATTCTGTCAGTGGGATAAACTGGATCTAACCCAAAGCAATAGACATGAGGGGATGCATCCTGGTCTATCAGGGATGCGTCCCAGTCGATAAGAGATGTGTCCTAGTTGATCGGAGATGCGCCCTAGTTAGGGTTGGGCATGTTTGAATTTTAGCGATTCGGATTCCGATTCGGATTCGGATTCCCTACTTTCAATTCCGGTTCCTCACAATTCTGGATTTTGATTTTTTTTTTAAAGGTACAGTATGTAAGAATTACATACATCTAGTGGTGAAGATGAGTGTTTGAAAGAAAAGATGTTTTCCTTTTAAATGACGTCAAATTTCAAGCACTGTTGTGAATCTATGGTGGCCGTTAGTGACCAAAACTCTCCCAGACATAAAAATGTTTTCATCTGTGAGTGGATCCAGTGGTCTCAGGTGTAGCGATGACTGTACTGTAAGTAACTATTTTTACTGTCTTTTGAGTCATTACTGATGCCAAACTGTGCTCTAATTCCCATTTACTAAAACTGGTAGAGAAGTTTTAAAGTTCATATGGTTCTCACTTCACACTCATTGTTTTGTCCATTTGGGGGGCAACGGTGTAAAAATGGCACCACAAATATGGCACCACCCAGCAAGTACATATAAATGACTCATTCTAAGAAAATAAACATATGACAGCTATTCTACTGCAGCGATTACACATCAATAGAAATACAGTTTTGAATTATATATTAAATTTTTCTGCCATTGACCTTTGTTTTTTTACATACTGTACCTTTAAGAACTAACTGTTTAACTGTCTGTTTTCTAATTAAGAGTTTACTACATGTTACAGTACTTTAAATGAAATATTTCTGTCCACTTTCTTCAGTAAGAGGCATTAATATCTGATGGTCAGTGGCAGCTTTGAGTTTTATTTTCAGTCTGGTTCATGGAGCAGAGGTGACTATCTCCTGCTGTGTCTGGTTCTTCCTGCAGCCTCTTGTGTGTGCTCTGAGAGGGGGAGGGGCTGCGTCAGCGCGCAGTAAATGAAACATTCGTTCACGTCGGTCTCTGAAAGTCTTTAATAAAAGTCAGTAGACTTGCCACTAGCATATTTATCAGACAAAAGTTATCAGAGGGTCTGAAAACTGGCTTAACAAAGCGAAAAAGACAAAGAGTTGTGCCGTGTGCGTTCACATAATTGGGTATTCTTGAAAGTAGGCACTAACAAAATTTCTGCTTCCAGCAGATTCTATTGTGTTCGGCGGGCTGGGCATCAAAAATAGGAATCAGAATTTAAAAATTTGAACGATTCCAGGAGAATCGGAGAGTTAGTCCAGGTTCCCATCAATACTTGATTCTTGATGTCTAGCCCTAGTCCTAGTCGATCAGAGATGAATCCTAGTCGATCGGACATGTGTCCTAGTCAATCAGAGATAAGTTTTAGTCAATCAGAGATGTGTCCTAGTCGATCAGAGATGAATCCTAGTCGATCAGAGATGAGTCCTAGTCAATCAGAGATGAGTCCTAGTTGATCAGAGATTAGTCCAAGTTGATCAGACATGTGTCCTAGTCAATCAGAGATGAGTCTTAGTCGATCAGAGATTAGTCCAAGTCGATCGTACATGTGTCCTAGTTGATCAGAGATGAATCCTAGTCGATCAGAGATGTGTCCTAGTTGATTAGAGATGTGTCCTAGTCAATCAGAGATGTGTCCTAGTTGATCAGAGATGTGTCCTAGTCAATCAGAGATGAGTCCTAGTTGATTGGAGATGTGTCCTAGTCAATCAGAGATGTGTCCTAGTTGATTAGAGATGTGTCCTAGTCAATCAGAGATGAGTCTTAGTCGATTAGAGATGAGTCCTAGTCAATCAGAGATGCGTCCTAGTCAATCAGAGATTAGTCCAAGTCGATTGGACTTGTGTCCTAGTCAATCAGAGATTAGTCCTAGTCAATCAGAGATGTTTCTTCGCCGATCAGAGATGTGTCCTAGTCGATCAGAGATGTGTCCTGGTCAATCAGACATGAGACTTAGTCAATAAGAGATGAGTCCTAGTCAATCAGAGATGAGTCTTAGTCGATCGGAGATGTTTCTTCGCCGATCAGAGATGTGTCCTCGTCAATCAGAGATGAGACTTAGTCAATCAGAGATTAGTCCAAGTCGATTGGACTTGTGTCCTAGTCAATCAGAGATTAGTCCAAGTCGATTGGACTTGTGTCCTAGTCAATCAGAGATTAGTCCTAGTCGATTGGACTTGTGTCCTAGTCAATCAGAGATTAGTCCTAGTCAATCAGAGATGTGTCCTAGTCAATCAGAGATTAGTCTTAGTCGATCAGATGTGTCCTAGTCGATCAGAGATGTGTCTTAGTCGATTAGAGATTAGTCCTAGTCAATCAGAGATGAGCCCTAGTCAATCAGAGATTAGTCTTAGTCGATCAGATGTGTCCTAGTCGATCAGAGATGTGTCCTAGTCGATCAGAGATGTGTCTTAGTCGATCAGATGTGTCCTAGTCGATCAGAGATGTGTCCTAGTCGATCAGAGATGTGTCTTAGTCGATCAGAGATGTGTCCTAGTCGATCAGAGATGTGTCCTAGTCGATCAGAGATGTGTCTTAGTCGATCAGAGATGTGTCCTAGTCGATCAGAGATGTGTCTTAGTCGATCAGAGATGTGTCCTAGTCAATCAGAGATGAGTCTTTGTCGATTAGAGATGTGTCCTAGTTGATCAGAAATGTGTCCTAGTCGATCAGAGATGCGTCCCGGTTGAACAGGGATCCTGGTTGTTTAGGAAGTCTACTGCCCTTCCAGCTCTCAGGAAGTCAGCTGACAGAGCCTGCACTGTCACCTGGTGGTCGTCTCAAATAATTAGTTAGAAATGAGGATTTGCTTGATTCATCTTTAAGTTTATTCCAAGAGATGAAGACTCAAGATTTTATCATTTAAGATGTTCCTCATCATCCACCGGGAGCCTTTTATGACTTAATGAAAATAACAACTTCAGAAAAACTTTATTGTCATTGTACCGGCATCCCAGTGCAATGAAATTCTTTTTCCAGTACAACCCGTCCAAGACTACACAGACAGTACACACAATACAAACAGAACCGGGCAGACTGAGGGTGCAGCCACACGAGCAGCGCACCTGTTTGCAGAGTGAAAAAGATATACATTGGGACAGGTGGGGAGAGGAAAGAAAAAAAAAAAAGAAACCACTGTCCCGCCCTCTGCAGAGGACGTGATAATGGGTTAAAAAAAAAACACCCTCAGTACAGTTAAGCACGTATACAGACAGTCACAACATCATGACACATGTGGTAGGGAGGAGGAGGGGTCCAGAGCCCAGTGAGGGAGAAGACGCAGCCACAAAGGGGGCGCATCTTTCCATCCTCCACCGATTTCTGGTGGGAGGAAGTTAAGGACCAGCAGTGCAGTGGGATGTGCGCATCAGTGTCGTGAAAATGTGTGTGCGTAAGCGAGAGACAGCGGCTCACGCACAGTCCATCGATGTTAGAGACGGCCTTCAGAGAGTCCCAACTGTTCTTGTGGAGGGGGGGGGGGGGGTTGCAGAGCCTCACTTCTGCAGTTTCTCCAAGGACATTTGGGAGTTAAGGAGCAGCTGCAAGGCCGCTCCCGGGGACCAGATTGAGATAAGGAGATAGTTTGGGTCCAGGCAGAGGCATGTTTCCGTCTGCCTGTAAAGTCTTCAGCAGGTCTCAGAGGCGACCAAATCAGCCAAATTTGTGTTAATTACCCCCAATCCCAGTCTCCAACTGCTCCAGGTGGAACCCAACATCCTTTATGCTGTCAGACATCGTCCCCAGTTTGCCCCACAGGGCATCCACGCGAGTCAACGTGCACAAAGTTTGAGTCTGAGTGTTGGTAGCTCGGAGAAACAGCTCGGACGGCCGCCTGCCCACAGCTGCCGTCAGCTTCAGAATTTCCCGATGAACCAGGTACCCGACAGCTCCAATCAGCACGAACCCAGTTATCATAAATCCAAACATGTACAGGTCTTCAGTGTGACCTGCTGGGACTGTCCCGTCCGGACAAGATTCCGCCCCCTGCACCTTGTCTCTGGGTAAAAAAATATTATCCGTTGTGATGAGAGACCCGCCGTCCAGATCCATAGTTGAAGTTTAGGATTTAGGAGAAAAATGCAGAGAGAGGCTCAGAGGAGTGACAGGACAAAGATTGCAGGGAAAACAGGGAGGAAGGGAGCAGAGCAGAGGAAAGCACTCGCTGACAGCCGGAAGAGAAAAAAAAACAAACAAAAAAAAAAACTTACAGAATATGAACAAATAACAGCAGAAAAATGTGTCCATACACACAAAATGTGTCTTTTTCGTCTCTTATTTCATCTGCTGCTTTGTTTCCTGTTTCAGGGTTTAATCATGTAAACTCATTTACCTGCCCAGCTCCATCTAACCGTACACTCTCTGTCAACTGTCTGGTATTTGAACAAATTAAAGCAGGACATACAGAGCACTCTCCGCTCCCCGATCTTCACCTCTCTCTCTTTTCCCCTTGACTCGCTGACTGCAGAAACCCGTTCCATCGATGCAGGCATCTCTATTCAGACCGAAGTGGCCTGTGCCCCCATCACAGGTACCGCGGCAGGCCCGGCAGCATCGGGGTGATGCTGGGCCGGGAGTCCGGCTCTCCTGGTGGTTGTTTACTGTTGTTGTGTTGATGTTTTGGCTGTGGATCAGTGCTGCTCTGTGATTGGTTTGGTTTATCTGCTTCCTGTGTGCTTCTTTACTTTTTTGTTTCAGGATTGTTGTTGTGAAGTTGAACATAATTTATGATTAAACATTCGGCCCTTCATCCTCATCCTCCACTGTGGCTGTTCAGCTCATCTTTTCTTTTTCTCTCCATCCACCGCAATCAGGGATGAATGGGAAAAGCATCCTGTCTGCGATGGGCCGGCACACCCCGGAGCACTCCGCCATGATGGGAGCAGCAGGTTCAGGAGCCACCACCTCCCCTTGTTCATCCCGCTCCTCCTCTCAGCGCTCAGGGACGGGGGCCCACACGCCCGGGGGGCCCCACAGATCACCATGCACCCAGGTCAAAGCCTCAGAGGGCAGCAGCAATGCCTTGACCCCCAACGCTGGTCCTACAAAGTCACCGGTGTCCCCAAAACTCTCACTAGGTGAGTTTCGCCAAACACTGAATGAACAGCTGCACACTGTTGATCTACCTTTGGTAAGTAAGCTTCTAGCCCCAACCTGTACTGACAGAGCCTGGATAGAGCCCACATATCCCCCCAGTATACATACTACAGGCACTCTGTTCCAGCTGTAGAACGCTCTGCAGCTTTTGGTTGATTAGCTGCTTAATGGAGGGACCCACAAAGAAACCCTCCACACTAAATGGCTGGGCCACATCTGCACAGGGCACGGTAAAATGACCAAATACCACAAGCAAAAACACAAAGTTGTCACAGGATGGGATAACCATATCCCGGACAAGCCCCCCGTTACAGCCTTGTCAGTATTAGGGAGGAAGGGTGGTAACACAAGCAGACTTGGAACAGGAAGTACGATTCATTAGGGTTTATTTACAATGTATGTCACAAAAAAACACAAAACAAGAACAAAAAGATGAATGTAGGACAGGTTAACAAAAAAATAATATACACAAAATAGAGAGCAGGAAAAGATAAAAAGCAAAGGTATACTTTATTAATCCCAATTAGAGTCCCAATTAGGAAATTCATTCTCTGCATTTAACCCATCTCAGGTTGACACTTAGAGCAGTGGGCTGCTAATTAAGGCACCCGGGGAGCAGTTGGTGGGGGTTAAGGACCTTGTTCAAGGGTCCACAGTGGTTCACCTGAGAGCTGTGTCGGGGACTCGAGCCCGGGTCTGATGCGCCATAGCCCACGACATTGCCACAACGCTATCCACTCCTTGCTGTGTTTAAAACACCTTTGTGGGATTCAGCAAAGAAATGCAAGGAAACATTATCGGAGGAACAGAGGAAAAGAAAGAGAGGAAGGGACAGAGCAAGAGTCAAGACTGTCTTTTACTGGCTGGAGTGAATCACAGTACAGGTACGACACAAGATGGATACTAGTTTAGTTGCCGATAAGGGGCATTGAGAAAACTGCTAAAAGTTCCGCTGTGTGTTTTTAAAAAGGTCATGGCTAAACAAGTTACACAAATATAAAAAAAAAAGAAAGTTAGAGGCATGGTGTGTAAGCAACACACAAGCACAGGACTAAAGTGGCACCTTTGGCCCTGGAGTCAAACACACCTGACCTGAATGATGGGCTTATGGCAATTTATACAGGCCAAATCTAACAGGGGGTGTCAGGAGATCCAGCCTATCCATGATGAGCATAGATGCAGCCAGCGAATCCTGGAAGTGTGATGATGCAGCCAGATTTGCGAGGGTCAGACTGCCAGTCTCTCTCCTACAGTTAGGGCTTTCCACACCGCCCCAAGCAAACGGGTGTCTATTTGTGTCTTTCCATTGACTTAACATGTAATTTCAACACATAAATAATTTTATTCGCGTCCAGTGTTAACACAGGGTAAGAATTTGGTGGATGCTGCTTTTATATCCAATCCTGACACCCTCACCACCCACCAGTTTGACTCTTACAATCGTGTTACTAAATATTCCAGAAACTTTTCATCATTTATTCCTTTTTTCTTATGATCATTGTTACAAATTTAGGTATTTATAGCAATTTGTAGAAATTAGGCTAATTTTCCATTTGTATTATCCGTATCTTTGATTTGTCATCAATTTTCCTCCTGTGGCCATGTCCAGGGAGGTTGGCTACTTTCCTATGGATCTTAAATTTTTTAACAATATGTGCAACTGTTGTCAGAGGACCATCAAGCTGCTTGTAGATGGTCTTACAGCCTTTATCTTTAACATGCTTGTCTATAATTTTCTTTCTAATTTCCTGAGACAACTCTTTCCCTCACTTCCTCTGGTCCATGCTGAGTGTGATACACACCATATCACCTAACAGCACAGTGACTACCTGTAGCCCTATACTGTACAGTCATCCTCAAAATTATTCTTACCCTGCAATTAAAGAAAAGGCTAAAATTACAATAGTAATTCAAATAACAGGAAATTAAAGAAAGTAATCATAAATAAAAATTTACAAAATTATAATTTAGTGAAATGAAATATTGCTTTTGAATTGTGGTTGAAAATAATGATTTTTTTTTTAAACTATTCCAGACACATTAGAGCACCTTTCCTGTGAACAGTGGACCAAAATACCTGTCAACAGGTGCAGACGTCTGATTGTACGTTACAGAAAACACCTGATTGCAATGATTGCCTCAAAGTGTTGCTCAACAAAACTTTAATTACGGAACCCCATCAGGCTTGTTTGTTTTATTTTTTATGTGTTTGTTTTCAATATTTCTGTTGAACCACAATTCAAAATCAATGTCATGATTCTTATAGAATTTTTATTTATTATTACTTTTGTCAATTTCAACTTATTTCATTGACAGATGATTTTTTTTCCTTCTTTAATTGGAGGGTATGAATAATTTTGAGGATGACTGTATATGCCCACTGACTGATTACAAGACTGTAGACACCTATGATGCTAAAAAGTGGACACACTTTGATTTAACATGTCCCTCTGGTCACATTATTTTCAGTCCTTTCTACCATCATCTTTTTTCCAGGTCTGTGTCATGAGTTTATTTTTTTAAATAAATCTATTGAAGTGTGGTTGAAAAGCAATGTCTGACTTTCACTGGTTCATTTTCATAGAATTTTTATTTATTATTACTTTTGTCAGATTCAAGTTATTTCTGTGACCACTATAGGTTTTTCTTTTATTAACCAAGGGGTACCAACAATTTTTTCCATGTCTGTATCTCTAATCCATCTCTGGACTAGGGATGTAATTAGGGATGCACAATATTGGAATTTTGTCCGATATCTGATATGCTGATATTTTTAAACCCATGTTGCCGATAACCGATTTCGATACCAATATTAAAGCTGAAAAACAATAAGCAGTCATTGCAAATAGCAGTTTTGTTATCCATTTCCGACACTTTGAAAAATAGCAGTGGGAAAAAATATCAATACACTGAAATATTATATTTTCATATGCCAATATCAAATTGATTTTTAAAAACGTAGTATTGATCTATTTTACTTACAAAATCTTGCGAATTTTATCGTTCTGTTACAAAATCTCACGATATTTTGTGAATTCTTGCCAGATTTTGTAACAGAATGATGAAATATCGCAAGATTTCGTTAGTAAAATAGATTGATACCGCGTTTTTAAACGTTAATATATCAACATATGAAAATATTGCAAAATTTTTGTGAATTCTCGCGACATTTAGGAACAGAACGATAAAATATAGCGAGATTTCGTCAGTAGAATATATCGATACCGTGTATTAAATGTCAATATGATATCAGCATATGAAAATATTGCGATATCACAGTGTATTGATATTTTTTCCCACCTCTAGTTTTTAGAAGAAGTAAAAAAGAAGTTTTTGAAGAAGAAGTATTTTTGTTTGAGACTTTAGAAACAGCGGGCTGATCAGTTAAATATCAGTTAAATATCGGTGGGGTGGCCGATGTCTGATACTCAGTTTTAAAGCTGATACAGGCCGATACCGATAGGGGGCTGATTATATCGTGCATCCCTAGATGTAATGATTACCGGTAAAATGATTAACAGTAATAAAATTCCCAATGATTAGTGCTATCATTTCAAATTTTAATTATCGTTAAATCTGTGACTGATTACTGCACTTTGAAAAACTCACAGTGATGCAGCTCACTGCCTGGAAAAGCACCAGCAGACCCAGTTTGCAATGTTTAATTTCTGAAAACATGGTGGAAGGCAATGAAGGTGCCCATGTGGACAGTCCTGGAAATTTCTCCCCCTTTAAAGACAACAAAGTAGACTTTTAGACCAATTTTGGATATTTTTACTGATACTGGGGGGTGATTTCGAAAATACAGCTATAACAATGATATGAAATTTTCACATTGTTACATCTCTACTCTGGACATTTACAGCCATGCCTGAAAGCTCCCCGCCGGACCGACCCTCCATCCTGGTCCTGCTGTCCAGTCCCGTCCTCGCAGCATTGTTTGTTTTTGAGCGATCTGTGAATGGTGTTTTTGTGAGCCACGTTCTCCACGGCTCTGTTTTGTCTCTACCTGCTCCGCCAGGATCAGACCGATGCTTAGATCTGTAATCTGCTGCTGCTTTACCTCCATGCATGTCATTAATATGAGCAGCTGTGATGGGTTCAGCGGGCAGTGTTGAATCTTTGTGCTGTGCATCCGCAGAGAGGAGCCACTCTGACAAGCGCTCGTCGCTGCGAAGGAGCCCGTCGCCCCAGAAAAGTTCCCCGCTGCCGTCTCCGCAGGTGGTCTTCCTTAAGGACATCGTCTGCTACCTGTCTCTGCTGGAGAGGGGGACGCCGGAGGACAAGCTGGAGTGTGAGTGACAGGGTGGGGGGGTTTGAGCTCAGGCGGTTAATACATGTCAGCTCAGGCTGTTCCCTCCTCCCCAGGGCCTCAGTTGACACCTTCCTCACAGGGCAGGCTGGTGACACGCTTAAGCTCTGCTGCGCCCAATTGACTTCTTTAGTGCGCGAGGCTATATCGGAGCCTAATCTCTCCTAACGGGTCCCCACGCCTCGGTGCAGACGCAGCACGCTCCACTTCTCCACCGATCCCAACTTCCAGCTTCCTAATGGGATCTCTGTTCTCTCGTTTCCCTGCAGTCATGTTCCGGCTGTACGACACAGACGGCAACGGGCTCCTGGACAGCTCGGTAAGTGGACTCTCTGGGTTTTAGTCTTTTCCTCTGGCCGAGCAGCTCCAGGAATAGAAACACGGGACAGCCGTGTGTTTATGTAAGACTGTTTGCAATGGATCTGCTCAGTTTAATATCAGCCATGTGCCAAGGTGATCACATAAACAGAGGGAAACAATCACAAGATCCACCGAGAGACGCGCTGGGTAAAGACGAACCTCTTCCTTTTACAGGAGCTGGATCGCATCATTAATCAGATGGTGCATGTGGCGGAGTACCTGGAGTGGGACTCAACAGAGCTGAGACCGGTGAGCAAACACAGAATCTCCACTGTAATAAAGTCTGAGGTGAAACAGAAGGACAAACATAAACAGGCCGAATGCCAGCCGAGCTCCCGGGAGGGAAGCTGGCTTCTTAGAAGGGGAGAGGAGGAATAAATGGGAGGAATAAATAGGGGATTTGGTACTTTCTCCTCCTGCCTGTATGTGGTGTCAGGGTAGATGGGAAGTTGACAGTTTCATGGTGCTGTGGTGACAACCTCCCTCCTGATGACTGGCTCAGAGTTTGCATAACTGACAGTAACTCACTGAATCTTCTAGATGCAGCTTAACTGTCATTAACGCCAAAAATCTCATTAAGTCATTTTCTACAGCTCGGATGTGGTTCTGCAAAACCAGTTTCACACTTCAGGTTGCAACACTTCCCAAACCCGCTAGGATGGAGAAGTTTTCCCTCTTGTTTCTGTCTCCCAACAATGCTCGAGCATTTTCAGGGGTTTTTGTCCTGTTCTTCATCCAAATACGTCTTAAGGTGTCCAACAGACCTGGGATCCTGGTTCTCTCAGATCAGGACTGCAGGCGGGTCAGTCCAGTACCCTCCTCTTCCTCAGCCATGCTGCTGTAATGGAGCAGAATCTGGTTCTTCATCATCTTGTTGGAAATGGACTGGACATCCCCAAAAAAGATGAAAGGAGCGGAACCCTGATCTGACCCCGTATCATCACAGAACCCTGATCTGACCCCGTATCATCACAGAACCCTGATCTGACCCCGTACCATCACAGAACCCTGATCTGACCCCGTACCATCCCAGAACCTGATCTGACCCCGTACCATCACAGAACCTGATCTGACCCCGTACCATCACAGAACCTGATCTGACCCCGTACCATCCCAGAACCCTGATCTGACCCCGTACCATCCCAGAACCTGATCTGACCCCGTACCATCACAGAACCCTGATCTGACCCCGTATCATCACAGAACCCTGATCTGACCCCGTATCATCACAGAACCCTGATCTGACCCCGTACCATCACAGAACCCTGATCTGACCCCGTATCATCACAGAACCCTGATCTGACCCCGTATCATCACAGAACCCTGATCTGACCCCCGTACCATCACAGAACCCTGATCTGACCCCGTATCATCACAGAACCCTGATCTGACCCCGTACCATCACAGAACCCTGATCTGACCCCGTACCATCACAGAACCTGATCTGACCCCGTACCATCACAGAACCTGATCTGACCCCGTACCATCACAGAACCTGATCTGACCCCGTACCATCACAGAACCTGATCTGACCCCGTACCATCCCAGAACCTGATCTGACCCCGTACCATCCCAGAACCTGATCTGACCCCGTACCATCACAGAACCCTGATCTGACCCCGTACCATACCAGAACCTGATCTGACCCCGTACCATCACAGAACCCTGATCTGATCCCGTACCATCACAAAACCCTGATCTGACCCCGTACCATCACAGAACCTGATCTGACCCCGTACCATCACAGAACCCTGATCTGACCCCGTACCATCACAGAACCTGATCTGACCCCGTACCATCACAGAACCTGATCTGACCCCGTACCATCACAGAACCTGATCTGACCCCGTACCATCACAGAACCTGATCTGACCCCGTACCATCCCAGAACCTGATCTGACCCCGTACCATCCCAGAACCTGATCTGACCCCCGTACCATCACAGAACCCTGATCTGACCCCGTACCATCACAAAACCCTGATCTGACCCCGTACCATCACAGAACCTGATCTGACCCCGTACCATCCCAGAACCCTGATCTGACCCCGTACCATCCCAGAACCCTGATCTGACCCCGTACCATCACAGAACCCTGATCTGACCCCGTACCATCACAGAACCCTGATCTGACCCCGTACCATCACAGAACCCTGATCTGATCCCGTACCATCCCAGAACCCTGATCTGACCCCGTACCATCCCAGAACCTGATCTGACCCCGTACCATCCCAAAACCCTGATCTGACCCCGTACCATCCCAGAACCCTGATCTGACCCCGTACCATCACAGAACCCTGATCTGACCCCGTACCATACCGGAACCCTGATCTGACCCCGTGCCATCCCAAAACCCTGATCTGACCCCGTACCATCCCAAAACCCTGATCTGACCCTGTACCATCACAGAACCTGATCTGACCCCGTACCATCACAGAACCTGATCTGACCCCGTACCATGACAGAACCTGATCTGACCCCATACCATGACATAACCTGATCTGACCCCGTACCATGACAGAACCTGATCTGACCCCGTACCATGACAGAACCTGATCTGACCCCATACCATGACATAACCTGATCTGACCCCGTACCATCACAGAACCTGATCTGACCCCGTACCATACCGGAACCCTGATCTGACCCCGTACCATCACAGAACCTGATCTGACCCCGTACCATACCGGAACCCCGATCTGACCCCGTACCATCCCAGAACCTGATCTGACCCCGTACCATCCCAAAACCCTGATCTGACCCTGTACCATCACAGAACCCTGATCTGACCCCGTACCATCACAGAACCTGATCTGACCCCGTACCATGACAGAACCTGATCTGACCCCGTACCATCCCAGAACCTGATCTGACCTCGTACCATCCCAGAACCCCGATCTGACCCCGTACCATCCCAGAACCTGATCTGACCTCGTACCATCCCAGAACCCTGATTGAACCTGATTCTTCCAACAAAGATCTGGAAACCTGGTCTGACCACAGTCCAGGTCTCCACTCTGTGATGGTTCATCCCAGATCCCTCTTGGTCTAGAAAAGTCCAAACCGTCTCTGGATCTCCGGACCAGGCTAATGTCCGGCTTCTGTCCTGCTCAGTAAAACCTGAAGTGACGTCTGTTGGAGTAACTTTGGATTGTAGAGCTGATGAAGGTCTCCACATTGGTCCTGCTTGCTGTGGGTCTATCAGCTGGTGATGATGATGATGGTTCTGGATGCAGGTCTCTCTGAGATCATAGTGTCTGTTTGGTCCTCTTTACATTGAAATTCCTCCAAATCGACCAAATGGTTTAATAATATTCTGACTGTGGAGGGAAATTTCTGGAAGTCTTTTCATCTCTCTCTGAGAAAGTTTGTTTTTAAACCCTTCAGTGATTTTATCATATTTTTAAAGCAGAACTCAGTAACTTCAGCTCGGGGCTCCCCCTAGTGGCATCCTTTCACTGTCGTGTTCAACCCCCCCCTACACCCCCACAGCACACAGACGGCTTCTCTACCTGTCTTTCCTCTATTTTGATCGCTGGATATATTTCTAAGCGTTTACTAGCTTGTTGATGCTACTTTGCTGCGTTGGTAGCAGCACCTCGTCTCCCTCTGCTCAAAGCAAAGTCCTGTATTTTCTGAAACGGGACGTTTTACCCGCGATTTGCGGGTAAATATGCCGTGGATTATATTTTTCTCTGGTGTTGGCGAGTAGCAGGTAAGAATACGAACTTTTCTTTACTTTTTGCGGACGTGACAAGTGATTATTGAGCCTGAAGCAGTGATGCTTCACCCGGCGCCCAGGCAGCACAAGCTACGTGAATCACTCTGGTCCAGCAAAGAGTTGGTTATGAGAGCCAGGAGCCGTGTTTAGGTGGTGTGAAGCTAAAGAAATGTTTTCTTCGTATTAGCGCTGGTAGTCTGGTTCAAATCAGAGCTGGAAGCAGCTCGGTAGATAGGGGACCTGAGTACCGTACAGCGGTTTCTGTTGTCGCAAGTTCTGCTCGGGTCGGCGCAGGCAAAGTTGTTTTTAGCTGCTCGCAGGCCAGAGGCCCCGGCGGGAGGGGGGGAAACATTGAATCGCTCCGTAAACACTTTGTTTAGCCCTTTGTTTGTTTTTCGGGATTCCGAAAAGCAATTATTGAGGTAAAAAAGTTACTGAGCTTCCCCTTTAAGACAAACTTCAGATCTTCTAAATATCATTGGTCCTTGAAGACTCAGACTTTTAAAGGGGAAGCTCAGTAACTTTTTTACCTCAATAAATGCTTTTCGGAATCCCCGTGGGGCTAAACAAAGTGTTTACGGAGCGATTCAATGTCCCCCCCCCCTCCCGCCGGGGCCTCTGGCCTGCGAGCAGCTAAAAACAACTTTGCCTGCGCCGACCCGAGCAGAACTTGCAACAACAGAAACCGCTGTACGGTACTCAGGTCCCCTATCTACCGAGCTGCTTCCAGCTCTGATTTAACCAGACTACCAGCGCTATTTCGAAGAAAACATTTCTTTATCTTCCACCACCTAAACACGGCTCCTGGCTCTCATAACCAACTCTTTGATGGACCAGAGTGATTCACGTAGCTTGCGCTGCCTGGGCGCCGGGTGAAGCATCACTGCTTCAGGCTCAATAATCACTTGTCATGTCCGCAAAAAGTAAATAAAAGTTCGTATTCTTACCTGCTACTCGCCAACACCAGTGAAAAATATAATCCACGGCATATTTACCCGCAAATCGCGGGTAAAACGTCCCGTTTCAGAAGATACAGGTCTTTGCTTTGAGCAGAGGGAGACGAGGTGCTGCTACCAACGCAGCAAAGTAGCATCAACAAGCTAGAAAAAGCTTAGAAATATAATTCAGGGATCAAAATATAAGAAAGACGGGTAGAGAAGCCGTCTATGTGCTGTGGGGGTGTAGGGGGGGTTGAACTTTTAGACAGTGAAAGGACGCCACTAGGGGGAGCCCCGAGCTGAAGTTACTGAGTTCTGCTTTAAGGGTGGTTTTGGATCAATTCAGGATTAGACTTGCCAAACTTTTTAAACTAACACCATCATTTGTCCTAAATGTTCATTAGAGTATGTTGCAGGCCTGAAATGAGCTGAAGAATGCTCGTACAGTCCTGGTTGTCCTGGTCACCATGACTGGCTCCCTTTCAGCTGTTGTATAACCTGAATAATATCAGCAGATATACATGGAAATGTTCCAGATTAATATGACCTGATATTCATTATTGGATTTAGAAAAGTAATTTAGGAAAATATCAGCTCACATCACAGATTTCCCATCGCACTGAGACCAGGAATTGCTGGCCACTTAAAAAGTTAATTTTTTCCTTTTTAAGCATTCCTGCATCCATGTGCTCGTGTGCTTTGGTCTTCATGTTGCTGGAGAACTTGTGGTGTTTGACTCAAATCTAGTTCACCCCAGTTTCCCCAGTCATGTGTGCTCTTCTCATGTGTCTATCCATGAAATCCTCATATTATTCTATTATGATTAATAGATGGGTTTCCCGTTTACAAACATTGGCAGTTGCGCGCGCAATCAGGGGGCAAAAAGCCTGGCCTGTGTTTTGCACTGCAGTCTACAGCCAAACACACTCACATCATTCATAAAAATGTAAAGTAACCTGACGAAACAAACAGAGATCGTTGTGTTTTAAAATATATTGTATAAATCTGTATTTTGATGACAAATAAAAAATATACAGACTCAGCGTTGCTCTTCTATTACCATTATACTAACTTGGCAACGGAGTCATCACCCGGAAACGGCATTTTTCTTGTTAAAACATGGATATTATTCGTGTTGGACCTCATTTGAAAGTTGCCTGAAAAACTTGAGTTAGAAAAGCGGCTTAAACTTTCGTTTAGACTCTTTGTTAAAACCAAAATGGTCCCCAACAGTCTGCTGTCTGCAGCAGGTTCAGCTCCGTGTCGTCTTCACCTCCTCCATACAGGAGCAACTTTCACTAGTCTGGATTAAACCAGGCAAGGATGACATCATCACTACGTTTGGAAAGGAGCTGATTCCAACTGTTAGGGACTCACTGCATTGCTGTTAGTGAGTCTCGCTGCTTGTGTGACATTGTGCTTTATTGTGAATGAAATCCTGGTAGACAGTAGACAGACTAGCTAACTGCTAACAAGCTAACAGTGTAAACTCAAACGCCATCTGATTTATGACCCCCGTACTTCGTTTTAAATCTCTGGGATGCGTTGTTCTGCAGCGTGAATGTTTGTAGACGGCTCCACAATCAGTTTTTTATTCTTTTTATTTTCCGTGTCTGAGCAGAGGACGGCTGTCACACGCAGCTAGTGTTGTGATGCAGCCGTGAACTGATCAATGATCAATGGTCGCGGCCGTGATACTGGTATTGTTCCAGTACCAGTCTCCTGATTACAACACGGGAATAATTTCTGCCACAGCGGTGGTTTAATCTGACACGGTGACCATGATGAAAGTATAAATAAATCATGCAGTCTGAACCTGTATAAGTTGTCTGAGAGGGTTTTCTGAAGACAGTCCATCCTACTGTCCTGTTATCACCATTTTAACCGTTTACATGCATTAACGTTTTGATTTTTGCAAAAATCATAAACATTATATTTCCCGACACTTTCACGTCATATCTTGACCTCATCTGCATTAAAAGTCAAGTCTTGCATGTAAGCAAACGTCTTCATAGTTTAATAATGCTTTCCCTGTGTTTTTTTGCCCCCTATCTGTGATGTTACTCAGAAACCCATCTACATGATTTTATTTCTATTTTTTTTTTTGTACTCTTACATTTTTTTTCTTCTTCCTACCTGTAATGCTGTACAAATAAACTAGCTTAACATTGAGGCAAAGGGACATCCCTGTGCATGATCAGTTGGCATGGTGACAGGACCCCACACTGTCACACACTCTGTCCTGTATATACTAACGTTTTGCATAAAGTCCTGAGTGTCTTTGTTTGAGACAATTCAGACGTGTTTATCTGTCTTCATAGATCCTGAAGGAGATGATGGAGGAGATCGACTTTGACCGAGACGGCACGGTCACACTGGAAGAGTGGATCAGAGGAGGCCTCACGACCATCCCTTTACTGGTTCTGCTGGGCATGGATACGGTATACATACATATATACATATATTTTATGTATGCTTAATTCAGCATGTCCTCCAAAGTCATACACACTAGGGTCTTTTGTGCATGCACCACAATAGGGACCATATTTCCATTTTTACTAAAAGAAACATCTAGCGGTGGTTACGCGACTACCAAGTTTCAACCTGGCGTGACCAAAAGAAGCACGCCGGACATCCCTTCAATCTTCAGAGAATTTTACATTTTTTTAAGATAGGTTGTGGCTTTAGTTTTGTTTTGATAATGCTTATAGCAACAAATAAACACTCTGACATACCTGTCAGCAGGTGCAGACGTCTGATTGGACGTTGCAGAAAACACCTGATTGCAGTGATTGTCTCAAAGCGTTGCTCAACAAAATTTTAGTTCTAAACCTCATCATGCTTGTTTACGTCTTTTAATTTTGTTTGTTTGTTTTTAGTATTTCTGTTGAACCACATCAATGTCATGATTTTCATAGATTAGTTTATTTTTGATCTATTATTACTTTTGTTAATTTCAACTTAAGTTACTATTTAATATACCTATTAAATACATTTACAAAGACTAAAACTAAGGATGTTTTTGCAACAATTTTAATTAGTTTTCGTAAGTTTTGTAAAGACACAAAACAGTTTCAGTTATCTTTTTTTTAAAAAAACAAAAAAAAACAGTTATTTTCGTTTCTATTTTAGTTAACGAAAATGTTTTTTTTTTTTTTTTTTTTTTTTGTTTTTTCATTAGTTTAAATTAACTATAATATCCTTGATTCTGCATCATTTCTCTTGCTGCTGCCAGGATGTCCTGAAGTTGTAAAATACGCTCCGACATTACATAATTTCAGGTGTGCACAAACAACCCTATAGTGTATGTGTCGGAGTCTGGTTTTATATTACTTAAATATGCTTTACTCTTTGATTTAGAAAAAAAACGATTGGTCTCCAAAAAGTTCTTTTGTTGTGTTACACAATTTGAAAAGTTTATTTTCATGTCATCAACACCATTTTTAAACATAATCAGTTTAAATAGAAACTCGACAAGTTTAGGCAAACACACACAAACAGTGATTTTAGCCGTTCTGATCGTTTTAACATAAATGTCATGATAAGTTTTGGTGAGGAATGTGAAGCGTTCACATGCAGACTCCATGTGCTCCAGTTTTTATCATTATTTGATGTAATGTAATAAAATACATTTGAGGGTTGAAGCAGTCGACCTGTTGGAGCACTTTCATCACCTTTTGTGACTATTCATGCATCTGGAAGACTACACAAAAACACATTTAGAAGCTGTGAAATTAAAGAAAATATTAGCTCAGAAATGACAATGATGGATTGTAACCATTTACAGAAAATATATGTTTAAAAATAATAGTTTTATTAATCATTTTAGCAACTTATTGCCATGCAGTTACATTCCTTTTCCACTAGAGGGTGCTGCTGCATCCACAGACCCCCTCGTATCTGCATCCGTGAGTTGTAAAGCAAAGGTCATTTCATTCAGCTCATTACCTGTGACAGTTATGTGCGTTTTAACCTGGACTGAGATCTGTTGGAGTCCAGATTATTTTGTTTCTACAGAGTGAGGATGAAATGGTAGAAATGTAAATTGCATTTGACACATTTAACCTGAAGTTTACTGACATGATAAGTGTAGCATCTGTGAAAGGTGAACCCGTGTTGTCTTTGACCTGGCAGAACGTGCAGGAGGACGGGCAGCACGTCTGGCGTCTGAAGCACTTCAACAAACCAGCCTACTGTAATTTCTGCCACACCATGCTGCTCGGTGTTCGCAAGCAGGGCCTCTGCTGCTCCTGTGAGTCACCACGCTGTCTCCCTGTCACTCATCCTCACCTCTTCATCTGCTCCGCCACCTCCCTCACCTCTCACTCCTTACAGTTGACTCATTGATAGTTTGCTGTCCCTGAATATGCCTGAGAAACACTGACGACTTTAACTGTAACTCCCTGCCATCGTTTCAGTTGTATCTGTTAAGCTCAGTCACACAAACAGTATGAGATCACTTTGCAAACTGTCTCCTGTTGTTTTCCATCAGTATGCAAGTACACGGTGCACGAGCGCTGTGTGTCCAAAGACATTGCAGCCTGCATCAGCACCTACGCAAAGTCCCGCAGACACACCAACGTGAGTACAAACACACCTCAGAAGTGTCTCTGGTTGTTATGGTGATGAAGCTGGAGGGAAACGAGGCGGCAACGCAGCCGCTCGTCTGTCCCTGCTCGTGTTTGAGGGAGCAGGGCATCATGGGAGGTGGTCCGGTCCAGTCTGAGAGGGAGGTCTGGGTTCAGGTCTCGGGATGATGCAGAGCTGTGGGCTGCTGTTCACTTCAGGGTCATCACCAAAACCCAAAATGAAAATACCAAATCTTTTCATGTGTTTGTTTCTCTGTGACGGAACATCACGGCCACATTACAAATACTTCTACAGAATTCAAGAAAATACTCCTTATTTTACAAGAATAAAGCTGTAAATTTACATTAATAAAGTCTCAATACTTCAAATTTGGAAGAGGAAAGTTGCTAAAAATGAGGGTGGTGGAGCATTTGGTGAAGATGTACTTCAGCAAAGGTTTTACAGACCAGGAGATCCTCAATCTCTCGGTACATCAGCACCACATTATCATCAGTATCATGACTTTTAAATGAATCTGCAAGAAAATGAATCAATTCTGCAGAAAGAAGCAGACGGACTTGGAGGAAATGGCTGCTTATGTGGAGGAGGAACTGGCTGGAAGCGAGGATGTGCCAAAAAACACACCCCTGCTGTGAAAAGCTCCCCCCTCTTAAAGAGCAGGCTGTAAACATGTTTATTTCTGCTGTAAACATGTTTATTTCTGGTGTTAAAGTTGGTCTTTTTAACATGGGAGTCTTTGAGGATTTGCTTTATTGTACAATTTTTTAACTTAACTTCCAGGTTTCACTTTTTTCCAGTAGAAGTTTGCCCCTTAACTGCTACTTTGTTGTTGTTAAATTTCGACTTTATCTTCATCAATTTACGACTTTATTCATGTTGAGTTATGACTTAATTCTTGTAAATTTCCGACTTTCTTCTCGTTAAATTACAACTTTATGCTTGTAAATACAACTTTACTCTTATTATATTAGAGTTTGACTTTATTCTCATAAATTAACAACTTTACTCTCATTATATTATAACTTTACTCTTGTAAATTTCCAACGTTATTCTCTTACAATAATATCTTTTTTCTGGTAAAATGACCACATGTTTTTCGTTGTATTATGATTTTATTCTCAAAGTCTGTAAATAAATAAATAAATAGTGTGACCCTCTTGATCAGTTGTAGTTTCTCAGCTCTAGCAATGTGGAGATTTTATGTTTTTTCTCTGACAGTTTAGAGAAAACAAATAATAAATTACACGATAATGTGACTCTCCACCTCGCTGGTACCGGATTGGACCGCTTCTTCCTCCAGAACTCCGTAATTCATAATCTCATAGATCCAACAAGGAGAAGGAAACATTTTGCTCCAAATATCACATGATAGCATTAAATCTCCTTTCTTCCTCATTCTGATGCTCAGTTTGAACTTCAGCCAGTCGTCTTCACCGTGTCTACATGCTGCCGTGTGATTGGCTGGGTAAATGAAGCTGTCAAACAGGTGGAGCTCATAAAGTGTAACTTTGATGTCGGGAAGCTTCATCCAGACATTTTCTCTGCTGCTCGACACGTTTCTCTGATGGAAGCGTGAATCTGTAGCGTGATAGCTGTAAGACTGCATCTCTCTGCTGCCTTCAGGCTATGCAGCACGTCTGGATGGAGGGAAACTCTCCCACCAAGTGCGACCGCTGTCACCGGAGCATCAAGTGCTATCAGGGTCTGACGGGCCTGCACTGCGTATGGTGTCAGATCACGGTGAGTTTTCACACTCATTTTATCCTGCAGTCACCATGTTTGAAGATGATTCTTTTTTTAAAAATGCATTTTAACAACATTTGGGAAAGTCTGTGACTGATTATTAAGAGAGAAGCTGTGATAGAAGCTGATTTCCAGCATATTGGTGTCTTGTTCCAGTGGTGAACCAGGTTCACCAGAACCCACTTTTTCCTCCTTATTTAACTTTCTTATCATTTTCGAGCCTTAGATGTAAGCTGTTATCATCCAGCGACCAGAAACAAAGTTATTAGTGCTTCTATTTAAAAATCCCAATTCAGTTTTATCTAGATGAGAAGCTTATTTTGGGCTGCAGGTGTTGTGTCTAAGTGGTGAATTAGATCCATCACAACCCCATTTATCCTCCTTATTTATGGAGATTCTGACAGTTTTCCAAACTCACAGTTAGAATATTTATCATAAAAATAACGTTACGCTATTACTGCTATCAAACCATTTTTGAGGAGTGGGGGTTGCTGTATTTTTGTTGTAGAATTATTACATTCCAACAAAGTACAGTATTTTGTACATATATATATATATATATATATATATATATATATATATATATATATATATGAAGAGTTTTTTTTGGCACAAACAGTTAACCACCATTTAGAAAAAACGTAGTTAAATGCGTTTCATTGCTGTTGGGTACAAACCTCCTATCTCCATTTAACATCATGAGAACCCTCTACTTCATGTGAGTGTGATTTGGTCAAAATATTTAACTAAATGAAGATTTTATTTGCAGAAGCAATTAACTCTGTTTTTTCTAAATGGTGGATAACTGTTTAACTGTATATATATATATATATATATATATATATATATATATATATATATATATATATATATATATATATATATATATATATATATATATATATGTGTGTGTATGTGTGTGTGTGTGTGTATATGTGCATATATATTTATATTACTTTTCAAGTTTTCAAAAAAAGCACATGAATTTAAAATAAATAAAGAAATAGAATGTCTCAAATTTGAAGAGGGCTGAGATTCAGTTAAAGGGGACTTCAGCACCCCCGTAAATGGGCAAAAGTCACCTATGCCGTTAAACAATGAGCAAAGAGGAACTGTGAATTTACGGTTGTTTGAAGTTATTTCCAAAAATCTTCTGAATTCATATTTGTCTCCAAAACTTTTTCTGAAAGAGTGTTTTTTTTGTTTTGTTTTGTTTTGTTTTGTTTTTTTCACGTTTCTTGTTGTGTTTTGGACCTCAGAACGCCCCAGTTAGTCATTTAAAGTCAAATACAGAAACAAAAATATAAATCTAATTTAGCTGTGAGTATGTTTAACTTACATTGTGTAACATTTAGTGTAACTGTGTTTGCAGAAAACTGATTAAATAGTCAGTGTTTACAGTAAAATCAGTGTTTACTGCGACTTTACATCAAGCATTATCAAAGACATCAAGGTTCCCCTTGTTGTTTCTTATTTATATTGCTGTTTTGTTTCTACAGTTGCCCAGAGGGACAAATCTCAACTCCTGCAGTGTTTAAAATGCAAATTGCAATCCCCTTAATACCCAGACGCAAACTATGCTGGAGAGAACACAAAAGGCCACTCAGATAAAAACAGTATAAATGTGAGATCATGGTGAATGCAACAAATGAATATTCAGATATTTTACACTTTCTGCTGCTGTTGAGGAGGCTGAGCATCCATCAGGTTCATGAAGCATCAGCATCTCTGTCTGTAAGCAAACCATCAAGTGTCATTAAACTGAATCAGCAGCTTTCTGAAAATAAACAAAAATGACCTTTATGTTCCTGGATTCTTGTAAAAGACCTTGTTCATTATTTAACATTAGTTCAAATTACATCTTCAACCAAATCAAGCAATAAAAATGTGAAACTTCAAGCAAAACTTGAAATTAAAGACGTTGCCTTCATGTGTCATTACTGCTCTTGTCCACTAGATGGCACTGTTGCCTTTCAGTTGGTGGCAAAGCTGAACCTCCTGGACAGAAATCCAAGTGGAGACTTTTCTGATTGACGCCCATCAAACGATTGATCCAGTCTGAGTGACCTCAGCGGCGCCGCTGACGGTCTCCCAGATGGACGACGCCCACATTCTCATGTTTGTGCCTCTCGTCTGGTCTGCAGCTTCACAACAAGTGTGCCTCCAACATGAAGCCGGAGTGTGATGGAGGAGCCTTGAGGGACCACACGCTGCTGCCCTCCTACATCTGCCCTGTCGTCCTGGTGAGGAGTCTGCGGGGGGGTAAAGTGGGCAAGAAATGGGACAAACTGGTTTAAATGGTTCCTAACCTTCTGTGGTTTTTGATGCTGCAGAGAGAATTGCAGGACAATCAGATGCTTCTGATCAGGTCTAACGGGTTAAACTTGTACACTTTCTGGTTTCCGTTTCTCACTGGTGGATGTTTCTGCTTTTTTGACATAGTGTATTTTACAGTTTCAGTTACAGCAGCAATTAGTCGTTTTCACTAACAAGGCCAGGAGGAGAAAATGAAAAGTAAATTCTGACAAAACATGTGAGAAAGGATCTGAATCTCTGAAACTTCATGTGAAAAGGTTGAAGGTTGAGGTTCCTCACTCCATCTGCCTCAGAGGGCGAGCTGACACCAGCTTATAACTGATCTGATCCCATTCCAAAACCCTGATCCTGACCCCTTACCATCCCAGAACCCCGATCTGACCCCGTACCATCCCAGAACCCCGATCTGACCCCGTACCATCCCAGAACCCTGATCTGACCCCGTACCATCCCAAAACCCTGATCTGGTCCCACACCATCCCAGAACCCTGATCTGGTCCTGCACCATCCCAGAACCCTGATCTGACCCCGTACCAACCCAAAACCCTGATCTGGTCCCACACCATCCCAGAACCCTGATCTGACCCCGTACCATCCCAAAACCCTGATCTGGTCCCACACCATCCCAGAACCCTGATCTGACCCCGTACCATCCCAAAACCCTGATCTGGTCCCACACCATCCCAGAACCCTGATCTGACCCCGTACCAACCCAAAACCCTGATCTGGTCCCGCACCATCCCAGAACCCTGATCTGACCCCGTACCAACCCAAAACCCTGATCTGGTCCCACACCATCCGAGAACCCTGATCTGACCCCGTACCATCCCCGAACCCAATCTGACTCATACCATCCCAGAACCCCGATTTGACCCCTACTATCCCCGAACCCTGATCTGATCCTGTACCGTCCCAGAACCCTGACTTATGTCTGTACCAGATGGTACAGATCTATGTCTGTATCCTGATCTATGTCTCATACCTACAAACCCGTCGCTTTTCAGGGAAATTCACCATTTTTGGATCTAAATATAACTCGTGTGAATTGTGTAGATCCGATGAGCTTTGGGGGGGTTAGGAGACGCTGCTGTCAGACGTCTTGCTGAGCATGTGATTTTGATTTTGACATCTGGCCCATTAATCGGCATTTGCCAAAATGTTGCCGATATGAAAATTCTAGTTTTGCTTCAAACAGCAAAATGAAACTTCTGCAGCGTGCTTCTGCTCCCCCCCTCCCTTACGGAGAGCTGCTCGCACTCCCTTCACAAAGAGCGGTGCTCCCTCTAATATATTTAGTTGTAATTCTGTTACATGTAAGGTGTTTTAAAAGCTGCAACGTTGCTACTTAAATCTAGTTTGGTCCCTTGTGTTAAGTGGAAGATGAAACTTTTCAAAGCTTGTAAAGATGACAAATTTATATTTCTAAGGTGTTTTAGTGAATGAGTCGTTAAAAAATGTATCAGTTCCGAAACACCCCCCAGTTCCTTAACACCACCTGTGTGTTATCACTGTAAGCTGTTTGCAGCCACTCATTTTCATTTTGAAATGGCATCTGTAGTATTGAAAACTATTTACCAAAATATATTCATTCCCAGGCAGAGGGGAAGAGTAAGGTGTGGAGCCACTTCAAAAAGATTCAACAGGTGTTGGATGCAATGTCTGCGGTGTGAAAATTAGCCTGGGCTGCAGCACCAGTAAGGCAGAAACACTACAAATTTGTGTCAACGCACCTAAAACATCATCACAAATTCTGGAGTGATCTGTTTCTTAGTCTTGAATCATATTTTAGTCATTATAAGAATTTAAGTTGGACTACAGTTGGACAGTACATATCCTGCGTACATGTCCATGTTCATTTTTTAATATCCTGGCTGATAGATATTGGCTGATATCGGATATTGGCCAATATATCAGATATCTTTTTTTTTTTTAAAAGCCCCCTATATCTGTATCGTAATCGGCCCTAAAAAATTCCATAGCAGTCAGGCTCTAATACATATATATATATATATATATATATATATATATATATATATATATATATATATATATATATATATATATATATATATATATATATATGTATGTATATACACACCCACACAGGATAATAATATATCCCAATATATATTGCTACCACACATAATTCAGAATAAACCACAATATAGATGAAAGAGAGGAGGTGTAGTGCTCGCTGGATCAAGTCTTAAGAAACAAGGCTCAAAAGGAAACAAGCCAGCAGGTGCTCATCAAACTTGGGGCCGGGAGGCAATCAAAGAAAGAAGGATGAGTTGAGGCACTCTGGATTTGCAAGTAAATTTTGCGCAATAAATTTACTTGCAAATCCAGAGTGCCTGAACTCATCCTTCTTTCTTTGAAAACCACAATATAGATTTGAGGCTTTATCGCCCAGCCCTCGCTGTTGATACCTATTGAGGGTAAAAACAATAATCCTTAATAGGACAGACCAGGACTTCGTTTTCCAAACAGACAATTCCCTTTTTACACTGCACTGCAAATAAAATGCCAATAAATGTGTTTTTCGTTCTGAGTGCACTAGAATACCTATTTCAAAACTGAAATTTTAAAAAAAATCCCGGGAGGCATGCCCCCGGACCCCCTAGAGGGGTCAGGTGTTCGTCACCTTTTTCACCTCTGATGAGTTTGCAGGTCTGATCTCTGTACCAGATGGTACAGACATAGATCAGGGTTCTGGGATGGTCGGGGGGTTCTTTGATTCACAGAACCCTCAGAAACCGTACCATCACAGAACTTCGAGAGCTGAACAAAGGTCCTGGAAACACATTGACGGTAAAACTTCTAACTTCTCTAGTTGTGAACATGGAGCAATTTTTTCTCCCCTTCAGCAGCAGCCATCAATCTAATTGACTGAATCCGCTGTTCATTGAAACTTTCCTAAAACATCTCACGGTGAGATTTCTTCCCACCTGTCTCATTTTTACGCTTAGCTGTGATTCTAATTGCAGGTTCTGGTCTCACATTTTAATTTCCTACACCAACTCATCACTGACAGACTGATTTTATGGGTCTAATTCATCTCATCACTGGTCATTTCATGCATCAGAACCAGAGCTGTGCACCTGCAGAGCATTTGGCGCCCTTATTTCCTCCTGTAAGCACTGTATGACGTTATAAATACCCTCCAGCTGCAGTTCAAAGTCTCCTCTTTGTTTTACAGGATCGTCACTCCGTGGTGAAGCGGGGTGATGGTGAGTCTCCTCCCAGCACCAGCCCCGATGACCCCAGTCAGACTTTCAAATTCTCCCCAGGGGACGGACAAGCTCTGCAGGTATGCCAGTCCAGCCATCATTCAGTCAACAATGTGACCTCAGAAAGCTGGTAAAACACCTGAGTCTGTTTCCTCCCTGTCTGCAGATCACCCCTCTCCCAGGCACTCACCCACTCCTGGTCCTGGTGAACCCGAAGAGCGGTGGGAGGCAGGGCGAGCGGTGAGCTCCATTTTTTGCAAGTCCCACGTCAATTCACATTATTTGAAATTAACAAAAGTAATAATAATTAAGATTTTTATGAAAATCATGACATTGATTTTGTATTGTGGTTCAACAGAATTACAGTTTTTCTCAGTTGTTAAAACACTAAATCCCATTCTCAAAGCCAATTTTTCAGAAGCCTAAACCAAGGTATCAAATCGGTCCTCTTGTGATCAAAACCTAAAGCACGTTTCACATCATTAGACACTGCTTGCAAACACATTTGCATTGTGATGCACTTGCTGTGCAAAATGGTAAACACATGTTGCACACTTTGATCACAACTAAGACACAGATGTCAGCAGGTAAACACAGTGACTCAAAATTGATTTCACCTTTGGCTGATGATGAGGGAACCAATATAAACCAATTGAGGAAGCTGTGGGACGTCAAGATTTTGCGATGGATAGAGGAAATCAGAGAGGAAGAGTACGCATAAGAGGTGGTCACGGGTGAGGACATAAGGGGACAAAATTAGGTCCGACGCAGAGCCTTCATTTTAGGTGAAATCCGTGCAACTGTGATCTGCCATGTTACAGCATTACCTCCACCAAGGAGGTGATGTTTTTGATGCGTTGGTTTGTTTATCTGTCTGTCAGCAACTTTACGGAAAAAGTTCTGGACGGATTGACCTGAAATTTTCACCAGTCATGAGCCTCAGCCCAAGAACGAACCCATTACATTTTGGTGGTGATTCAGATCATCTTCTGGATCCATGAATTTTTTGAAGGATTCTTTATCATTGCGAGTTCTGCTTGGCAGAGGTCTGCGCTCTAGTACTTTATGTTATGAGTTCTCTGTGTTGTGACATGATGCATTTGGCCTGATGTAAATAAAAAAACATACATTGTGACAGCATGATGTTCTGAGAACTCTGTTTTCCTTTTTTCCTTCTAGTGTTTCCTGATTGCTCTGTAGTGTTTTACATTTTGGCAAGGCAAGGCAAGGCAAGTTTATTTGTATAGCACATTTCATGTACAGAACAATTCAAAGTGCTTTACATAAAACATTATAAGCAAAAGGGAGATAAAAAAAAAACAAAAAAAAAACAAAATTGAAGCATGATTCAGAATTAAAAGCATTTAAGATTAAAAAGAGAGAATACAGAGACGTGCGGATTTTAACTTTTGAATAAAATTACGTAAATGCAGCTGAGAACAGGTGGGTCTTCAGCCTGGATTTAAATAAACTAAGTGTTTCAGCTGATCTGAGACGTTCTGGGAGTTTGTTCCAGACATGTGGAGCATAGAAGCTGAACGCAGCTTCTCCATGTCTGGTTCTGACTCTGGGAACCGATAAAAAAACGGATCCAGATGACCTGAGGGGTCTTGTAGGTTCATACTGGGTCAAGAGGTCACTGATGTATTTTGGGCCTAAACCATTCAGAGCTTTATAGACCAGCAGCAGAACTTTAAAGTCTATTCTCTGATGGACCGGCAGCCAGTGTAAAGACCTCAGAACTGGACTGATGTGGTCCACTTTTCTGGTCTTTGTGAGAACTCGGGCAGCAGAGTTCTGAATGAGCTGCAGCTGTTTAACTGATTTTTTAGGTAGACCAGTAAAGACGCTGTTACAGTAATCAAGCCGACTGAAGATGAATGCATGGACTAGTTTTTCCAGATTTTCCTGAGACATCAGATCTTTTATCCTTGAGATGTTCTTCAGGTGATAGTAGGCTGATTTAGTGATCGCTTTGATGTGTTTTTCAAAGTTTAGGTCTGAGTCCATCACTACACCCAGATTTCTGGCCTGATTGGTGGTTTTTAGGTGTATGGACTGAAGTTCTGTGTCAACCTGCTGTCGTTTCTCTTTGGCTCCAAAAACAATCACCTCAGTTTTGTTTTTGTTCAGCTGAAGAAAGTTGAGGCACATCCAGTCATTAATCTCATCAATACATTTACCAAGAGCCTGTACAGGGCCCCGGTCTCCTGGTGATACTGCTGTGCTTGGGGCATGATTTGACAATAGTGTCTCTTTTTGAGGCCAGGTGATGCTGTTTTGAGTCAGTAACTTCCTTTTGCAGCAAGAAAAAGAGGTTTTGGGAAAGTAGTTTGAGTTTGGGGTTTAGTGTTTAAAGTTGTGAAAAACTGAGGGAACATTTCAAAAATTGTGTTTTAGCAATTGAGAAAAACTGTATTACAGTTTTTCTCAGTTACTTTGGTGCAATTCTCACAGCAGACTTCACATTTGCACAGTACATTTCTCAAAAGCAAGTTTTTATGTCAATGAAACTGTCAGAGCCATCAAAATAAAAAGTACTGACACCATTGATTATGAACAAGGTGTACAAATGGCTTAGTCACGTTTGATCTGTGAGTGTTCCTGAATACAAAAACTCAGATCTTGGAGACCTGACAATGTCCAACAGTACTACACACTGGATGTACAGCCATTTGAAAACTACAGTAAAGTTACATGTTACTGTTTTTAGATGGTAACTGAATACATGACACAGAATACATCTGATTCACATTTTACTTCATACAGTATGCTTTCTGTCATCTAACGTACCGTAATTCATTCACAGCATTATGAAAAAACAAACATTTGAGTCACTTCTTTAGAACAAACTTCAAGTATAAATCCTTGGGTAGAGTTGTGGACCACTGTAAACGATATACTGCTGTAACAGTATGATCATCTGCCCTGGCTGCTTGACCACAGGTATTCCCCTTTGGCAGTTATATTCTTGACTCTCACCTGGAAGTCTGGGAATCAAACCCTGCCCACACCTCCATTTGTCCTGCCACATACACATACATTTTACTGAACTGGATGTGACTGAAATATATCCACCTTCTCTGGGTTGTCTTGCAAACCTGCAGAGTAAAGTAACAATAATGAACAACACACATGAAATACTACTGCATGTATTTCTGTACATTACAAGGTTTTGGATAACTGCACGATACTTTATAAACTTGTTTTCCCAATGAAATGTTTGGATTTGTGAATTCACAATGGATCTCTGAACATTTGGCTGCACCCTGCGACCAGCCTCGGCCACTGTGAAGCTGTGATTGGCAGCATGGTCCACAAGTGTAGCATCTTCCTCTTCTCCTTCCTCCCCACTTATCCTCATCCCATCCCCCTTGATGCTGGCCTTCAATTTCCTTACCCGAGTATAGTAGAAAAGGTACACACTACGTCTTGATTCGTTCATATATGCTTGTCAGTTGAGGGTTGATGGGATTCAGAGTTACTGAAGAAATGTCTCATTATTGGTTACAACTAACGCTTCACCCATCTTCCTCTTTTTTTTTTTTTTAACTTTTTATTATTTTCAATTTGAACAATACAAATAAACAAACAATCGGGACACTTCGGATACATTGGTCATAAAAAAGAAAACAACCATTGAGTAAAACCTGTCTCCAATATGTTGAAGTTAGAATTGTCCATTTTTCCCACTTATCTTGACACTCCTCTTCTTGAGTCCTCAGTCTATGTGTCAAAATCTCCATCTCGTATATTCCTTTTACAATGTTACTCCAATCATCAATTGTGGCTCTGAACTGCACCATTTTTTGGTTATAGCCTTTTTGCAAGCTGCTATTAATATTTTAAACAGATATAAATCCTTTTTATCAATGTTACTACCAATAGTAGATCCAAAATACATTACTAAACAAGTTTTAGGAATATAATAACCCAGTATTGTGACAATTGTCATGTGAACCTTATCCCAGAATGGTGCAAGCTGAGGACACAACCAAAACACATGTGCATGGTTTACATTAACCTCCCCACATTTTCTCCAACAAGGTTGTACACTGGATACAAATCTAGCTGTGATTTTAGGAGTCATGAAAAATCGAATATTTTTCCAACAATGTTCCCTCCAGATTCTTGAGTGTTGTTGAGTGTTGAGTTCTCCAAATATTTACCCATTCCTCCTCTGAGACAGTGATTCCCAGTTCTTTCTCCCATTTCTGTTTTATATCAAGAGTATTGCAACCTCTCTTCTCCATCAAAAACTTGTAAAGAGAAGATACTATCCTGTATTTCTTAGAGTGATATGCGCCTGTTATCATTTTTACAAGATTGTTTTTATGACATTTTATGTTATGCTTACGGTAGTTTTTTTTATTGTAAAAATCCCTTAACTGTAGGTACCGGAAGTGGTCCAGATTTGTCAAGTCAAACTCCTGTTTTAATTCTTGAAAGCTTTTTAAGTGGCCATCCTTAATCAAAACACACCATGCGGTAATACCATCATTAATCATCTGCTTGTATCTCCGGTCCTGGGTACCTGGGGTAAAACTGGTGTTGAATGCAGGCCACTGAAGTAAAAGAAGTTCCCTTTCCAGTTTGTATTTACGTATTACATCCAACCACATTTTCAATGTGAAACTAGTCACTGTGTCAACTTCATTAAGGTTATTCCTAGTTATATCAATTTCTGCAATTATACTTGAGATTTTTCTTCCCTGCACTTCTTGTTCAATGTTTTTCCATTTTGAAATATAATTTCTATCACACCAGTTTAATATGGGAGTTATTTGTGCAGCACAGTAGTACGCTTTAAGGTTGGGCAATGCCATGCCTCCCTTATCCTTTCCAATTTGTAGTTTTTCAAATTTGATTTGAGTTTTTTTACCATTCCATATGAACCGTGATATAAGTCTGTCCCATAACTTAAACTGTTTCTCGGGTATTTCTATGGGAAGTGCCTGAAACAAGTAGAGAAGACGAGGTAGAAAATTCATTTTCACAGTCTCAACTCTGGAGCTAAGGTCCAGAGTTGAGACTCCCATCTTCCTATATCATTCCTGATTTCCTTATCTACCTTGGTTATATTTGCATCATATAATTTGTCAAGCTTTTTTGATAGTGTGACTCCAAGATATGACATATTTTTGGAGTTCCAGTTCAAATTATATCTTCATTTCACAACCCCGGACGGGGAGTAATTAATTGGTAGTATTTGTGTCTTAGCCAAATTTAATTTGTATCCAGAGTAGATTCCATATACCTCCATATTATGAATCAGAATAGGCAAAGATATTTCTGGGTCTTCTAAATAACAAATTATATCATCTGCAAACAATCCTACAACATGCGAATCATTTCCAATTTGTATACCCTTAATTTCTTCATTTTGTCTGATAAATTGTGCCAAGGGCTCTATGTAAATTGCAAATAATATTGGGGATAGACTACATCCTTGACGGGTTGAGCGTTCTAGTTGTATGGTTCCGGTTAAATTACCATTGACTTTTATTCTCGCTGTGGGTAGGTGGTAAAGTGTCTTGATACACTGTACTGCTTTTTCATTAAATCCAAATTTCTTTAAGACTTCATACAGGAAAGCCCAGCTAACGCTGTTGAATGCCTTCTCTGCATCAAGCCGGACTAAAACTGCTTGTATATTTTGCTTATTAATATGATCAATAATGTGGAGACTCCTCCTTATATTATCTTTGGTTTGGCGACCCTTTATAAATCCTGTTTGGTCTTCATCTATAATATCTCCAATAAACTGTTCATATCGTCTTGCAATAATAGAAGTATAAATCTTGTAGTCAACATTGAGAATAGAAATTGGCCTAAAATCTGCACGTCTCACTTTTCTCTTTTTTGGGAATAACTGAAATAATTGCTTCCCTCCAAGATGGTGGGAGAACTCCTTCTTCTAATGTGTAATTAAATGATGCTTGTAACAATGGTATAAGTTCAGTACAAAAGGACCTGTACCATTCTGATGGTAATCCATCACTGCCAGGTGTTTTGTTTGTTTTAAGCCTACTGATTGCCTTCTCTATTTCAACTGTAGTTATAGGAGATGTTAGTAAATCATTCTGTTTATTTCCAATTGAGGGCATGTCGAGTCAGTAAAAAGTCTTTAATTTGCTCACTATCTGGACCAGGTGTTTGGCTGTACAATCGCTGATAGTAGTCCTTGAACATTTCTTCTATTTCTTTAGAATCATGTGTATACTGGTCTGTTTTATCATCTTTTAGTTTATGTATTGTTCGTTCTGCTTGCTGTTTTTTAAGTTTTCTGGCTAGTAATCGGGTCGCTTTGGAGCCACCTTCATAATAGGATTGTCTAAGAAATTTCACCAATCTTCTTATCAATGAAAAGGATCAGCTGTGACCAAATGTTCAATTTAGGACACATTCCAGGAAAAGAATTATAAATATACTGTATGTATAACATCTGCTTGACAGATTTTGATAACTACCTTTTCTCATTTGCTTGTCATGACTCAAGCAATGAAATGAAGACTATTAGTTTTGTGGGGACTGACTATTCTGCTGTTGTTAGTATCTAGTTTTGACTGTGGGACTAAAGCAAATGATAAAGTCATGAAAATAACTGAGAACTGTATGTAAGCAAACGCTACATGTCCAAAAGCATTTGCAATTCGATCAATGCAATGAGAAATGATACTTTGATGTGCACACATGTCTAATTGCTGTGGAGTTTGAACTTATAGTTATGGAAATATGAGGTCTGATGTGAGAATTGCACCAAAGCAACTGAGAAAAACTGTAATAATAATGATGATAATAATAAAAACAACAAGCATGATGTGGCTCCTGAGCTAAAATTTTGTTGAGCAACACTTTGAGCCAATCACTGGAATCAGGTGTTTCCTGTAACGTCCAATCAGACGTCTGCACCCTTTGACAGATATTTGGGTATTTACTATTTTCTTTAATTGTACGGTATGAATAATTTTGAGGGTGACTGTATATACTAAACAGATTATTTCCTCTTCATCTTTTCTGACCTTCTGAATGCAGTCAGTCAGTCAGTCAGTCAGTCTGAGATGATCAGCTGAAACTTAAGACCCTCACTGTTGCATTGCTGTACTTTTCTCACAACAGAGTTAAGTGGCACCCCACTGTTCTCCCTCTATCAGACACGTTACCATGGTAACGCAATCCTTCTTACTCTACCATTACACAGCAAATGATTTGCTATTAATAGACAAAGCATAATAATTATGTTGATAATGATAATGAAAGATTAGGAAACCAGAAGCTTTGAATCAACTTTTATCTGTGAATCTTTTAATTCTGTGACACGTTTGCTGGGACGCAGGAACATTTAATGAGCCTCCCAGGAATGTTTCAACAGATTAAACGCAAGTTTATATGAATCTGGGACTCTTGTCTAATGAAACCCTCTGACTCGCCTGCTGTTGGATATTAGATACATATTACACTCACATTAAGTTGATTGTTTGGGATTTAATTTGAATCTGAGTCACACAGGAAACATGTTGACACGCAGCTCATTAAAAACACTCATGATGTCAGCATCATGCTTGAAAAGAAGGTGATCAGGCTTCTTTTTTGCTCTAGTTAGCTTGTAGAAATGCTTTAATTATTTATGATGAGGTCATTCAGGTAGAGAGATCTGTCCACATGTCAGAAATAAGTCAAACCTGCTGAACTTACTGTAGGTGAAATAAGTGTTGAATACATGAAGAAAGGAGGTGCGAGTTGGCATGGAAAGCCATCTGAAATCCATCAGACATTAGAAAGGAATGGGGACATATGGATTTTAGATTTCTTGGGTGTTACGATGGTCAAAGCAGATCAGATGGCAAGAACTGAACCTAGCTGGTTTAGTGCTATGGATAAACCGATACATCTGCTTGACCATATTATAGGCTGATATTTGCGCTTTTTGCTGGCATCGCCATTGGCCAATACCCCCCACTTCAACGTATTGATGTAAATTACAGACAGGCATCTACAGGTATACAGGTTATATATATTTTATATATATATATATATATATATATATATATATATATATAAAACCATAGATGGAGCCATAATCTGGAAATGGCAAGAACATTTCACCATGAATCAGCTCCTCCCAAGACTTTTGCCAGACCAGTGAAAGGATTTATCAAAAGGCCACCTGTGGGGAGCTTCAGGAACATGTGGTATTCTAAGTTTTTGTTTTTGATCCGGCTTTGTGGCTGAGTATAACTAACTATCATCTGATTTTCAATGAAACCCAGTTTTTTCCATATATTTATGGTGCACATTCATGAAAAGACTGCAGCTCAGTGTGACACACAGCAAATCCCAGCTAGAATCGATTTGTTTAAGTCCATTTTGGTACTTGGAATATCTAATGTACTCTCCTTCCTGTCTCGGTCTTCTTCCAGGGTGCTGAGGAAGTTCAGGTACTTGCTGAACCCCAGGCAAGTGTACAGTTTGGAGCAAGGAGGACCGATGGTGGGGTAAGTCTGCAGAAGTCGTGTCTTTGTGTTAGAGTGAGTCTGTGTAAAATTCTCATGAAATGAGAATTTGGCTTTGGAGAGTTCAGTTGGTTCATCCTGCTGGTAAACAACTCTTCTGTTGCCATGGAAACCCATAACAGATGAAGAAAAGAGTCTAATGAATGAGGAGAATTCACTGGTGCTGTTCAGCCTCCAAACACATGACAGTGAATAATCTTCAAAATAACTCAGCAACAAGGAACAACAGTTTGAACAACTACAGTTTTCCACTTCTGATACGATGAAATCTGGAATTTAGAATAATCTTTATTTCTATGAAAACGGGAATACTGTAAATATAATTTAGTAAATGAGGTAAAGACAGTTTGTTCAGTTCTGAGAAGCTTGAAAGTGAATATTTTTTTATTCTTCAACACAGAGGATGGGAAACAGAGTCTGAAACCTCTTAAAGAAGCTTTCTATCATCTCTTCCAGTAGTCTCCAACACCAGATCTTCAGGATCCTTGAAGGACTTTCCAAAGTTCTTCTTTGGATGTTTCTGCCTTTTGTCCTGTTCTCTGTCCAGGTGATCCCACACCGCTTCAGTTATGTTGAAGTTCAGGTTCTGGGGAGGATCCGTCCTTCTACCGGACCCGTCCAGGTCCAGGTTCTGGGGAGGATCCGTCCTTCCATTGGACCCGTCCAGGTCCAGGTTCTGGAGAGGATCCGTCCCTCCATCAGACCTGTTGAAGTCCAAATCCTGGGGAGGATCGTTTCCTCCACCAGACCTGTTGAGGTCCAGGTTCTGGGAAGAATTCAGTCCCTCCATCAGACCTGCTTCCACTGGTCTTCAGTCCAGTTCTTGGGTCATGCAACATACATCAGCCTTTTTCTGGTTTCTTGACAGCCACGTTTCCATGGAGATCATTTCTGACGAAGCTTCGGCTAACAGTAGATGGATCAGCTGAAGGTCCAGATGCATCTCTCAGGACCTGGTTCAGGTCTTTGGTGTAGATCCTGACTCCTCTTCTTCTGTCCTCCACGTGTCCAGTTTCTGTTCCGTGCTGAGTCATGCCAGGTTTCCAGCTAGCAGCTCTTTAACCACCTTGTTGCTGCTACAATCCAGTTTCCTTCTGGTAACAGAGAGCCTAAAGATCCAGTTTCTTTGCTAAATTGTCTGTGATGTGCTGCTTCATTCCTTCAGTCAGGAGCCTTTTTAATGCCTGAATGATTCATAGGTCAGAGTTAAGTGGCTTGTGTTAAGGACTGGAAACAATGGAAAAAGCAGAAAATGTCCAAAGAAAACCTTTGAAGGAGCCTCAGGAAGCTGGAGAACTGTTGATCAAGACCAGTTTAAAGGTTACAACCAAGCCTGGCTTGCAGATAAGTTGTTTTCCTAAAATCTTTGAAGGATTTATCTGTTCTGTTTTTAGCAGAAAAGAACAAATATCCAGAGGAATATTCCTGTTCATGACAAGTTAAATGCAGATGTTTGTTCTGTGACTTTTAGCTGAGTCAGGAGTTGGGTGATGAATATAATGGGTAACTGATTGTCCAGTTGGATCTCTGTACTGGGACACCACCTCCCCCCCTCATGTCAGGCTGACCTGCCGAAGCTCGATGAAGGGGAACGCTACATTACCACTATGACAGCGTTTGACCTCCGCACACTCACAAACACACACTCACGCATGCGTCAGAGCTGAGCACAGCTTGTACTGACTTCTGTTGCATTCTTTGCCGGTGGAAGGAAAGTGGTCCACTCAGCACTCAGCTGTAAATGCTTTACCTTGAAGGCGTCTCCGCTGTTCTCCCTCAGTCACGACACGCAGAGCCACTGCCCTCCAGAAACCTCTGAATGAGAAGCCACTCGATGACGCACACGGGTCTAAGGGGAGGATGCTGTAATGAAACACGCGCCATCAGACTAAAAGGCTGGAAATATTCTTCCTCCTGGACTACCAGCTTTGCAGCATCACCATATATAAATGCTGATATTCACATGGATCTCAGCGAAGGGAAGGATCTTATCTTCATATGATGTGTTATGTTATAAAGAGAACAAATGTGTAAGATGCAGATAAATGGAAAAGATTTATGTAAAATAGGGAGACTAATAAGTCAGGATAATTAAAAAGGAACAATAATGTAAAATTAGATTTTTTGGGTGAAAACTATATTTTTTGTTCTTGCAGCCTCGGGCAAGACGACTACTTAAAAGCAACATTGAGGAGCAGTAATAGTAATGTTCTTCAATGTCTGTAATGTTATTTCAGACACAAAGTAGTGTGGGACATTGAGGATGCACATGCATGCATGCACATTTCAAAATCACCATATCATCCACTTTCTACTTCAAAACTTCCAGGTCTGTTCATTTATACATTTTCTATACCTTTTTTATCCAATTTGTATCATTTACTCCTAGATGGAAAACAGTGAGGTGAAGTTTCCATTAAAATGGTAAACTTCGCTGTGCTGTGTTCCAGGCATCACTAGCCAAACCATCACTAGCCAAACCATCACTGGCCCAACCATTGCTAACCAAACATTCACTAGCTGAATCATCAATGGATGAATTATCATTGGCCAAATCATCACTAGCTGAACCATCGCTGGACGAATCATCACTAACCGAACCGTCGCTGGCTGAACCATGAAGCCGTGGAAACATCACTGGCCAACCATTGAACCATCACTGACCAAACCATCTAATGTTGAACCATCACTGGCCAAACCAATGATGGCCAAACCACCATCGCTGGCCCAACCATTGTTTGCTAAACCATCAAACCATCACTGGCTGAACCTCTGCTGGCCAGACCACTGCTGGGGGAACCATTGTTGGCCGAATCATCATTGGCCGAACCACCAAACCATCACTAGCCCAACCATTGCTGGCTGAACCATCAAATCATCACTTGCCAAACCATCACTTGCAAAACCATCACTGGCCCAACCATTGCTGGCCCAACCATGACTGGCCTAACCATCGCTGGCCAAACCATCACTGGCCCAACCATCGCTGGCCGAAACAACACTGGCCAGCCATTGCTGGCCAGCCCATCAAACCATCACTCGCCAAGCCATTGCTGGCAAAACCATCAATTGCCAAACCATCGCTGGCCGAACAATGACTGCCCCAACCATGACTGGCCCAACCTTCGAACCTTTGCTGGCTGAACCATCGCTGGCCCAACCATCACTGTCCAAACCATCACTGGCCCAACCATTACTTGCTGAACCATCGAACAATTGCTGGCCAAACCATTGCTGGCAGAACCATCACTGGACAAACCATTGAACCTTTGCTGGCCCAACCACTGCTTGCTGAACTATTGAACAATTGCTGGCCAAACCATCAAACCTTTGCTGGTTGAACCAAGTAATTTTTGAGTTTTTGTGGGGGCTTCAAGACATTTTAGGGTTGTTCCAGACCCTCTGAAATAGGCCTAACAGCAAGGCCTTTGCTTTGAGAATGGGTAAAACTTGAAGTGATTTGTCCACCACTGCATGTGAAACAAATGATGTGATGTGAGTTTTAAAAGTGAGTTAACTTGACACCTCACATCTACTTCATTCTGAATACTACTTTCTGAACTCAGGTGGAAGATACAGGGTTCGTCTTTGTAAAAACATATTCAGTACAAACACTCACTCATCCTCTTAACTGCCCAGAACACTTAACTCACTTTAATTATGCAACCATTAAAATAAAAAAAGCTTATTTTCAGCTCCATCCAGTTAGAAGCGTGTGGTGTGTTTTTCCAGCCTCATGCAGGCGGCTGTGTTAACTCAGGTGATGTAACTGTTATTCCTGTGCAAGGCCAGAGACCTGTGCAGAATAAAAACATGCATATAAACACACAGGCCTGAATGAAGGTCTGTTGTCACGTAGTGGGTTAACCCGCTGCCAACTGTTGCCATGGGCTCCCTAGCAACAGGCTCTGAGGTGAGAGGTGGCTCATTCTCACTCATTTGTTTAGGGAATGCAGTTCAGCTTACTGTGATGTCAGTCCTTACAAACATTATTTCATCCCCTCCATAAACCTCCGTTTGGCTCTTTGTTGATGCACATGCTTCCCCTAAGCCGTCATGCACAAACAGGCAGGATTAGGGGGGGGCTTAATTAAAATCTTATGCTGACACACAGAAGGGTGTTGGCTGGATGCGACACACACTGTTTCCCAGTGAGTGCATGTTGGTGTAGTTTCTCTGCTCAGCCTTTAGAGGTCGCTGTTGGCCTCATGGACAACAGAAGCAAGAGAAAGATCAGAGGGAGCTTCTGTGGGAGTACACATCTAAATCAGGCTGCAGGTTTGGCTGTTTGAGGCACCAGTGAGACGTTAACTTTGATAAAGCACCATTAAAGGAAGATTTATTAGGTAGTTAAACACAGCAGGAGCGTCTTCTGCTATCTTTGATTGTAAAAGTTTAAGGTTACTCCAGCGTCTTGTTGCAGTCCTACAAAAATGTCCCTTCTTTTATTTTTTTCTTGGCAGTGCTTTTTTGTTGGTGCCCCTGCTGTGTTGGCAGGCTGCCTCCATTCAAATGAATAAAGACACTTATTCATTTTCCACACATGGCAAACGCCATGAAAGCTCTCCAACTTGCCAGCCCCATCTGCAAGACCGACCTGTTGCCTCCTCACGATCTTATAAACAACTGGATATAGGAAGATTTATATATTTTTGTTTTTTAAATAGAGCTCGCAATTTCCTGAAGAGGCTGAACTCTTGTCATTTTCAGCCAACACACCAACGCAGAAATACACTGCCTGGCCAAAAAAAAAGTTGCCACCTGGATTTAATAAGTAAATAAGTACGAGCCTCCTATTGGATAATTACTACATGGGCAATTATATGTCAGCTAGCTCACTTGCTAACTGGCTAATGTTAACTGTCAGTTATAAACTCCTCTGCATTACTTGTTGGACATGCTGCAGGCTGTTGGTCACTTGCTGTATCAGCAGCGAGCCTGGCAATTAATCGGCGGGAGTTGTTTTTCTGCTGTTGCAACTACAACCTAGACACACGTGATGTCGCTGTTCTGTCCGTATTCCATATTCAACCTTTAACTTCAACTGGTGCAATGAGTTGCTTCTCATTTCCTAAACAACCATGTTGAAAAACACGTTCCGTGGTCATGGAAAAGATGTTAGTCTGTCTGAGAAGAGTAAATCATTGGCATGCATCAAGCAGAGAAAACATCTAAGGAGATTGCAGAAACTGTTGAAATTGGGTTAAGAACTGTCCAGTGCATTATTAAAAACTGGAAGAATAGTGGGGACCCATCATCTCCGTGAAAGAAATGTGAAGAAAAAAATCCTGAATGATCGTAATCAGCATTTACTTAAACGTTTGGTGAGATCAAATCGAAGAAAAACAACAGTAGAACTCAGGGCTATTTATAGTGAAAGTAAGAGCATTTCCATATGCACAATGGGAAGGGAACTCAAGGGATTGGGGCTGAACAGCTGTGTAGCCGTAAGAAAACCACTAAACAGTGAGGCTAACTGGAAAAAAGGGGCTTCAATTTGCTAGGGAGCATAAAGATTGGACTCTGGAGCAATGGAAGAAGGTCATGTGGTCTGATGAGTCCAGATTTACCCTGTTCCAGAGTGATGGGTGCATCAGGGTAAGTGATGCAGCAGTGGTCAGACTCCACTATCATCAGTGAGAGATCTTGGTGAAAAATTTATGCAACACTGGATGGAAATAAATCTTAGAGGCAAAGAGGTCTTTATTAAGTAATTAAAGTAAAAATAAGCAGTACATGCATATATTCACATACTTCTGGACTATTACAGTATAAGTACAATAACATGAAGAATTTGAATTAAGATGTGTTCAACTTATTTAAACATAACACACGCAAGTTAAATATAATTGTCCCTTACTGCCATTTGCAAAGTGGATAATAAAACTATCAAACTAAAAAAAGTACAAATCACTTCCATTAAAATATGTGATTTCTATATTTGTATGAGTAAACTCAGAATAAGAGCAGCCTAATATTTATAAAGCTCCTCTTGGCAAAGTAAATCTGTTCAAAACAATAAAGCAGCCAGATCATCATTCTGCTGCTGCCATGCTGGACAGGACAAGTAAAATAAATAAATTGATGAATAAATAATAAATAAATGATGATAATAATAAAGGTGCCAAAATCTGAAAAGATGTTATTAAAACTGGAAAGCAAGGACAACAGGAGGAGAAACCACAGGTTAACAGTCCAGTGCTTAATGGTGATCTAGATTAAACTAATATTATCTTTCTATGTCCTAAATTACACAGCTTGGATTATATTTTTTTAATATAGGCTGTACCTTCACCCTCCTTTATACCTGTCCCCCATTAAGTTCCCCTTTTAGTTACAGATGATCAACTTGTCCTGTTTAGTTTAAACAGTCTTGACTGCAGCCTCACTCAGCAGGAGTCTCCTACAAACAATCATGTCAGATCACTGTAATTTATTTCAATGACAGCTTTCACCTAAACACTTGTATAAGTGGCCACGATCTCCCCCGTGTATTTTTAGGATCTGCTCAGCTGCTCAGTAGAACCACCACAGCTTCCTCACAAACCACCTCCACAATGTCTCCATCAGGTAAAACATGGAGTACTTCTGCTTTGCACTGCCTCCTAACAAAAATGGGAGGTTTGGACAAAGATGTGGATGTTGTTGTTCCATGTTACATTCTTAATGGCTATGAGTTGCCGCAATTCAACCGGTCACATTACAGTATAAGTTCAAATACTGTTTGCTGTTTCAAATTTTGCTCATGTGCCCCTTTGTAACTTTGAGCACCTGCCCCTCCAGAGGTCTCTGCACGGGCCTGGTGTAAATGCTCAGGAAACAAAAATGAAAAAAATTAGTCACCTGTGGAACAGACAGGACTGGAAAAAAACCCATCCAATTGTCTTGAGTGGCCCGTTCTTATTGATTGAATGATGATATGTCTATCAAACTCAAAAGCTGTTTGTCTCTCCCTCTCCCCACCTTGCCCATCCCCCCACGCTCACATCTCGCCGTCAACGTCTCACAATGTACATGAACATAGCTGCTCACTGCTGTTGTCTGTGCAGCTGTTTACTCTTAAAATCTACTGAAAAGAAAAAACAGATGTGGATCTAGTCATGGAGGTGTTGACGTTTGCAGTGTGGATGTTTGACCGCAGGAGGAGTTGGAGGGGAGCCGGTTATCACGTTTAGACACGTGGTTCCTCAGCTGTTTACTAGCAAACTAACAAGCTTGCTAGTTAGTTAGTTCATGTGCTTTGGAGGCGTGGTTTCGGGCGGGTGTATTTTTTCAAATCTAGCTTGCTCGAACCGGCTTTCCAGGATCCCCTACCCTGCCTTTAAAAACCAGCAAATGGGAAAATTCCAATAACATCTAAAAGCTTTTCTTCAGTAGAGATGCAGTAGATATTTGTCTTTTTATGGGGTTGTTGCTAGGTTGTTGGTACCAGATTGTTGTTGGATGAGAGAAAATAATCTGTGCAGGTTCAAAACATGTGGATGTGGTGGAAGTTAGCATGCAGGACCAGGTGGGTCTGAGAGGGGTGTGTGTCCTGAGTTCAGCTGTGTAATGACGGTAAGAGATGAAAGCTTCTGTCCACAGCTTTGTCCCAACACACATTAAAGGTCCCTTTGAAGGGCATGCACTCAGTTCCCACTCGTTGCCCACTCTGTGATCGCGGTTTCAGGGGAAAGGAGTGGAGTGAGCACAGCTGGAGGGGGCACTCACCGTTCAAACCTTTTCTCTGCTTTCCCCAGCAGCCTTTCAGCTCACTCCTCATTAGATCATTCAGAGATTAGAAAGTCCCTTATGAAACACAATCAACGGATTAATCAGCTGTAAATAGCTTCCTTTACACTTGTCGTTAGAATTAAGAAAGCTTGAGTGGGAATGTTTTCCTCCAGACAGAGCCTTCATGCAGAAGCTGTTTCCTGCTTGTGATGTGCATTTGGTTAAATCTCCTGAATCCTCTCTCCTCCTAGACTCAACTTTTTCCACGATGTCCCTGATTTCCGGGTGCTCGCTTGTGGAGGTGACGGCACTGTTGGCTGGATCCTCGACTGCATAGGTATTCTGACTCTTATTATCTGCACCAAAAACATATTGCCACATCGTGACAGGATCGTTCCTGCAGCAGAAAATGTTCTTTAAAGATTAATTTTGGTACAGTTTAATATGTTTGTTTGGTTTTTATTTAGTTATGAAAAATTAGAATAAAGATGTTTTATAATTTGTGGAAATTAGAGCCAAAAAGTGTCTTTTGTTTTGAATTTTGACCAAACAAACTCCCTGAACAAAGGGCTGTTTTTTCCATTGAAATTAAAGAAGAAAAAAAAAGTTTGCAATCCGATTTCCGATTTTTTTATAACCAGCAGAATCAGTGGTAAAATGAAGATAAACTGTAATAATCTGTTTACATTCTTCACAGATAAGGCCAACTTTTCCAGGCACCCCCCTGTGGCCATCCTCCCCCTGGGCACGGGGAATGACCTGGCACGATGTTTACGCTGGGGTGGAGGTGAGGGCTTGCTCAGACCTTTGTATTTAAAGGCGGGTGGATGATGTTTTCCAGGAGCATTTTTTTACTGTATTGCTTAAAGTCTTCTTCACACCCGATTGGAGAGAATTAATTTAATGTTCTGACACAAAAATTAAAAAAGAATAATTACCTGTGAAACGTACAGGACTGGAAAAACCCCATCCAATGAAATTCATTTCATTGGACGGGGTTGCGAACGGCCCGTACTGATTGATTGAATGATTATTATGTCCATCAAACTCGACTGCAGTTAGTCGCGTCCAACTTCCTCGTGCGCGCTCGCAACTCGCCGTGAGCATCTCACAGTGCAGACGAACCGAGACAAACATGGCTGCTCACTGCTCTCATCTATGCCGCTGTTTGCTCTTAAAAAGAAAAATGGATGAGGATCAAGTCATGGAGATGTTGGTGTTTGAAGTGATTTGAAGGTGAGATAATTATCACTTTTAGAAAACGTGGTTTCTCTGTTGTTTACTGGGAAGCTAACAAGCTAGCCACTCGGCTATTCTCGGTTATGTTCGCCGCCAACTATCGCGGACGCGTTCCTGTGCTCTGGAGGCGTGGTTTTGGGAGGTGTATGTTTTTCCAAATTTAGCTTGATCAAACCGTTTTTCCAGGATCCTCTACCCTGCCTTTAAACGTTGTTTTCTGGTACACTGTTTCCAAAGTAGTGGTGTGTGTTCCCTTGGGGGTGCTTTGAGGCATTGCAGGGAGTACATAAAGTATTTCATAAAATACTTTGTATGTACTTTGTACCATGTATGTTTTTTTTTCCTTCAATAAAATTAATCAATTAATTTAAATAAATGTAAGTATACGTTCATAAACTGAATTTAAACTTAGTTTCAGTCTATTTCATTATTGTTACAAAAATAAACTGTCTCCCACATACCAACACAGTTTGATCCAACTTGCTACAAGCCAAATGACATCACCCGTCAATCACTGTCATCTTGAAAACACCAACAATGGAGTCATGGTTGAAGGTAGTAAAAATCCATCTGAAAAGATTAAATTTATGTCCTTGCTTATCTTTGTCTTCTGTCTATATAGTTCAAAAGAGCACAAAAGGTCACCACTGTTTTGCACAGTTCCAGTTAAATAAACCTGACACAAATGACAAAATGCTGTTTTTTTTTTGTTTTTTTTTTCAACAAAAAATACTTTGTTCATGGGTGGTACTTTGCTGAAAATATATTTAATAAGGGGTACTTTGTTGAAAAAAGGTTGAGAACCCCTATTCTAGTGTAAATCACTGGTTTGATTACGATACAATATATCAATATAGTGGATAGGCAATTTGATGTCTGCCGATATCTCAAATTTAGTCACGATTCGATTTCGATTTGATTTGATTTAGGATCCACTGATTAATATAAAACGATATAAAACAACATAACAAGCAATAAACAAGGTTATTGTTTCTTAAAATAACTGTAAGCTTTGCAGTACAATCTCTCTGTTTGACATCTACCCACTGCACAACTATAAACATGTATTTTGTTGTGAAAATGTTGTCAGAAGACCTTCAAAATAAAGTTGTTTTCACAATAAAAGTGGATTAGATATAGATTTTTGTCGATTTTGGGTTTTTGGATAGATTTACGATCGATACATCAATTTATACTGATTTATCGATATAGATCGATACATTGTCACACCCCTAGTATATACATGGGGGATGATGGTATTTTTGCAAATTAGACTTCATTGGACATCAGTGAGTCTGTATACTGCTCCTCATTGGATACATAAATACATGAATCTCCTATTTCTTTTTTACCCCTTGCCCCTTAAAACAGAGCTACAAAGGGTAGGGCCGAAAGTCACCCCCTACAAATCGGGACACCCCATTAACAATTGCATACATCATCAGTGATCCCTCTGGCTTGTATGTGAGCAGATGAACTCTTGAGAAATCAAGCTATCAACAGCTGTGGGTTAACTTCATCAAGCAAGCCCGATCTGAGCATGACATTTCCACTTGTTTTGTGTCCCATGACGCCCTCCATGTAACGGAAGATCATCTATCACTGTAAATTCTCAGGTCTGCCTACAGAGCACCGCTGGTTTTCAGCCTGGTAGCATTTATGTTACTGAAGCTTCAATGTAGTACTAGCCATTTTTTGTGTGTGTGCGTGTGCATTTGAAAAAGAAAATGACCGTTAAACATTTAAGTAAGGATTAAACCAGGGTTTCCCTGTCCTGGTCCTCAGGGACCCCTGCCCTGCTGGTTCTCAAGATGCTCCTACTTTAACACACTTGACTCAGATGAAAGGCTCGTTAACAGGCTTGCAAAGAACTTGATAAGCAGTTCAGCAGATCTGAGTCAGGTGTGGTGGAACCAAGCGGCAACATCCGGTGGCCAACTATGAGGCTACCGGGAAGAAGTCATTATTTGTATATCTCCCTTGATCCACTAGGGGCTGCCTGCAAAACAGAGCAAATCCCCATAGACTCCCATGTTAAAAACGCCAACTTCACAGCAGAAAAAAACATGTTTATAGCCTGGTTCAAAAAATCATTTTAGGTTTAATAGGTCAAGTTTACCTTCATGTCAACTGTGAGGGGGGGGGGATTTTTTTAACGTTGAAATTACACATAATTAAGGGCGTGCCCTTTTGATTGACATGCGGCAAACCGGAAGCCCGGCCTGCCAACCGGTGGCTCCTAGTTAGCTCCTTGTTTGCCTCCGTTTGTAGCAGAGTAGTACAACAGCGGTTTTTAGTCAGATAATAGGAAGTCTAAGCGTGTCTTACCTTTACCCCGCCGCTTAGGGGGCTAATCTTCATTAGCTCCTGTTTGTTTCGAGTTAGCTCAGTTAGCGTTTAGCCCAGAGTACGTCAGCTGTCAATCATTTGCCTCGTGGCTCGGAACGACCTTGCCTTCGCCCATTTTAGTATTTTCCTGGAGTGACGACACAGGTGACACGGCAAGATGGCGACGATGGGACATGCCCTACTGGCTTCACTTTTAGCTCTTCAGAAACCAACGGGTGATGTAGCGGAAGGTTCATCCTCTGTTAACAGTATATGGGTGAAACTGGAAACCTGGAATACATGCCAGGCAGTGGTCCCTGAGGACCAGGATTGAAAAAACCCTGGATTAAACGACTCGGACCTGTGGATTACGCAGTTTTATTGCACGATGTGGAGTCTAGAACACCACGACGCACAGCGGAGAAATTAACACTGTATAATGCACGAATCCGAGTCGTTTAATCCGCTTATACCATGGTCCCACAGAGTAAACATTTAATAACAAATGTGTATTCACTTTATTTTTTATTTATTTATTTAACCTTTATTTTTCCAGGACAGTCCCATTGAGATTAAAAACCTCTTTTCCAAGGGAGTCCGGGCCAAAAGGACAGCAGTTACAGGTTACAAGACACAACATTAAACTCGCAAAATATGTTTTAGCATAGGAACTATTTCATGCTGGCAACTGGTTTGAGCATTGCTATGGTGATAACATTCTGTGGCGGAATGATATGACAGTGATCTAACTAGCCGTGCGTATATACAAAAATAATGCACACCAGTTGACAGTTCTCACTGACCATGGTATAAACAACGTTAAACTAGACAATGCAACGGTTGTCATGCATTCTAAAAACTTTAACTATGAAGAAAATATTTACACTTGTGGATTTTTTGGGCTCCACAGCAGCCATCTTGCTGGTGATTTTTCAAATTTGTCATACCCCTACCACTTACCCCTACCCCTCTGTCTTAACAGGATTGAGACACCCCTAAACCCTACATGTGAACACGCAAAACAGAGGGGAAGGGTTAAGGAGGAGAATTGAGATTGGGCCCAAGTAAATATAAGTTTCCCTTCATGACAAACAGGAAAAGAAAATTTGACTGCTATATTTTTATCCACCTTATTCCTAGCCCCATGCATGAAATATGTGATTGACTTCCAGTTCGAACGAAACCGTCATTTATTTCCATCCCAGATGTTGGTGCGGCTCCACTACAGATCTGGGCATGAAAAAGTTCCTCCTTTTTCTGCCAGAAGTGGTGCACTAATAGTGCACTAATAGTGCACCATTACTGCACTATCACTGGCTGAACGGCTTATCCCGCAAATACGCCATCACTTACGGTGTCCAAACTTGGCGTGTAGAAACATCCTTGTTCGGAGCATTCATTTATGCTCTGAAATCGTTTACCCTGCGCACACAGGTGTTTCTCTGTGCGATTGAATTAGCAGACAAGTCGTTGATAAGTGGCTGGTAAGTGGCTGGCAGTCGGCTGAAGGGGAACTTTTTCAATCCCAGATCTGTATATAGGAGTTTTGTAGGTAAACTACTGTATGTGGAATATCAGCTGTCACAGCTCAGACAGGACGATGTTACAATCGCTCTGCCTTGTGCAACAGAGGAAGGAAGGATGAGATGAAAATCTGGCCAAAAAACAACACAAAGTAGCATTTTTTTAGTTGCACTTTCTTTTGAAATGCTAACTAACTCTTGCTAAGAATAATCATTCCTGCTGCTTAATTAGCCCGAGCTAAGCGCTAGTTGTTAGTAAACGGAAGTAAGGTAGTCGGTGGGGATTACATGTCACAAATATGTGTTTGTGTTCATGCGAGTCGTTCATACATGCTGACAGCAGAGCAAAATAGAGAAGAAATCCACCAAAATAAAGAATTAAAAACATTTACTCGCATTAGGCGCGTTATCAGTGTTATTTTCGGACCCTGTCATGGGGTAAAAAAAAGCGTAAAGATGCTAAAGCTTAGGTTGATTAATGTGACTTTTAGAGTGAAATTCTCATGGAGCTGGAAGACGTGTAAAACCCACAGATTGGCAATACATCATTCATAAACCAGAGCAAGCGCTCTGGTTTAACAATCCAGCAGCCAGCTACAGCTGTTGGTATAATTAGCACAAAGTTCTGTGAATAGTTGATGGTTGGCAAAGGATTTCCAGCACCAAAGCTTTGCATATTAAATTTTTTCAATTTCGTGCATAAGAGCTCCCACTTTCCTTTTCCTAGCGTTCATTTCCTGAAGCTGCAGTCGTTTAGTGAAATTAAAATGAGCCTACAGCCAAACAACTGCTGGTTTGTGCTGACGCCAGAGACAGAAGTGGAAAATAAACTGAGTGAACAAGCTGCACGTGTCCCAGAGAAATCCTGTCTTCAGCTGGAATAAAAAGAAATGTCCTGCAGTCGTTAAGTCCTGAAACAGAAAAGGCGTCACAACCTGGTCAGAGGAAATCTGCTCAACTTTCCTTGCTCTAATTGCCTGATTTTATAGGAGATGGTAGTTTGTGGACTTTTTCAGTCCATCAATTCCGCATCATTGTCATTTATTAAAGCCTTTTGAAAGCAGATGAGCAAGCAGAGAATCTGAAGGGGAGTTACTGAAGTTATGAACCCCTGTTTGGTCGTACGATGAAGCCGTCACTCTGCTTTGTCGTCTGTTTTACCCTAAATGAGATGGTCATTTACTAAATTTGCCTTTTAGGGTTAGAAAATAGAGCCTGCATTTATCAAATGAATTTTGGATTTTGGGGGCTATCAATGTTTTAAAAAAATTGTATAGAGATTAATGTGTGAACATTACTGTATAACATTATTTTTTAAATTACTGCATAAATAAGTTATTACTAATGCCATGTGTAAAATCTCAATCCGATTTTGGGCATGTAGGTGTCTTGTCACAACAGTGAACCGGATCCACCAGAAAACATTGATCCTCCTTATCTATGAAGTTTCTGAAGCCTTACATTCAGAATTTTTTGCATTCAGCGTCCAGAAACAAAGTTATTACAGCTGCTATTCTAAAAATCCCAATTTGGCCCCATCTCAGTGAGAAAAGCTGAATTTTGGGATTAAGGTGGTTTTTCCACAGCTGTTAACATAATCCTCCAAAAGCTACTTTATCCTCCTCATTTATGAAGATTCTAACGGTTTCCAAGCCTCACATTAAGAGGATGGCCACAGGATGACCAGTTAAATGAATCACACAATTAACCATTTGCTGTTGGGGGTCACGAACACTAAAGTATGTTATTTTGGGGGTCGTGACTCAAAAGATTGAAAACCACTGTTTTAAACTGTCTTAATTTGTTAAGCAAATCAAAAGAACCTAAAAGATGGTCTTCACCGGTCTCGTTCAGAAAAACCAGTCTTCCCTGTCCAAGACTGAGACAAGACCTGGTAAAAATGCCCTTGATACCAAGATGAGACCTAGAACCAAAAAAAAATGGTCTTGAGACAAAGACCGATCTTGAGTACTACTACACTAGTATCAAGGATTTCCTTATCGCGGCTAATATGCATGTGCTGGTATTTTCCTCAGGCTATGAGGGGGGCAGCTTGCTGAAAGTCCTCCGGGACATGGAGCACAGCACGGAGGTGGTGTTGGACCGCTGGAACATCGACATCATCCCTGATGACAAGGAGGAGAAGGGTGACCCCGTACCTTACAGCATCGTCAACAACTACTTCTCTATCGGAGTGGTAAGAACAACGTGACCAACTAGTCTATACTACTTAAGCATGTTTGACACTTTATAGGTACACCGTGTAACTTTTGTCCCCTAGGGGCACTAAACCTGTATCTTCCCACACACCACACAACATTAAATAGTCTCTCCGTGTTTTGGAATTGTGTTTGCAGATGACTTTGATCAGCTAATAGTGACGTCATGGATCAATAAAGCAAAGCGCTCCAGGTCACATGATCCAATGAGAGATGGATCCACTCCTGCAAAGTTACAATGTCTGTTTTTTAGGAGGGCAGCCCCCTCAGAGCCCGACATGTGTCCAGTGCTGTATGTTGGCCCCAGAAATCATCTATTACATTCTGCTGATGTTTGGCTCAAAAGTTACACAGTGCCCCTTTAAAATTGCTAAAAGAAATACTGTATGTACAGTTGTAATGAATTACAAAATGCAACACAAATTTAAAACAACAAAAATGGCTCCAGTTGTCGTCAGGTTGCAACCAAATGCTTTTGTATTGGAAAAGAGAGAAATGAGAGAAAGTCATGATGCTTGACCAGCAGTCTTTCCTGCATCGCGGCCTCACAAATGCTTGTTAGCTGAACATTTTTTCACATTTTTTGGGTGCTACTTTATTCCTGGTTCATATTAGATGTACTTTTACTCCCTTTTCATTTTATTTCTGCAGAGCCCATCTGGTGACGTTAAAGGACAATATTTTATACTTAATTATATTTACAAATACAAAGTGCTAAGACCGTTAATTCCTGACAGTGTCTTACTTTTCTATGGAAGTGATAATGAAAGTGTGGCTGCAAGCTAATGGGAGAGCTTCTTTATGGGTGTTGCATGCATATAATATGGATAATTTTTATTTTATTTAATTTCGATCTGAATTTAATCTTAATTATTTATGTTAGAATAAGTATAATCATCTCTTGCGATTCCTTGTGATTAAACAGTGTAATTAGAAATAGAAACTTAATTAGGCTTCGCCTTTAAAATTCGGTTACCTCCAGTTCCCCTGAGCACTGTCATTTAGATCAGGGGGCTCCAAACTGGGTTCGTGAGGCCTGCTGTCCTGCAGATTTTGGATGTTTTCTGCTGCAACACACCTGGGTCAGATTAATGTGTCATGTTTGGACAGAACTTGACAACAAGCTGTTGAGGAGAAACATTTAATCTGAATCAGTCGTGTTGGAGCAGGAAAACATCTAAAACCTGCAGGACTGCAGCCCTGGAGGATCAGAGCTGGACCTGGCTTACATCCTCATCAGTGTCTCAGGAACATTAGTGTGTAACTCTGTGATGGATAGTTTACCCCTTAGGTGATCTGCGGAGGTTTTTAGACATTTCTATCCCATTCACGAGGTTTACAATCCAGCCACTAAATGTTTATTCAGAGATTATCTGGTAAATCCACAATGATCCGTGATAATTTATCCATTTTCATCATAAAAAGATCACTATCACACTATAGGTATGTCTTTTTTGGAGGTCTGCACACTTCAGAGTAGGCTAAGGAGTGAGCTACATAGTCTTTGCACTCTAAAGCAGCCTTCTGAGGCGGTAGGCTGCTGAAATGAGACATCCAAGCCTACGAGAATTTCCCATAGTGCTCCAGTCCCGTTGCTTAGCAGCTGCAGAGACTACAGCTATTAAGTTGCTGTATTCTTTCTGCTTATACGTTCTAAAAACTAAATGAAGCTGTTTTCATTTATCTGTCGTTACCTGAATGTTGACACACCGTTAGCCGCTCGTCAACACCTGAATAATGTCAAACAAAAGCTTTTTTTGAGGCTAAAACTCTCTTTTTAAACTTGCCTGCATATTTTTCCAATTTTCCACAGTGGCATCTGTTGTTTCTCGCTGGTAAATACTTCATTTTACACTTAAAAAGCCATGAATATATCCAAGAATTACTCGCATAGCTCTGCTGCGTATTCCCTCTCATCTTGTGCGTAATTAATTCGGAGACAGGCGAGGCCACAAGGGATGCATCACCAGCAATCTTTGTTTCAGGCCAAACAGAGTGCGGGTTTGGAGGCTCCTTTTGGACCCTTTTGAAATGGAACAGTACTTGACCTGCCGCTGTGATGTATGCTGCCGACGAATCTGCACTTTGAAGTGCACAGCCTTAAAGTGGAAATGAAATGGTCAACCAACCTAACTTTATTTATTAGACTGAGTCCTTGTTTTATCAATAATTATATACCAAACGTGACAAATATAAGCACATAAAAGAAAAACGTAGCAACGTTTTATTTTTTATGACAAGGGCGCCGCCATGTTGCAGTACTCTAAGCTCTGATATATAGGGAATAAAGTTAGGTTGGTTGACCATTTCATCTCGACTTGAACTCAGCCAGAGGAGTTCATTTTGGACATCTGGCTGCCAGATATCAGATACTAGCAGCTATTAGCCAACATGTGGCTAATTATAATGTTTCTGGCAACTTGGTAACTTAACCAACAACTTAAAACCAGACATATTATAAGCAGTTTCAAAGCAAGTCAGTCTGTAGCAGCAGCAGCTGCACCGTAGTCACATGACTCTGAAAGGAATGCTGGGATATGAAGTTCTTCCAGAATAACAGACTTTTCTATATGCTCAACCAACGCTGATGGAACAAGATCTTGCTAGATTTTATAATGGAACGAGATCTCATGAGATTTTTTTAGTAAAAGTATCAGACAGAAAACAATGATACTGATGTTTTCCAATATCACATTTTGATGCTGATATCGTCCAATAATACCAGTAAGTCGATAATATCGGACATGTCTAGCTATTATTTTTAAGCTCATACAGCATTGCAGTTTTCCTCTGGAATTAAGTATTTTTTCATCTTATTTTCATTTTGAGCCCCAAGTTATGATGAAGTCACTTCCTGTCAAACGTTCAACCAATCAGACATATGCACAACCAAAAAGGAGAACTGGTAGCCGAGCACGTTAGCCTGACCAACACCATGTATGAGATACACAACAAGTCAGTCTGGGTTCCCTCCACTGGAAAGTGATTTCCACTCCGGTAAAAAAATGACCGAACCAATCACAGCGCAGGAGACGGGACTTTGCGATACATCTTTTTCGGTGACTCAGTTCTCTAATCATAACTGTCAGAATGGCGGCCGCAGAGGAGTGATGATCTAACAATGCCCTTTGTGATGTCTTAAATGAGCTGCACGTGTCTTTAAAACCGCAACAACTTGTTGCTCTGAGGACTTTCCTCTTACAAAAACACATTTGTGTCACTTCCGTGTTACTCTGATTGGTTCTCTCCTGTTCAGTTTGTTCCTTTTAATCCCGCCTCTCGTCTCACACCGGAAATCGGTCTCCAACGGAGGGAACCCAGACTGACTTTCTGTGTGTCTCGTACATGGTGTTGGTTGGAGAATTGGACCCTGAAGTTAAGAGAATTTACCAGCTGCAGTGGAAAGTGTGAGGAAGATGCCAAAAGAAGTCAAACAAGTCGATGAGTTTGGAACTGGAAGCCTCACTGAGAAAAGTAGATAGAGACTACGGCCCTGATTTATGAAAAGTAGTGCGAGTACTAAAACAAGCGCTATCTTCATTGCACATGCAATAATCGTCTGGAGCTCAATAGCATCTCTTTATCCATGTCCTTATAAACTGGCCTCTTTCTTACGACCCACAGGGAAACCTGCTGCATTGTTTTTCTTTTATAGGTATTCTATTTTTTATTTGCCTCATATTATATCTCTGGAACTAGTATCTCTCTATCAGGTTGAATTTCATTTTGCGTTTACCACATGCTCTTCTGAATTTTCCATGGCAAAGCAATAGCGCAGCTAAATCCTCCTTTAAATCCTGCTGTTTGCGCCTGTTACAGATTGTGTGTGTAATCTTTGCAGATCACCCGCAAACGCTGAAGAGACAGCGCACGCTATTTATCAGTGCTGCAAACATATTAGAGTGCTTTATTTGAATTTTCCGTAAATCAGGGCCTAAGAGTCTGAGAAAAGTTCCTGTTGATGAGGATGAATAGATGAGACATAAAGTTGTGAAATTTAAACATATGTCATTAGATGATGAGATTGTGCTGCTGAGACTCAACTGTTCCTTTAATAACAACATGATGAGAAAGACAATCTCATTTGTGTGGACAGATTCAGATTCTGGCTCCTCTTGGGCAGGTTTGTTCTGTAAATTGGAGGGAAGAAGCCTGCTGCCAGGTGACAGTTGCTTAGCAACCTTTTTATATTGTCCTGATGGAGATGCTCCATAAGGGCTTCAGGGACATTCATACAGAGGTGACAAACAGCGTCCCGGTGAAGTCATCTCAGCCCTGCTCTGCTGGTTCAGGCTCAGTGTTTCACATCAGTCGGAGAAGTTGAGCATTTCATCCATCAGCGCAGCGGCTGTCCCGGCTTTTTCTAAGTTTTACCCGTTCATCTTTCATGTGCTGCGCATTGAAGTTGAGGCTGCAGGTTAATTTCACTCTCAGAAAACACAGTGCACCGTGTGACTATAAATAAACGGAATGGTGAGGAGGACATATGTGCACAGATCGAGGACTGAGGGCGGGTTTTGGCAGGGAGACGATGCACCACAGTGATCTTACACAACCGAGCCCCCGCTGATACCTGCACCAGTGTGGACACACTCACTCCATATCACTGCTTGTTTAGAGATGCCTGTAATCGACACTGAAACTGTACTAATTTCCCCGTTTATCATGCAGCTTGGTATCATAAAAGTCAGTTATTGCTTGCCAAGTGTTTTTGCTACGTCTGAAAGGTCACACTCGTATTTTGTCATTTTCATTCATTCATTTTTCTCCAAGATCTTGCATTGATGATAGGAGAGTCCGACATTCGGCTCGTCTCAAAGATTCTCCACAAGGTTCAGGTCTGGATTCTGTGGTGAAGACAATGTCTCCTCTTCCCTGCACCACTCTTTCACAATCTGAGTTTTCCTGTTGATGCAATACTAGTAGTTTAGGGTACATTGTCATCAGTTTCGATACGATACGGATACGCATACGGATACCGATACGGATACCGATACTTGTTGTCCCTTAAAAGAAAACCACATGATTGTACAGTTTGCATTCATATCTTTAATGCAAGGGTAATATTTGATATAAGTAAAACTTGAGAACAGAAGTACTGGGAAGAAATGCTTTTTAAACAATAATGAAATATATTGATGAATTAAATAAACAAAAATAAGATTAAAAACTTCTTTGAGTTAAATTGAGTTGAGTTTATTTAAAATAGGGATACACGATGATATAAATGTAAATATGCTAGATTATAGCCAATGGTCAATGTCCATCTTCAGTCCCTTCTGCAGGCTGATGTCAACAAAATTACGTAAAAAAGTCAATAAAACAACAGGAATAAGTAGAACAGCTAGCCCTCGTGGCCAGTATGAGCAGGAGAAGTAATTACAGAGAAAGAGAATAGGACACAATAGGACAAGAAAAAATTAAAAAAAGAAAAGCAAAAACAGTGGATAGTGGATCATGAAACATGCAGGCCAACGGTCAGGGGACCGTATCTATGTCATGAGTGTTGAAAGCTAAAATAAGATATCAGAGGGTCGATTAAAGTGCAGGGGGCTAAAGTGTTACTGTAGGTGCGTAATTACATTGCAGGCTGCCCAATTGACCTATGGCTAAGCCCCGCCCCCTCCACTCACTCGGACAAACAACATTCGGTGACAGGCGCTATGTGACATCTCGGGAGATGACAGCTGTCAACACGGACAACAGACGCGTGATCAGACAGAGAGATGATGACAAGATAAATTAAAAAACATAAAAACAATACAAACAAACAAAAAGAAATTGTTCACAAGTCTTAAACTGGGAGTAGAAATCAGCCTGTGAATCTCTGAATGTGACTCGTGTCGCTCCCTCAGTTTCTTGCACAAACTGCTGCATGGCTGCTGTAGTTGTGCCAAAAAGTGATCATCTGACAAAAACTGATCAAACAGCCACGGAAGCGGAGCAGTCTGGCTGCAGCTTGGAAGCCAGAGGCGTGTCGTTATCGACGTTACTACACCACACCTGTACTACACGACAGCGTCTTATGTACCGTTACCACGTACCAAAACTAGCATGTTTAGCTAGCGTTAGCCAACTTAAACTAACGTTAGGGAAGGTAACTTCATATTTCTTTCAAGCAAAGTGACAACATGTTGCCTCGAATACGATGTTGCCTTACCTTAGAACAGATGTAGACATCCTTGTTCATTTTATCCACGTTCAGTTGATGTTGTGGTCTGCTGCATAACTTTGGCTCGATGTGACTTGGTAAAAGGCAAAAAAAAATACACCCTGTCACCCAGCCTCTCAGGATACCTAGTATCGGAGTTGCATGTACCCCATGCACACGTTTGACCATTTTAAACTAAAAAGAACACATAAAAACGAACAAAAACGCACTAACTTCAATGCATTTCAATGGACGTTCAAGCAGAGAATGTCCGAGTGTATGGGATAGCTGTGCGCACTGTGATTGGCTCATCGCGTTTGGGGGCGTGGTTTAGCCATAGGTCAATTGCACAGTCAATATAAAATGCTATTTTAAATGCACAGTTTCAATTATCAAATAACTGAAGTTCAGGTTAAGATCATTTATATTTATTCAGTGGAAAATGTTCAAATATAAAAAAGTATGTGCAATAACCTGCATTAGAGTACTTAAAGATACCAAAAACATCATCATCACGAACAGTAGCAGCATCATTATGACATCTGATGGGCTACCACCATCATGTGATACAGAAGCTAGAATCTGATAGGCTACCACCATCATGTGACATAGAAGCAAGAATCTGATAGGCTACCACCATCATGTGACATAGAAGCAAGAATCTGATAGGCTACCACCACCATGTGATATAGAAGCTAGAATCTGATAGGCTACCACCATCATGTGACATAGAAGCTAGAATCTGATAGGCTACCACCATCATGAGACACAGAAGCTAGAATCTGATAGGCTACCACCATCATGTGAGATAGAAGCTAGAATCTGATAGGCTACCACCATCATGTGATACAGAAGCTAGAATCTGATAGGCTACCACCATCATGTGATATAGAAGCTAGAATCTGATAGGCTACCACCATCATGTGACATAGAAGCAAGAATCTGATAGGCTACCACCATCATGTGATATAGAAGCTAGAATCTGATAGGCTACCACCATCATGTGAGATAGAAGCTAGAATCTGATAGGCTACCACCATCATGAGACACAGAAGCTAGAATCTGATAGGTTACCACCATCATGTGAGGTAGAAGCTAGAATCTGATAGGCTACCACCATCATGTGAGATAGAAGCTAGAATCTGATAGGCTACCACCATCGGTGACACAGAAGCTAGAATCTTTGTCACATGATGGGGAAAAGTATTGAATCTCCTTTTTTGTCTGGCTGGTATGGAAGTACCAACTTCACGGTATCGATATGCCCATCCTTAGGAATAACCTGCTCTTCCACTATATTCAGGTCATCAGCTGACCTGAACCTATATCTGTCCAATGGCAGCAACCTCAGATCAGACTGCCCTCACAGGCTGGAGCCGCTGGGCATGATGGCTGAAAACCTGCTTCTGACTGATTTAGCTCATTCCTCTGTACATTAAACATTCCCTGTAGTCCAAAAATTGATCCTCAAAGAGTTCCCCGGTCATGTTTATTTTGAGCCAATCAACAAACCAGAGATGTAACATGAAAGATTTTCTGGGGAAAGGAAAGCTGAGGGCCAGATAACGCAGAGAGTGATTTCATATTAATAAAACTGCAGCTTTATCTGTTTGCAAATGTAAAGGTTATCTGCAGAACAGATCGCTGCGCCTCCAGGAGCCTTGGTAACAGATGGCCAAATATCTGCACACGACACCTGAGCAAACCTAACTGACTCACACCAGCCATATCGCCATGAGTGAGACCTCAAATCTGGTTTACTACCCATACAAGGTCTGCATTTCCTGCCGTCCCGTCACAGACCTTGATGCTCAGGCTTTGGTTGCTATGGTGACAGGAGGCTGGCAAGGCCGAATCTGAAAGCTTCCACAGTCAGCCGTCCTTTATCTCGCTGACTTAATTGTGGATGACACAGTGTGGAGCATGTGGTCGGCTCAGCTGAGACGGCCAGAAATCTGGAGCATTAGGCTGCGACTGCATAGCAGTATCTAACCAAACTCCAAATCATAAAAGTTTGGGAGAGTAAGGAAAGTGTGTATGGAAAAACAAATGATTAAGCTGCTTGTCCGTTGCAGAAGAGATGCAGCCAGGTTATTTCACATGCCCTCTCTGCAGCTGCTTTTCATGTCAGACATGAATCTTTTGCAGTTTCAACACATGACGGAAAACGTTGAGATGGGTTTAGTTTGGGAGACGGGTCTGCAAAGTTCCTGAGCCAAAAAATAGACTTCATTTAGCAGAACCTACTTAACTCTTAACCTATCAATGCTGCGACATGGCTCATACACACAGTTTCTAAGACCTGTTGCATCATTTTATGGTACAAACTCTGACAAATACTATCTGATACATGTCCTCTGCTCACTGCTGGACACTTTTTACACTACAATAATCCTGATGTGTCACACAGTAATAAATGGAACGATATCCGCAAAATTTCATATAATGGAGTTCACTGGTGCTTAAAACAGGTCCATAAAAGTGCACAAAAACTTGTCAATATTCCTCCATACTGCTCGTCCAATGTAATCCAAATGTCCTGAGTGGGTAGCGTCCAGAATTTACTCGAAACGACATCATTTAGTATATTTTTATAACCTAAACAGTCGAACATCGCACTTCCCCGATGCGCGTCCAAGCGAGTACACAATACTACGGAAGCTGCAGCGTTCAGCACCTACTCTACCGATAATGCAAGCGTAGAAGTAGAAATTCTCTTTTTACATTGTGCTAAGAGCGACCGAGCTGCGGACAAACACAAGAGGGGTTGGCTAAGAAAGAAAGAATGAAAGAGAACGCGCGCTCTTGTCTCGTTTGATCTGCCTTGGCTTCCGTAGTGTCGTGAACTCGCATGGATGCGCATCGGGGAAGTACGGTGTTCTACTGTCTTTTAGAGTAAATCATGGACGTTACCCACCCAGGACACTTGGATTACATTGGATGATTATATTGCCAAGTTTTTGTGGACTTTTATGGACCTTTTTGTTTTGAGCGCCGGTCACCTCCATTATATGAAAGTCGGCGGATAACGAAACTGCACAGATATTAAATTCTGCTGTATGGAGTTTAAAAAGTGCTCCAGAGTCTTGCTCAGCTTGAGGGTGAGTAGAAAATGAACACACATCTCTGTGGGTGTACTATCCCTTTAAAGCAACTTATTAGCCGCTACCACAAGACCGCTACCTTTCCTCTCCCTGGACTCCACAAGTCGCTTGTCAGGTGGTCTGTAGTCTACCTGCCCGTAGGCCTCACCTCTCCTCATCGCCGCACAGAGCCGCACGTTGCATTCACATGCACCGCAGATGTCTGACAGCAGAGTTTCCAATAACACAACCTGCTTGAGGCTGCTTCAACATCTAAAACTTGCAGGGCTGCTGCCCTGAAGGACCAGAGCTGGACATCCCTGCCACAGACGGATCTAGAACACTAAAGCCTTTGAGAAGCTTCTGCACAGCACCATTCGGAAATAATGTTCATAGAGAGGCTTCTTCATGTCCGCTGCAGCAGCTAACACATGGGTGGGCACGTTCGGTCCTAGAGAGCCGCAGTCCTGCAGGTTTTCCATGTTTCCTTGTTTCAACCCACCTGATTCAAATGAAAGTGTGACTGAGCAGAATCTGCTAGGGAAACATGAAAACCTGCAGGACTGCGTCTCTCTGGGACTGGACTTGCTTGCCTACTCCTGAGCTTAAACCTGCTAAAAGAAGGCGTTTGCAGTGTCTACCTCCTGTTTCAGCCTCACGTGCATACAGCATACAATGTTTCCTTTCACCTACGCGGACTGCTGAAGTGAAACCGTGATGGTGAATAGAGCCGTCTGCAGACGGCTGCAGGTCAGCATCGCCTCCTGAAGCGTCTTCACCTGACCTCCAGCCTGGAAAGAATCTGCCGGGAGGAATTCAAGAGAAGGAAATCACACCACGTCAGCAGCTATTAAAGATGACACCTCATGTTTCTGCGAGGAAGCCGATCCCTCTGCAGTGCATGTCGGCTGTTACTGTGTGTGCATGTGCACATGGCTGCGTGCGCGGCGTGCAATGCGAGATGCTTCCCAGGATTTAATGGCCAGTTCCTCCTGCGTTCCCTGACTCTGCCTTCATCCAGCGGGGTGTAGACTGTCGTGTGCCTCCTCTGATGGACATATAAGTCGCTGGCTGCTGCTCCGACCCGACAGGAGGGTGTTGGATGTTCGCTCCAGACGTCACTGCAGCCCTCTTACAAAACAAAAACACTTCAAAGTCCTCTAAAATGATTTTACAGCAAAGTAATCTTGGTGGGCTTGCCGTTATGGAGCTTTCATTTGATCATCTAGGATGTCAGGAAGGTGTTTGCCCAAAAGCTGTGACTGAAAATTCATTCTTGGTGTTGGAAAAGAGCTAAATTCAGTCATTTCAAGCTCCAGAACTTCTACTAAACAGATGTGTGTATTCATGGCCACGCTCATGCGTTACAAGCCAGTGTCTGATCACAGATATGTAAACGACCCTTTCACATCAGAGCCAAAGAGATCTTTGAGCTCATCCTCCATCCCTTTTTGGTTGTGTAAGAGCTTTGCATATGTTTTGGGTGATTCCATGTCTCCGTTTACAGTTATTTTACAGTTCTCTGTAATTTTATTTTTCTGTGCAATTGTTTTGCATGCCTTTAAATGTTCTCTCCATGAACAAGTCTCACCTCAAACAAGACTCTGGATCAGAGATTTATCTCCCAGTTGGTCTGGATTTCAGATAATAATATCTCATTTCAGCTTCTAAAAACAAAACCCAGATTTCTCTACAGAATCTAATGCAAGTGTACCTTAGTACAGTTATTCCCAACCAATCCCAACAGATCCCCAAAGACCACAGGAGGTCCATGTAGTTCTGACTGTACAGAGCCTGTGACTGTTCACATTCAGGTCATATGCAGACAGAAATGAGTATGTGTATGAAAATCTGTCACACAGCTGCATTTTCAAACATGCACACATCATCAAACAAGAAAAGAAGCTACATGGTCGACCAAACTTTGAAACTTTGTTCATCCAGTCAGTTTTCATCCATGTCCTGTGTGGTTTTTGAACCCAAGAGGGACCTTATAAGGTATCTTGTGATTGTTACTTAACAACAACAGTAATAAACAATGCATTAATGACAGAGATTATTTAAATGTGGCACATCAAATAAAACTGCAGAAGCTAGGCTTCAAGCCAGCACAAACCTTTTTCAAATGTGCAAAACACAACTAAAGTCATAACCAAATGAAATTTTAGAAAATGTAAAACGTGAATGCACTGCATAATACCAACCTACATACAATATTTCTGTCTCCACAGCCACAACCCCACATCAGACCAGCACAAAATACATATCAAAAGAAAGCAGACTGTAGAATCCAAACATGTGCTCCACAGTCCTCTACAACAAGGCATCACGGAGATAGAAACCAATAAGCAGCAACAGCAGAAACCGCTCAGCCACAAACTAGTTTTAAATATTTCTCTTACGTTTGCTGTTTCTCCATGAAAACTATTTTTTACCGGTAAATCCACACTTGGTTGTTTGAAAATAATCTCAGGGACAACACAAAAAACACTTTGAGTGTAGCCACAGGTCTTTAGGACCCAGAAAAAGGATTTACAATCCACCAATGTAGGCACCAGCCAATACTGAATGGCCGCCTTCTGCTGGCTCTGATTGTCTGAAAGTACCGTCAATCTTTCCCACGGGGGTCTAGATACATTCTACTGGCGCTAACGAATCGATTGATGTCTCATTCACCAAAATCAACCAATCCGTTGTTGAGTTATGAGCCTGCGTAAGCACAGACAGCCAGGTATGGACGCTGTGAGGGCGTGTTCAGACACAGAAGTAATAAAAGCTGCAGGTTGAGGCTGTTTTTGTTGTGTTTTTTTAAAATATATTTATCATGGAAGAATTATAATACCGTGGCATGATAAACAATAACATTGCAAACTGGCACCTCGCCTGAACTTTTTGTAAAAAAAAAAGAAAAACTGTACTTCTTTTCTGCTGTACTTTAGAAGAGGAGGTCTTTGCTGAAACAATGTCAACATATTTTACTTTGGATTAAAAGCAATTAATAGCTTCTAAAGCATCATTTCAGAGAGTTGCTGATGCTGAAAGTGTGTTTTTGAAGTTTTGCTGTACAATCTTCATTTACTCTTTACCAGTCACTAATATACTTATATTTACACATCTCCATGAATCTCACAAGTGTCATCTTTAATTTGACACCAAATTTGTTCAAATAGGTCTTGTGGTTGCAGAGGTACACTCATTTTATTTGAAGTATGTAATTTTGAGAAAAATGGGCTTCGCTTCAAAGGATTAGGAGGTCAGGGGGCTGGTGGAGCTACGGTAGTGGAATAGCTCGTGTCCATTCTTGTAACCTGGAGCAATCACTGCACCATTTCATTAATTAAACATGTCTTAGAAACACCTCAGTGCAATAGTTGCCTTAACTTTGGTTTTTATTTGGGAGTGGTCCAGGGGGTCAATGTCTGTTTGGTCCTGGGAAACCTCTGCCTTCGTCTCATTATTAGAAAGAAAGGCAACAGGAAGTCAGATTAACACTGGTTCCAACCAAAGTATGCAGAATAGCATCTCTGAACACACAACACGTCCAGCCTTGAAGTAGATGGACTACAGCAGCAGAAGACCTCACCGGGTGCCACTGCTGTCAGCTAGCAACAAGAAACTAAGGCAACAATTCACACAGACTCACCAACATTACTGGTCTGATGAGTCTCCATTTCAGCTCCACATTCAGATGCTAGGCTCAGAATTTGCTAGAAATATCATGAAAGCATGGATCCATCCTGCCTTGGATCAAGGCTTCAGGCTGCTGCTGGTGTAATGGTGTGGGGGAGGGGCAAATTTCGCTGGAAAAGTGTGAAGCCCAGCGGTTAAGTTAAGCCCAGCAGTGGCTTAACTTAACTCAGGTGGTAGAGCGTGTCAGCCAATGATCGAAGGATCGGCCAATGATCCAACGATCGGCGGTTCGAATCCTGATCCCCCAACCATGTGTCGTTGTGGCCTTGGGCAAGACATTTAACCCTCCAGTGGGGGGCATCACAGGTGTATGAATGTGTGTTAATGTTCCGGTGGTGGTCGGAGAGGCTGTAGGCGTGAAATGGCCATGCTTCTGTCAGTCTGCCCCAGGGCAGCTACATACGTAGCTTTCCATCACTAAATATGAATGAGGAGTGAATGAGTGTCAAGAAAAAAGCACGATATAAATCTAATCCATTATTATTTTATATTATATATTATTATAACTCCAATTGTAGTTCTTTCTTCATCCGCTATGGGCTAAGAAACAGAGCAAATCCCTGTAGATTCCCATGTTAAAAAGGCCAACTTCACAGCAGAAATAAACATGTTTACAGCCTGGTTCAAAAAATCATTTTGATTAACAGGTGGCAGACCGGGTGCCGGTTTTAGCCATGGAGGCTTATAGTTAGTTCCCTGCTTGCTCCCAGGAAGCCTCAGCCTATAACAGAGTTGCAGAATGGTGGTTTTTAGCTGGTTAACAGCAGGTTTGAGCGTGTCTTACCTTTAAACCACCTACTGTATTTTTGTCCGTTCCTGTTCACTTCGGATTAGCTCTGTTGGCATTAGCTTGGCTGTCAGTCATTTGTCCCGCGGCTCAGAGCGGCCCTGTCTTTGCTCATTTTAGTATTTTCTGAGAGTGACTACACACGCGACACGGCAAGATGGTGACGGTGGGAAAAACTGGCTTTACTTTCCTCTCTTCAGACTTCACCAAATACTACGTCCATTTTTCTTTACAGTCTTTGGGTATGGGGGAGATTTTCTTGGCTCTCTTTGGGCCCCTTTGTACCAACATGGCATATTTTTATCATGATGTGGTGGAACAGGAGATTCTCATCGTGGATGTACACTCCCAAATCTTCAGCAGTTGTGTGGTTCTCGCATGTCAATATGTAGAAAAATCTCAGAAGATTTTCCAACACCTTGTTGGATTTATGACACCAGGAATGAAGGGAGTTATGGAGGGAAAAGGGGTCCAACCTGTTTCTAGAAGGTGGACTTGATAAGTGTAGATCCCTTTTTCAGTTCTCAGGTTGGGGTTTCCTTCAGTGTATCTATATTTTGGTTTAGTTTTTGTGAAATAAATGGCACAGTGTCATAGTTTGCACGCAAAGCTTTATTTACTATTAAATAACTCCCTGATACATTAAAAACTAAAGGTGTAATTTATGTACGTAGAATAAAGCCTACCTCTTTACTTTGCACTACATTAGTTATCTATTCATCGAAGCTAACTTCTATAACAGTTTTATAATATTTGAATAAGAAGCAAACACATCCAGGTATCACACATCTGTGCAGCATTACGACTCTAAAAATCACCAGTGTTGTGTTTTAGTTTCCTGGTGGTTTTCCTGGAACATGCACAGACACAAGCTGCAGAAATTGTGCACATAAAGCCACCAGTGTGTGTGTGTGTGTGGGTGTGTGTGTGTGTGTGGGTGTGTGTGGGTGTGATGGAGTGGTCCTGGCACAGACTGAAGGTCAGGGGAAGTATCAGTGACAGGAAGTCAGTGTCTGCCAGGTTCAGACCAGGTTACCGTGGTAATGAATGACCGTGCTGAGTGACACCTGGCTGCTTTTAAAGACACACATGCGCTGACACGTGGACTCCAAAACACATTGACACTCCTCCGAAGAGTCATTTACATGCCTGAAAAGCATGTTTCAAACCGTAAATGTGTCTCAGCTACACAGGAAAAGTTGCCACATCCTGCAGAAATAAGGACTGAATCTGTTCAAACCTTTAACAAGGATGTTATTTTTCTCTATTTAAGTGGAAAAACGTTCCCTGCGTTGTCATATCTGTATCACTGCTGCATCTCTAGACGCTCAGCCACCCGCATCGGCTGGCAGGAGGAATTTATGGTGTTAAATTACGCTGATGATGATGTGGTGTTCAGTGGGGAGATGTAACAAAAGTACAAGTACTCTGATACTGTACTCACACATGGTTTTCATGTATCTGTACTTACATAGATGTAGTTGTGGATACAACTTTTACTAGATGAAGTCAAAAGGGCCCTGAGCATGAGGACCCTGGAGGCCCTTGGTTCTGTTTGGTCCTGGGTTAAGGGCCCATGAGTGTGAGGACCCTTGTTGCCCCTGGTTCTGTTAGGTCTTGGGTGAAGGGCCCGGAAAGTATGGACCCTGGTGGCCCCTGGTTCTGTTAGGTCCTGGGTGAAGGCCCCGGAGATTGAGGACCCTTGTGGCCCTTGGCTCTGTTAGGTCCTGGGTGAAGAGCCCTGAGAGTGAGGACCCTGGTGGCTCCTGGTTCTGTTTGGTTCTGGATGAAGGGCCCCAAGAGTGAGGACCCTGGTGGCCCCTGGTACTTTTAGGTTCTGGGTGAAGGGCCTGGAAAGTGAGGACCCTTGTGTCCCCTGGTTCTGTTGGTCCTGGGTGAAGGGCCCTGGTGTCCCCCGGTTCTGTTTGGTTCTAGGTAAAGGGTCAGGAGAGTGAGGACCCTGGTGGACCCTGGTTTATAGCAAATATGTCCACTTTCTACTGAGCATTGCTACAGTGCATGTCATCATACCTTACAGTCATGTTTTATTTTTTGTCTTCAATAATTATGCGTTTCCTCTGAACGCTGCAGAAAATAATCCCATATTTTTTCTAATCAAATCAAATCAAGTTTATTTATATAACCCTTTACAGTACCCAATGGACACACAAAGTGCTTTACAGCAGGGGCAACAGAGAAAGAGACAATGAAGTAAAACATCATAAACATGCAAAGTTAAATAATGGAAAATTAAGAGCAAAATAATTAAGAGCTTTAACCCAACAAAGAACAGAAAATCAGAACAGGCTACTTGGGGGAGCGCAGGGTGTACATAAAAGAGAATAAAAATTTTAAGGAAATACACTAGTTAGAATTAAAAGCTAGACGAAAAAAATAGGTCTTTAGCTTAGATTTAAAAAAGCCCAGTTCAGTCGTGACACGAATATCAGGAGGCAGCAAGTTCCACAATCTCGGGCCAGCAGCTGAGAACAAGCGGTCGCCCCACTGTTTTTCGTCCTTGGGACTTCTAAAAGAAGTTGGCCAATGGAACGAAGGGTCCTGCTGGGGTCCCAGCGGACTAGCACGTCAGCCAGATAAAGGGGGGGGCAGACCATTGAGGGCTTTGAAAACAAACAAAAGTAATTTAAAATCAATTCGGAAGTGGACGGGCAGCAAGTGCAGGGAAGATTGGACGGGAGTTATATGTTCCCGCCTGGACGTTCCCACCAGAAATCGAGCAGCGGCGTTCTGGACGAGCTGCAGGCGAGCGATGGAAGCCTGGTTCGGGCCAACAAAAAGGCTGTTACAGTAGTCCAGCCTGGCACTGATAAAAGCGTGGACAGCCTTCTCCAGGTCACTGCGGTTAAGAAAAGGTTTTACTTTAGAGAGGAGATGGAGTTAAAAAAAGCTAGTTCTGACGATGGCGCTGATCTGTTTCTCAAACTTGAGGTCACTGTCTATTAAAACTCAGAGATTTTTCACGCAGGACTCGGGGGAGGGAATAAAAGTGCCGCAGTCTGGGGGAGAGCTGAGCAAGAGCGGCGTGCCAAACAAAACAAAAAGGACCCTGTTCTAATGACACTTCTGACTCAGCCTTCATCCTCCAAGTATCCGTCCTTCCATCCTTCCAGAAACTCGTGGGAATTTCGAATCTGTTTACTTTTCTCAGCAGATTTACTTACTTTCTTATCTCTGTTGCGTCTGACTGTGAAGCAATGGACAATCTTGAAAGGCTTATCAGTACCTACACAGGAACAAGGTTGGTGTGTTTTGGTGAAAGAGGTGGGACACAATCTTATTTACTTAAAAGCTGATGTAGATTTTTTAGTCGCGAAATGTGACCACTTGGTGGCAGTTTGGAGCCGTGCAGCCAATCTCTCTTAGACCGAGGTGCATGTTCTACACTTAGCTCTTGTCGCCACAAATTTAACTTTCTCTGGTTGTTCGTACAACCCTGAAGAGCGCAACATGTTCCTGAACCGTACAAGTACATTTTTCTGGGGAAAATTGTTGAGAAATGTTATGAATATTATTGTTAAAATGTTCCAATAAACTACTACTAGAAACGACAACGTACACTGTGAGCCAATCACTAAGCGTTTTCTACAGTATCTCACAGGAAGTTGATGCATAATCGCCTCTACGTTGCTAGCTCAGTGATAACGTAAATATATGAGAGGTTTAAGGCCCTCTGGGACATTTTTCTTCCTCATTAAACTGACTGAGAACCTACCAGAGGCCCCTTTTACACAGAAGACGTGATGTGACAACCTTTTCCTCGATTAGGGGCTGTTGAATGTGACATTTTACAGCCAGTGTTGTTTTTCCTTGTTTGTCCCACTTTTCTCTTCTCGCCCCTCCTTTCACCTCCTCATGCTCCTCCTCATGCTCACACATGCATGCAAGCAGAAATCCAAACAACCGGAGTAAATGTCCCAGTTTTTAGGCAGCAGATCGTGTGATCGCCAGCAGACTGAAAGCAGAGTCGGTGACATGAATCAGCCGTCATGTTTGGGAGCGCTGCAGCTGCTGCGTGTCACTGACCGCCGCTGATCCACCTGCTGCTCACAACGGGCCCAACTGGGAGAAAACACAACCCTGTTTCACCCCTCCGGATAACTGTAAACAGCTACTTCATCTCACTGGAGTGCAGCTTTTTGTACTTTTTTGTTGTGATGTGTAACTTAAAGTGAGCTCCTGGGTCAAAGTTCTGTAGCTAAAGTTAATCAGCTGCTCGCTCTGCAGGTTCTAGTGTCAGGTTCTGGTCCAGTGAAAGCAGCAGATGCAGCTCTATTCTGAGATCTGATCTGCTGATGCTGTGGGACGTCAGTATTCAGCTGTGATGTCTGTCTGAGGAGGTGAAACTGCAGGTTTGACAGTAACGAGTGAGGACATGCGTCATCGCACCTGTCCACCTGCGTTGTCGCAGTCTTCAGTTCTGCCTGTTGCAGAGACACCTGCAGGAGTAGCAGAGCACCGACCTCAAGGAACAGGATGCTAACAGCCTGAGGCAGCATCGGCTCCTCTGTAAAGTAGAAATTATGTCAGTTTGCTGTTTCGCAGCGTTCAGGTGTGTTAACACAACACCGAGCTCTCAATCTTCCAGGAATGTATGTCCCAGCAGGAATCAGACCAAACAACACCCAGAGAAACTTGAAAACCCCCAGATCTCCATCATAGACTCTCCAGGTCTCAGTCGGACCCTAGATCTCCATCTTAAAGGAATAGTACACCCAGAATGATGTGCGAAACGACTTTATTTAGTATATTTTTATGGCCTAAACAGTACTACATTGCAGTTCCTATTTGCGCGTTCGTGCGAGTTCACAACACTACGGAAGCCGCAGCGTTCAGCGCCTACTCTGCCGATATTGCGAGCGTAGAAGAAGAAATTCGCTGACACAAACCCAAACTGCTGTACGGCACTCAGGTCCTCTATCCACCAAGCTGCTTCCAGTGCTGGTTCGAACCAGAACCAGACTAAAAAACGGTTCTTCAGCTTCCCACCACCTAAACACCGACTCCTGGCTCTCAAAACCAACTCTTTGCTGGACCAGAGTGAAGAACCGGTTCACGTAGCTTGTCTGGGGGCTGGGTGAAGCAGCACTGAGCCTCACGGCCAAATAGGCTCAGTAATCTCTTTTAATGTTCACGAAAAGTGAGTAAAAGTTTGTATTCTTACCTGCAACCCCCCACACCAGATAAAAATATAATCCACAGCATATTTACCCACAAAACATGGGTAAAACGTCCTGCTGCAGGAGACACATGACTCTGCTTTGAGCTGCTGCAGAGGAGCTGCTGCTACCAAGTTGGTAGTAAAAACGTAGCAAAGTAGCATCAACAAGCTAGTAAAAGCTTAGAAATATATTCAGGGAATAGGGGACAGACAGGTGAGGAAAACATGTGTGCTGTGGGGTGAAGAGGAAATTACCACCTTTACAACAGTGAAAGGAGATCAGTAGAGGGAGCCCCGAAATGAAGTTACTGATTTCTGCTTTAAACTATCGCACGCTTCACAAAGATGAGGATATATGGTTTTTGGTGGAACTGGTTTACCGTGGTAACAAAGTATCCTCATGTCAAAAATCAGCTTCTCTCGACCAGATATTGACAAATTCTGATTTTTATGTTATGGATAATAATTTTATTGTTTATGTATTAATGAGTTAAAGTAGTGTTTAGATTCCACAGAATAATCTCTTTGCGTAAATCTGTTCATTTGACAGCCCTGTTAAAAAGTGTCAGTATCAATATCAATATTGGTATCAACGATACTAGCCCTTTATTCACTTGGTATCAGATGGATACCAGATCTCTCAGTACTGCACCCCTAGCTGCTTAATGATGGACTGAATGTAGGTTTTTCCATGCTGATTCTGCATTTTGGCTTTGTTTTTGTTCGATGAATAACAGCGTGCTATGCTATCATTTATCTAAGGTTGAATTTACCTCTTTTTAAAACATGGTTAGAAGCAGATGAATTTTATTTATGTCCTGATGTAAATTTTTAGGGTTAAGAAAGTAAAAGAGGAGGCGGGCTACTTACTTTTTTTAAATTACTATTGACCAGAAAGTGCTATCATATGTGAAAGGAAAGGTATGAAATGATGCTCTAACTTTAAATCATACATGAAAAATAAATTATAAAAATTTATTTGATTATATTTAATGGCTGTGGCCCAATTAGTTTGGATATATAGAACATTTGATTGTATTTGAAGGGTAGTTACCCTCATATTTGTGTTATTGTGTCTGTATTTGTTGTCTTTCCGTATTAAGGGATGGAGGCAGGTCTGGCTGTGTGTTTGTGGAGCACTTTAAGCAGAACCAGACGCTGTTAAACATCACGAGGAAGTAAAAGAATCAGTCTGTAACTGATGACTCCTCCATCACAGTGATGCTCTGCTGCTGTATAGTATCCCCATCACAGCAGGAGTTAAATCTACATTAACCATATGACTTCCTCTGACATTTAGTCGATCTTGAACTTATTTCGTACGTCCAGTTGCTGTTTATCTGTGAAGGGTAGATTACATCCCCGGGCCTGAGTGCAGCAGAAGCAGCTCTGGTCAAGCTCACCCTGAGGTCAAATTAAAGCTGCTCTATGTAATTGATCACATCCACTCAAAGCAGAAGTGTGTGTGCTGCGTGTGTGCGTGTCTGGGTTCTGACATTTCGTCATGTATTTGGCTGTGTGGGTTGGTATTGTGACAGTTTAGATGGTGAAACCTCTGATTCGGCATAAATCACCCGGTCAGGAGATGTTTTCAGATGACGGATGGTGTTGTGACGGCAGCTGCTGTCGTTTGTTTGTGAGCGCGCTCTGAAGCCGCTGTTTTGGCTGATCGGGTTTACATTCACCTTTGACCCAAAGGGCAGGGGTTAAACAGATGGGGGGAGGAGGGAAAAGTCCAATCAGATTCACCTCTGACCTTTAGATCTGCCAGTTCTTCTGTCTTTGCTTTGCAGGCTAAACTGACAAAAAAAAGGATTTTACAGAGTCCGCCTGGTCTGGCTCACAGATATCACTGTATAGGCATGAGATGATTAACTTGTGGCCGTGCATGAGGTTTGCACAGGAATTTATGTCTGTTGCACACATGTAACATTAATCTAATTTAATTTGAACCTTCGGATGAATTGTAATGATAAAACCAAGTTTACTGGGCCCTACGGAAGAAAAAATTTTTTGTTTCATCATTTTCACTGATAAAACAAAGTGGATCTTCAAGGTCAAGGTAACTACTTTCACACACCCCTTTCCCACTGGCCAAAAGCCAGTTTAAACTCGCAAACAATCAGCTTTTAGTGGAAGTGGGAAAGGCTTACAAACTCGCGTCAGACGACTCGGCCAGCGACGTGGGTTAAAATCCCCGTCAAACAGCTCGGCTGCATGGGAACACCTGACTCAGGTTGAGCTGCGAATTTACATGATGACGTTGGGTGGTGCATACCCACGTCATGACATCACACCAGTCACTTCAATTCACTTCAATTCAACTTTTTTTGTATAGCGCCAATTCATGACAATGCCATCAGGGCGCTTAACAGACCGAGAATTCAAGTCAGATTCATAATAGCCTAGCTAAGGAAGCCAACAAATTGGATGGAATCTTGACTTGACCCGGTCCAATCCCCCATCCTGAGCAAGCACGGAGTGGCGGCGACAGTGGGAAGGAAAACACCCTTTTAACAGGGAGGAAAAACCTCCGGCAGAACCCAGCTCAGGTAGGGCAGCAATCTGCCTCGACCGGCTGGGGTGGAGAAGACAGAAAGAGAGACCAACAGATACTGCAACTTTTATCCAGCCAGATCTGATGAGAGAGGAGAACACAGTTAATGATGCAATACTGTCACAGGTTTCTACATGGAGAGACAGAGATGGTGGGAGAGGAAGAACCCAGTGCATCATGGATGTCCCGCAGCAGTCTAAACCTATAGGAGCTTAACTAAGGGATGCTAACCATCCCTAACTATAAGACTTATAAAAAAGGAAGGTTAATCTGCCTCCTGAACCTGAATTGGTAGCTGGTTCCATAAAGATCCCCTCAAAGTTTACAAACACAGTGACATTTTTTGGTGGGCGGGGCTTAGCCTGGAGGCAAAAGCAGCTCTAGTCGCCATGTTAGCAAGTGGCAGCTAACAGGTTTTGGTGGCTTTTTCGTAAATGGAGAGTTTTCCAACAAGTGTTTCAGTGTGGGAACTTTGGAAATACGTCCAGACCTTCACTCTACAGACCGTGACAGCTGTTTTAGTAAATTGATGCCAGCAGATGAAAGCAGGCTGGCTGATCCAGACACCTAACAGGAGAGGATGAAGATCTGTGATAAAAACAGTGGAGTGGCTGGACATCTAATCCAGACACCATGTATGTTCAGCAAAGAGAAGCTCAGAGCAACGAAATAGCTGGATGTTTACCACTATGTCAGAAATGGTGACGACACGTTTCAATTATGAAAATAAATCAATCTACGTTTGGATCTTTGTGTGCTGCGGTCGGAGGTTTTGCTGAGCCAGGTCAAAGCAAGAAGAATGACATGAGACCTGGACCATCGTCAATCAGGAAAACAAAACCATTTTACAGCAAACTGCACGTGCATGCTGGTAAGTTTAAGCTAACAGAAATGCTTGCAGTGCAGCAGCTGTTACACTCGTGCTGTTGTGTGTTATGATGATTCGTTGTATTGCTTTTAGGGAAAAGCAGAACATATTTGACGTTTTCAGTTTTACATTGCAGACTAGGGTTTTGTTGCAGTCATTCAGCAGTATAATTTAAACTGCAAATGCAGCGTTAATGATTATCATCTCTGTTCAGTCTTTTTATCTTATTGCACTGAACCATAATTGTCTTCATTTTTTCTGAGGACTGATGTCCGCTGGTGTCCTAAAAAACTTGATAATCAAAAACTCGCAGGCCTGATAGCCAAATGCTCTGCCTCCCATTTTACTCTTAGAGACTCTTGGAACCACCAGAAGACCTGCAGTCTAAGAGAAAAGTGCTCTGCTTGGAATATATGGAACTATGAAATCTCTAATATATTTTGACACATTATTATACATTATAATATACAGGGGTTAAAAAATAAAACTAAAACACCTGCCATTTTAGTGGGGGGGGTTTTATGGGTGAAATTGAGCAGGGTGGGGAGAAAATTTTATTTATTTTTAGAAAAAAAAAAATTGCCCCTCAGCTTTCTTTTTTTCCAAGAAAAGTGCATATGGGGGGCTCCACAGGGAGAAAATACACGGGGGGGGTGAAAAAAACAAAACCTTGGGCACTCGTGGTAAAAAAAAAAGGTGGTTTTAATGGAGGGAGGAGGGAAAATAGGGTGGGGGGAAAAAAAAAAAAAATATGTTTTTTTCTGAGGTGAGTCTATCTTTTCTTTTCTCCACACAGGGGGGAGAGTTTGGGGAGAAGAAGAACCGAAGAAAACGGACTAACCAAGATTGTGGGAGGGGAGAGGGAAGGAGGGGGGAGGAAAAGAGAGGGTGGGGGGGGAAAATGATAGGGCTCACAATGAACAATAAATGTGTGAGATGGGCGAGTGACAGCGAAAAAAAAATCAAACATTATGGGGAGGCAAATGTGAATCAATGGAAAAAAAAATGTAACCGGGAGGCGGGGTGAAAGGAAAAGAAAAAAAAAAGAAAAAAAGCAAAAAGAAAGAAGGGAAAAATATGGGAATAAGAATGAGAAAGTGAAGATGAACATCTCATATGCAAGAAAAAAAAAATAAATAAAAATTTAGCGGTGTTAGGTTGGGGGGGGGGAGGGAGGAGAAAAGAAATCCTCCCCACGACAGAATCGGGTGATATCCGATATTGTGGGGGATGAAAAGTCTAACAAATCTTTATGACGAGTGTAAGGTATATATATAATTCCTATAGAGAATTGTTGGCTGAAGGGGGGGGAAAGGGAGCCTAAAAAAAAATTAAAAAATTATATGATCTAAAACCAAGTGATTCCTTTCTCTTCCCTATATTATCTAATATGTAATTATGGGGAGTGGGTAGCCTAGCGGCAATGTTGCGGGCTTTGGCACAGAGGACCTGGGTTCATGTCCCCGTCACACCACTCAGGCAAACCACTGTGGACTCCTGAGCAAGGTCCTAAACCCCCACCAACTGCTCCCCAGGCACTTTAAGCAGCAGCCCACCGCTCTCTGGTACTACTGTACAGAGATGGGTGAAATGCAGAGCCCTAATTTCCCCTCAGGGATCTCAACAGTATATCAATATATATATATATATATATATATATATATATATATATATCTACTGTATATATATGGAGCTTGGTCATATAACAAACCACAACTCTGCTTCAGCCACGAATTCATGTTGCCTACGTTCCATCTGTGCTAGAAAACCACCTGGTTTTCCTCCATTCTGAGGATGGACAAAGGTGCAACAAGAACGCACATTGACTAAAGCCTGACTGCTCTCCACTGTTTACTGTCCTGATTTCTGTCGCACAGATGACATCATTAACGTGAACCCATGCGTGATGGTGTCACCAGACACACAGCAGTGAGGACAGAGGCCACACAGCTTGCCAAAGGTGGATCAGACCTGGCTTTTTTTGCCAATGGGAAAGGAGCCTAATGCTGATTGTTAAGAGCAGTGGTGTCCAAAGTCGGTCCTCAAGGGCCGCTGTCCTGACGGTTTTCCATGCCTCCTTGCACTAGCACAGCTGACTCAAATTAAATGATTCTAAAAGCCTATGAGTTTGAGTCAGGTTTGTGTTGGAGAAGGGGGACATGGAAAACCTGCAGGATTGTGGGCCTCGAGGACCGGAGCTGGACACCCCTGGTTAAGAGGATTGACCTGGGTTAGAAAAACCCACGTAGACCCGCTAGTTTCAGTGGGAAGCAGCTACCTTGAAATGGAGAGAGCACATCTTCACAGCAGTCTGTTTAGAGGAGGGGTGTGACAAAATATCGATACACTGAAATATTGCTATATTTCATGTTGCGATATTATATAAATATAAAAAAAAATGTTGTATCGATATTTTTACAAAAGGGGACACCTGCACTCCCAGAAATTAGAACATTTCTGGGAGTGCTGGTGTTAATTGTGGGCCAGGTCGGGTCAGGTCAAGAAATTTTCATTTTAATTGTGGAGCAGGTGGGCTGGGTCATTAGATGCACGGGTGTAACGATCTACACCAGGAAAGTGACAAGCACCATCAACTACAACTAATCAGCCAGCCCTAGAGGGCGCTCTAGGCTTGTGACAACAACATGCTGCTCCAAGAGCAACAATCTGAAAATGGCATTTTTTCAGTGAGCGGAGTTTATTTTTGATATCTGGCTGTTCTGTCAGTGTGGCAGAACAAATCTCCAACGAACATGATTATCTTTCTTATTTATAAGGTTTATGACCATTTACAAGCAAAAACATTGATCGGGGGAGTTTTACCGGTCACATTTATAACCAATGGAGCGCAAAGATGGAAGAACAAGTGCATAGGTCTGCAGGTCTCATGAGGGCTAAGGATTTAAATCTGTTGTTGCTTCTTTCCAGTTCTACTTTGATCTCAACCACAATTTTCAGGCCAAAATAAAACGAGCCTTCAACTGCATATTCAGCATGTTCAGCATGTATTTAATTTAATTATCAGGTGGGCACATTATTTTATAGATGCAGGACCTGTGTGTTGCAAAAAAAACCTGACCCTCACATCACGACTCCACTCCCCCTCTTCATGTTTTGTCCCCTTGAATTTAAGGAATGTAAGGTTGATACTAATGCAGCAGAAGCTTCAGTGTAGACGTTGGCATGGTAAACAGATGTTAATATTTATATAATTTGGACCTGTCAAAATTTGTAAAACAATTATTTCTATGCTATTAAAAATTTTTAGTGAAATCAGGACTTTTATTCTGCACCATATAGACGTCCTGTGGATGTATTACTTTTGAAAATTAATTGCTTTGATGAAAAAGTTGTAGCTACGACCTTTTAGTCAGAGAAATGCCTGAGAAGAGAATAATGGTTGGAAACTGCAGAAACAGCTTTGAGATCTGTTAGCTGGTTTTAATTTACGGAATAAAAGCTGATTAATTCTTTTTTTTAATGGTTACATTGTAGCTCAGCATTAGTTCATGCAACTCAAGGCTGCATCAGCTTCTGGCTCACATGTCAGCGATGGAGTGGAAGGGTAGAGCCATGCAGGTGATGTTGTCTCATCTGTTTTCCCATACAGGACGCCTCCATCGCCCACCGCTTTCATCTGATGAGGGAAAAACACCCAGAGAAGTTCAACAGCAGGTGAGTGGCATCCTGAGAGCACATGACGTCCCTGAAGACAAACCATCAGCTGATAAGAAACATTCCAGTCAAGTGACGAGGCGGCATTTTAATATAGAATCCCTGTTTGATGTCGACTTGCAGTTGTTAATCGATAAGGAAATAATAGATCAATTCACTGGCAGCACTGGCCGCCTTATTGTGAAACAGAAGGTCTAGATTAATCAAAATATAGTTGTTCCTGTGTGGAGACATCCTGAAGGAGGAAACCTGAATAAAGCAGATGGACTGAGATGTGATGAAGATGGAGTTTTGCATCAGAGATGTTTGATAATGGCTTTTTTTTTTTTTTTTTACCGATATTTTATATGCCGATATTGTCTAGCTCCTAATTTCCAATATCAACTGATACCAATTTACGCAGACAACTGTGAGGTTGTATCTCTCATATTTTGAAAGAAACAACTATATTTTGCTCCGAGAGCAAAGATCCCAAAATATCCTTAACTCACCCAGAGGAGTTCATTTTGGACATCTGGCTGCCAGATATCAGATACTAGCAGGTATTAGCCAACATGTGGCTAATTATAATGTTTCTGACAACTTGGTAACTTTAAACCAGACATATTATAAGCAGCTTCAAAGCAAGTCAGTCTGTAGCAGCAGCAGCTGCACCGTAGTCACATGACTCTGAAAGGAATGCTGGGATATGAAGTTCTTCCAGGAAAACAGGGACTTTTATACATGCTGGACCACTGCTGGAAACAATGTTTTGCAATATTTTGTAATGGAACAACTAGATCGCAAGATTTCTTCGTAAAAATATTGGTACAAAAAAAACAATGCTGATATCAATGTTTCTCAATCCTGGTCCTCATTGACCCCTGCCCTGCTGGTTTTCAAGATATTCCTACTTTAACACACCTGACTCAGATGAAATGCTCGTTAGCAGCTTGCAAAGAAGTTGATGAGCAGTTGAGTTGATCTGAATCAGGTGTGGCGGAGTTGGAAACCTGGAATACATGCAGGGCAGGGGTCCCTGAGGACCAGGATTGAGAAACCCTGACTGATATTTTCCAATATCACATTTCAATGCGGCCCTGCGACAGACTGGCGACCTGTCCAGGGTGTACCCCGCCTCTCGCCTGATAATAGCTGGGATAGGCTCCAGCAACCCCCGCGACCCTGAACTGGATAGGCGGTACAGAAAATGACTGACTGACTGACTGACATTTCAATGCCAAATTAGCCGATAACATCAGACATTTTTGATAATTAGCATTATTAAAAATTAGCAGAAACATTAGAATTAGCCACATGTTGGCTAATACCTGCTAGTATCTGATATCTGGCAGCCAGATGTCCAAAATGAACTCCTCTGGCTGAGTTAAGGAGAATTTGGGATCTTTGCTCTCGGAGAAGAATATAGTTGTATCTCTCAAAATATGAGCGATACAACCTCAGTTGTCTGCAGATATTGGTATCGGTTGATACTGGAAATTAAGAGTTGGACAATATGGGTATATCAAATATCGGTAAAGTAGCCAAATGTCAAACATCCCTATTAATTATGTTTTATATGTCCTGATACATAAAATGTTGGGCTTTGCAGGCAATGATCCACCTGTCAGTGTTTTTCTGCACAGTGAGGTGCAGGTCTTGTTTTGGATGCTGCTGCATCTCATGGGAACCGACTTCTGTATGTTTCATGTTGTTTGCATGATGACAATGTGTGTCACTGCTTCCCTGCACGCTTAATTACTCTGACTACAGTGGAAAATAAAGGAGAGTGTAAGAAGAAGGATAAAAAGACAGGTTGTTTACTCTTTGAATTTCAATAATTAATGCAGAAGCTTCCATCTGTACTGTAGTCCTGTATCTGTGTCCAGGCAGCAGCAAGAGAGGGTGATAAAAGATAAAAGATACATCTGTTCACCGAGGAGCGTCGCTTTGATCCATTAGCGAAGGGCCAGCGTTAAAAGATGTAAAGCATTCACGTGGAGAGCCTGGTATATTTAGCAGATATAAACCTGGAGGTTAAACGCGGTGAGCTGCAGAGCACCGAGCCAGCTGTGCTTCATCACCAGCAGCAGTCCGGCGTCCGCAGGCAGAAAACGCTGCGTCTTCCTCCGCGCTGCACATGACAGCTGCGACCGCTTCACTGTGGTCTGACTGATGTCTCGGCGGCGTGACATCCTCAGTTTCCACAGCAGCTTCAGCGTGCAGAAGGAGAAACAGATGAAGGACGACCTTTGACCTGTGACAGAGACCTCGTGGAGCACTTAGCCTTATTGTCCTTGCTGCCATCCGCTTTGTCTGTACTGGGTGTGACACCCCGCCTCCCCACCTCCAGCCTGCTGGGTGGTTTACTCCTCACAGGCTGCCTCGTCAGAAGCTCCAGCAGCTCCCGCAGGGCCGGAGACCACGCTGCGTCAAGTTGTACTTGCTGATGAAGAAAAACTAAGAGTGAGATGACATCATGACGGCTGCTGAAGGTGGAAACATTCATCATTTTAATCCCACATTTCTGATTGTGCTGTGAGGAAAGAACCTCAGAGATCCACCTGCAGGGTGGCCAAACCAGTCTGAACCAGGCAGGGAATCTTAAACGTGTCCTCCAGGGCCAGGTCCTGCATGTTTTCATTGTTTCCCTGCTGCAACACACCTGACTCAAATCAATTAGCAGACAGGTCTGAGTCTGACTTCTTCTGGCCCTCCTGGACCAGGACTGAGAATCTCAGTGTTAAAGTAATTATGCATTCAAAATGGTTAAAGCCAGAGTTGGTAATCCTGCTCAGAAACACTTTGTTCTACTGGGTGAAATGGTCCTTCCATCCTGACAGTAATACATCATGTCATAAAAAGGAAGGAAAAAAGTCAGACCTCTGTGAGAGCTGCAGTTCTGTAAAAACTCTGACCAACCCCTGCCGTTCACACTGAAAGGCAAGAATTGGTCATTCGCAACTTATAGAAAGAACGAATCGTTGCCTTTATGTCTCGTCTCTGTCCCTTCCCTCTCACCGTCCCCCACCTGGTCCCCACATGACCGCTCTGTGCGCCGCTTATTGTAAACAAATATAGCTGACAGACTGCTAACTCCTGCTGTGCCAAAAAAACAAAAAACAAAACAACAGATAAGGATCAAGTCTCGGAGGAGTTGACGTTTGCAGTGTGGACTTTTTACACCACAGAAGGAGTTGGAGGTGAGTGGATTAAAGCTTCAGAAACACTGTTTGTTAGCTGTTTACTATCAAGCTAACGAGCTATCCACTCGGCTGTTATCGTTGACCTGCTTGTAAAACATCGGCGTACACGTCCCTGCGCTCTGAAGGCGTGATTTCAGGTGGTGTGTCTTTTTTTTAAATGTCGCTTGCTTGAACCATTTTTCCAACATTGCCAACCCTAGCTTTATCTCCAGTTCTTAATCTGGATTTAGCCGTAGATTTCCACAGACTTAGACTTAGACTTAGTCCAGTTCTTGATATCTGAATCCGTCAGATTCAGATATCTGAAAAAGTTAGTGGTCTTAATATGAGTTAAAAAAGAGACATTGAGATGAATCCCACTATACTTAAAGGGACTTGAGGCAAAATTAAGAAACAAAACTCACGACTGCCGCTTCAGGTAACTGCAGCCACGAGCCAAGCCGTCACGGGAGCGTGCAAAAACTAAAGCTATAATGTTGTTTACTCACCTTTTTCTCCATAGTTACACTTTTTAGTGTCTTTCAGTTGATCTGGATCGTTTGCTGACGGCAGAATAATCCATAACTATCGCTTACAGTGTTTGAATTTACCACAACCGGCTTCTTCCTATATCAAACTGTGGATGTAGCGTCATTTGACGTCACGTCCGCATGGCAGAGCTGGAAAGCTATAATGTTGTTCACTAAGCTTTTTCTTCGCAGTTACACTTTTTAGTGTCTTTCAGTTGATCTGGATCGTTCTCTGATGGCAGAATAATCCATAACTATCGCTTACAGTGTTTGAATTTAACGTGACCGTCTTTTCCTGCATCAAAACTGCGGATGTAGGTCATTTGACGTCACGTCCGCAGGGCAGCGCTGTAAATTCGGACACCGAATTGCAGCGCATTTCGCAGCACACAGCCTGTTCAAGGCAACGGAGAGAAACATGGGTGGAAACATTATTTTTGGTATTTAGCGCTTCATCACCCATTAGTATGAAAAAAAGGGACATTCATGTTTGTTTGTTTTTTTAATTCCTGCCTCAAGTCCCTTTGAAGGAACAGTACAGTACACTCACAGAATGATGTAACTTTATTTTCCACTTACCCTCATGGTGAGCAAGACTCTGGAGCACTTTTTTTAATATCTCAAATGCAGCCGACGATCAGGAAGGCTTGTCGTTTTCCCCCAACATTCATATAATGGAGTTTGCCAGCGCCCGAGCCAAAAAGGTCCATGAAAGTCCACAAAAACTTGTCAATATTCCTCTATACTGCTCATCCAATGAAATCCAAGTGTCCTGAGAGGGTAGCGTCCATAATTTACTCAAAACAACATCATTTACTATATTTTTAGAGCCAACAGTACTACATCTTACTTTCATGAAGCGCGAATATTCGCGTTCACGAAACTATGGAAGCCTCGGCGTTCAGAGTCTACTCTGCCGATAATACAAGCGTAGAAGAAGAAATTCGCTGTTTACATTGTGCTAAGAGCAACAGAGCTGCAGACAAATCGGGACAAACACAAGAGGAGTTGGATATTGATTAAAAGCAAAGAAAGAAAAAAAGAACGTGCCATCTCGTCTGCTGCGGTTTCTGTAGTTTCGTGAACGCACATATGCGCGCTATGTGAAAGTAAGATGTACTACTGTTAAAATTCTGTGGGTGTACTATTCCTTTAAGTGAAATAATCTGCCAATGGGTTAAGATAATTGTACCTACTAAGATTTCTTGAAATAAGAAAAAATATTGAGACTCTAGACAGAGAGAAGTAAACAAGTTAATTATTAAACATTACATCAAACAAGTTGTAAAACTCTTATTTCAAGTCCCTCATTTAAGGAAAAATCCCTCAAAACTAGTGAGGTAGTGCTTCTTTTCAGTGTTTCTTTATAAGAGAAGATCTTTAAAACAAGAGGATTTTTCTTAATTTGAAAATTTCTAAAAAGCCTTCTTTAGCCGGTTTCCCACTGAAATGAGCGCAGGTTTTTCAAACGCGCATCAACACGCTCATAATCTGCATTTTGTTTCTTTCCCATTGACAAAAAAAGCTGCGTGGCCTCTGTCCCACCACTGCGTGTTGCATGTTGATGATGTCAGCTATGCGACAGAAATCAGGAAAGTAAACAACTGAGAGCGAGTCAGGTTGTGGTCAACGTGCTTTCTTGGTGCTTTGTTGTCTGTCCTCAAAATGGAGGAAAACCAGCAGATGATTTTTTTGTGCAGATGGAACGCAGGCGACGTGAATTTGTGGCCGAAGCAGAGTAGTTTTGGTACTTTATACGACACGCGACTGGCGCGATGTCACAATGTAGCCACGTTCAGCCCAACGTCATCTCGTAAATTTGCGGGTCAACCTGGGTCTGGTGGTCCCACTGCATGCCGAGCCGGAATGCCCCCCAATTGGGGGACCTTGAGACTCACTGCAGCAAAAGACGCACAATGTTGCACTAATTATGTAGCAATGTAGCCATACCATACATCAAATTAAACAGGAGAAACTCTGCTACAAGCATATAAGTCATTTTAACATACAGCAAGCAAATTAATGTTTAAATATCAAAATCTAAATAAGGTCAGAGCGTCCACCCACTCTGGACATTTCCATCGCTACCTCTCTGATACTTCATGGTAGACAAACAGCATATCATATGAAAGCTAAGATCCTGACGATTTCAACAGTACCACTATTATTTCTCTATGACAAAAACTCAGTGAACCAGCAGTCAAAGAATACAAACATAAACAACCGCTTACTTAGAATGACTAACAGAAATTCTGTCTTACACACTTGAACAAAAGTCCCAAGTGTTCCCTTTATTATGACACCAAAATGACTCAAATAGACCTTGTACTGTAGATGCAGAGATATGCTCTATTCATTTTGGGTATGTCATTTTCAAGCAGACACCTTAAAAAGAGCTATAGACCTTAAGAGGTTACATTTTTGCTAATGTCTTTAGCTGAAAGAAGCTAGCCTTTATGACGCTGCTAATGTGCTTTTCAAGTTTAAAGAAAGGATCTATTATCACACCTAGGTTTTTTTTACGAGGGGCGACAGTATGAGGAGAGAGGACCAATAACACTGTCATGTCCAGGAAAAGGATTGACTTTACCAAATAATAAAATTTCGGTTTTGTCTTTATTTATGTTCAAATAGACCAGAGCCTTCCTCACAGGCTCTGGTCTACGAATACCCAGGCTGACCTTCCCGAACAATTACCGACATCTGTGATGTCTTTACAAGCAACTAGCAGCTCGGACATTTTTTGAACCAAAACCAGGAAAAAGTTGTTGTTTTCATTCAACTTCCTGGTATGACCAGGACCTGGATGACTGAGAATGAGATTAAATCTTATAACTTTATGTTGTATCAAGATATCCACATGAATTCTTTATATATTTATTAGAATGATCAATAATTTAACCTCTGGGATGTTGCTAAATGATGATGTTGTGAGTTTGTACCTGGTTTAGGTGATTATCTGTCATTAAGCTGCTTTGCTGAGCTGAACAATCGGTCGCTGCTCATCTGATTGGATTACCAGAGATCAGATGTGAGCAGCTTCTTGACCCCCGATGGAGAAATTAAAGTGGAAAGTTGTGACTATGTTCAGCTGTAGACCAGCTTAACCGGTTCCGCCTCTCAGGCCAGATCAGCCGCTTTCGCTTATGTGAACATTGTATTTCTGGTAAAATGTGATTGTTAAGAAATATTTAATATTAGCATTGCAATTAAAAGACTTTCCCAGTTGTCAAAGAGGAACACTTTCTTTAAAAACTGGGAAACAAGTGAAACGTTTTGAACATTTAGTTCACTTTAATATTTGAGCTTTTTATTGCTCCCAGTCTTTAGCCTCCTCCTGTTTGGGAATCTTCGTTGTTCTGATCCGATGACGTTCATTTTAAATTCTGGAAACATTAAATAGATGTTTGTCTTTATCCTGGAAAGCCCAAATGAAATCCTCCCACCTGACAACTAATGGGAGGTAGAGTCAGTCAGGGTTCGGACAGGATGACCAAAAACATGGAAGTCACTGAGGTAACACCCCCTCCCTCAGTGGAGAACAGATAATCTGCTCAACACACTCTGAGGCATCATGAAGTGGCATTTCTTTTAAAAATGAATGAACACGTAAACATAAAACCTTTCTGAAAGATTCACCTGAACAGGAACCAATGAAAATGGATGAAAAACAAGTAAATGATGAAAGAGTAATGTCTATTTAACAGTTATTCTTTAAAAAAAAAAATGGTTTGTCATGAAAAATATTGAGGATTATAAACTCATCATCCACATTACGTTATCAGGTCCACCTTCTGGTTCCAAATCGGACCTCTTTCCCTCCAGAACTGCCTTCATTCCTGGTTTCATAGATCCAACAAGGTGTTGAAAAAAATCCTTAGAGATTTTGCTCCATATTGACATGATGGCATCATACAAATGCTGCACATCCATTATGAGCATCTCTGGTTCCACCTCATCGTGATGAGAATCTCCCGTTCCATCACATCGTGATGAGAATCTCCCGTTCCACCTCATCCCAAAGCTGCTCTGTAGGACTGAGATCTGGTGACTGTGGAGGTCACTGGACTTCAGTGAACTCATGGTCATGTTCCAGAAAGTAGGTGGAGATGATGTGATCTTTGTGACATGGTGCATTATCCTGCTGGAAGCAGCATCAGAAGATGCTCCACTGTGGTCATAAAGGGATGAACATGGTCAGCAACAATACTCAGGTAGGCTGTGGTGGTTTAAACATGCCACATTAAGGGACCCAAAGTGGGCCAAGAAAATCTTCCCCCCACCATTACACCAGCAGCAGCCTGAAACCCGTCATGCAGTCTTTTTGGAGACCGCTGTGGCGACACCGGCACATATCTTGGGAGACAAAGCTTCGGGTCTACAATGCCTCGATCATATCTGTTCCCCTGTCTGGTTCCATGGCTGCTGAATATCACTCTGGCGGCCAGGCTCGATGGTTTCACCACCAGGGCCCTCAGGAGGATTGAAGTCATCAGCTGGAGCCAGCATGTCGCAAACTGGTTCTTAAGAGACCAAACTCAACACCCCCCAGCATCTCGTCTCGCAGCAATGTGGTGAGTGCGCTGGTACGGCTACATCATCCACATCATCCTGGCCTTTAATCGCCAGCTAGCCGAATGGAGGAGACCCAGAGGTGCCCCCCTGCACTCGCTGGCTGGATGTTGTGGCCCAGGAGGACCTTAAGGTCTGCAATGTGACCTTTCATGATGTTTCCACCAAATTCTGAGCCTAGCATCTGAATGTGGAGCTGAAATAGAGACTCATCAGACCAGCTATGTTTTTACATCCTTTGGCTCATTCTGGTCCGGACAACTGCTGCTCACTGGATATTTTCTCTTCTTCAGAACATTCTCTGGAAACCCTAGAGACGGTTTTGTGAAAATCCCAGTACTCAAACCAAGAACCATTAAATCCCCTTTCTTCCTCATTCTGATGCTCAGATAAAGTAGTCTTTGTCATGTCTACATGATGTGTTGAAATGCTGCCGCGTAATTGGCTGGTTCAGTGAAAGCAACATTATATGACAGTGTGGGTGAGGATGAAGATGGAGGCTGAATGATTCTCCTCTGAACTGGTTCTGTGGTTGATCTGAGCTGGTCTACAGACAAATATACTCTGAGAAAGTTATTTTCACCACAATATGTCCACTTTTATGGTTTGTTACAGATAAGCACTGAAACTACAGGTACTGGCTGACCTCACATCCTGGTTTCACCACAGGTATGAGTGAGGGGGGTGGAAAGAGGGGGTGGGGTCACCAGGTCATCCTGAGGATTATGGATTATTTCTATCTATAAGTGGGGGAGGGAGCCCCCATGCAGCGCTGAGGCACCTCAACAGTGTTTTCACAACAACACGGTCCCTCTGTCGGCGTCACTGCAGGGCCCGGCCTCTGAGTCCAACCCGACCTCTGAGTCAGACCCGTACAAACCCAGCAAGTTGTGCAGATCTGAGAGGAATCAGAAGCTGGGAAACGGGTGTTAGCGCCTGTAACTCCACCATCAAACTGGAGGCTGATGATGAGATTAAAGCATCCCTCCTCCTCCTCTGTGGATCGTTCAAGATCCTTTTTTGTCCCAGGTCTGCATTAGTTCTGGTGCAGAAACGTGGGAATAATGGCGGAAAGGCTTAATGAAGTCTCCCCACTGCACTCGCTGTCCATAAGAGACGGAAAAAAACATGAGTTAATTGCATTTTTTACAGGCCGTCTCAAGTGGAAGCAGCTTAATGAGGTTAGGCAGCTCGCCTCGCCGAGAATCACAACTGCTCCTAATTGTGATCTCAAATACGCTCATAATCCCCTGATTTGACAGCAGCAGAGGTTTCTGGGGAGGTATTAAGGTGGAAAAGACAGAAAGACAATTAGCAGCAAGAAAAAAACCTGAATGTGTGTCAGATAAAGCAGAATGAATGATTTGGTCATGTTCTCTCTCTGTTGTTTTATTGTGCAACATTCTGAAAGTGTTCTTCTTTCCTCAGATATGATGGTACCTAACGTTGGTACCCACATTACACACAACTGTTGTGTCAACAACAGTGTTGTTAGTGTCAGCAGCGCGTTCATACACCCATATGCTGCAGCCACAACATGAAACATTAACGTCTTACACAGCTGCAGTCTGAAAGTCTTTTCATCCACATTATACCCAAATCTTGCTTCTTACCCAGTCAGCATCTAGAAGTTTTAATCCCAGTCAGCATCAGAACCTTTAATCCCAGTCCGCATCAGAACCTTTAATCCCAGTCAGCATCAGAACCTTTAATTCCAGTCAGCATCAGAACCTTTAGTCCCAGTCCGCATCAGAACCTTTAATTCCAGTCAGCATCAGAACCTTTAATCCCAGTCAGGATCCGAACATTTAATCCCAGTCAGCATCCAGAACCTTGTAGGGAAGGGAAACAGGATAAAGGCCACATGACACGAGGACTGGACTGGAAACCAGTGGCAACAGGTCTGATGGAGGGACGGATCCTCCCCAGAACCCGGACCTGAACATAACTGAAACAGTGTGGGATCATCTGGACAGAGAACAGAACAAAAGGCAGAAACATCCAAGGAAGAACTTTGGAAAGTCCTTCAAGGATCCTGGAGACCTGGTCCTGAAGACGAGTGGCATGACGCATGTTTCTATCAACTTAGACACCTTTGTCCTGCTTTGAAATAGGAGCTGGATCAGAACTATGGACTCTGTATGCAGCAAACCTGGTTGTTGTGTGTTTCCTTGTCAATAAGACATGAAGTCCTTTGTCAGACTGAAGGGCAGGGTCATGTAGTCCGTTCCAGTGATGGCTCCCTGAGGCGACATTGGTTCAGCAGACAGTAACAGAGCTTTCACAGGCGCAGGGGTCAGACGTCTCGAGGCAGTGGACAGTTTCCATATGTGTCCATTGAACCAAACCGATGTAGGCTGCATCTGCAAACTGAGTTATATGTTCTTCTGTCTCTTGTCTTCCCTCCAGGATGAAGAACAAGCTCTGGTACTTTGAGTTCGGCACCACTGAGACCATTTCTGCCACCTGCAAGAAACTCAATGAATGCATCGAAGTGGAGGTGAGTTGCTGTTGCTTTACTGAGGCGATCTTTAACCCTACAGGCCCACCTGGGAAAAAAATCCCTTTCTTCCTCTTATGGACCTTTATGGTCTCAACTGTATATTTATTTATTTATCTATTTCTTTTTCTTTCTTTTTTTTCTTTTTCTGGGAAAAAGTGTTTTCAATATAGAACATCATGGATTCAACAAGACATTGTAGTGGAAAAAGGTGTTGTGTTCTTTGCAATAGTTTTGCATGAAAACTTTCAGATTAGTCATTATAACAGTGTTCATTGAGGAATACCTTAAAAATGTTCAGGCTCAGGATTTGATTTGATTTGATTTATTGTTTTATTTAGTATTTGACCTGTCCAGCATCGTAGCAAGCAGGATGATGATCTGGCTGCTTTGTCTGTTGAACAGATTTTCTTTGCCTAGAGGATCTATATGCATATAAGGCTCCTTTTGATATTCTGAATTTATTCATTTTATTTAATTGAATGCTTACTTATAACTGCATTTTACATATTATTGCTGTACCTGACAAGAGGAAAGAGAAGGTTAAGAAAAGAAATAAGGAGTGGGACAGAAAAAAACAGTGAAGAAAAGAAAGAGAGAGGAAAAAAAGGATACACTTGCACAGTCAACTGATGCATCTGCACAGAAACCCATCAGAAAACATTCCATGGTCTTTGCCAGCAAACGAAACTAGCAATCCCCGACAGCAGCACCTGCAGGTGGCAACCTACCTGAAAACAACTTAACTAAAGACTACTGGAGTATCATAAGATAATACATACACGCAAAGAACTATGCAGAAAACAGGTAAAACCTCGACATAAGTAGTTATTAGTACACACACAATGGGAAGAAGTATCACAGTGTCAGCATGCACAATAAAAGGTCTCTATGGTGATGCAGTCATGCAGATGCAACCTCGTCTCTGCAAGGAGGACGAAAGAGACGGACGTGCATCCCCCCCCACAGGGAGGCAGATGGTGGCCCCAGCCGAAGCCCCCCACGGTCTCCGGGTACAGTCCCCAGTGGGCTGAGACCAGCAACCACTGACCCTGCTGAGCGCTGGCACCAGGACTGGCATGGCGCAGGGGCCCTGGAGCCTGGGAGCAGTAGCCCCCTAGACTTCTGTCCAAACCTAGACAGAAGGGCCCACCAACACCCAGGAATGCCGGGCTCCCCAGACGGCCAGCCACCCCAATCCCCCCACCCCACACACCGGGTACAAGGGCACCAGCTCTGCCACCTCAGCAGGATATTTAAACATATAAAAAAGAAAAGTGGGATTTTTTTTTAAAACTTTTTTAGTCCTCGACGCCCATCCTCATCAGGCATAGCAAATATGAATTCATTTTCATAATCTTGACCTTTTCTTTATTTACGGAATGTGACCAATTCTGTACACAAAAATATGAATTATTTTCTAATTAATGAATGTAAAGTGTATTTTGTGTGTGGGCATCATCAGTCTTGGACCAATAATGCCGATTTTGATCAGTGAATACTTTTTGTGCAGTTCCATAAAATACCTTTCTTCCTAAATTCTTGAGACGTGGTGCATTTGATGCCTGAAAGTAAAGTATAAAACAAATCCTGATCACTGAACAGCAGCAAGTTTGCATTTCTTCATTTAACCGACAGACCCTTACGTACATCTGTGTTTTTCTAAGAAGCGCAGCAGAAACTGACAACAAAGTATTTGCTGAGATGATGAGGTGGGTTATTCATAGCACGCCATCAGACTGCAGCTTCATACAGTCTCTGATTGCCTCATTCTGTCACGCAGCGCTGCATGATCTGTCACCTGGATGCTCTAAAACTGCACAACTCAAAGCCAGACATATGTAAGATCATATTACTCGATGATTTCTGATTAATCCTTTCAGCATTTAAAGATGTTCTAACCAAGTGATGAAGAGTTTCAGGTGTTATTTTGCCCGATTCTTCCCATAAACAGTGCAGGGTCGTGGTTGTTTCAGGTTAAAACTGCAGGCATGTCAGTCCAGTTCCCATACCCTCCTCTTCCTCAGACATACCGCTGTAATGTAGAAGAATATGGTTCTTCATCATCTTCTTAAAAACTTCATGGATGACTCTGGGACAGATGAAGGCAGCAGATGTTGTTAAATCTCCTTTTTCTGCATTATTACCTTCACCAAGGAGGTAATGTTGTTGCAACGTTTGTCTTTCTGTTTGCAAAATAACTCACAAAGTCATGAACAGATTTGGATTTTTTTCAGGGCATGTTGATGATGGCGAAAAGAAGAACTGATTGAATTTTGGTGTTGATCCGGATCGGCGTCTGGATCCAGGAATTTTTTTAAGGATTCTTTATAATTGCTAGATAGAGTCATGTGAGGGGAACTGGGCTTCTTGGTGGAGGTCTGCGCGTGTAATAATACAATGTATCCTTTATTGATCCCAATTACAGTATCAATTAGGGAAATTCGTTCTCTGCATTTAACCCATCTCAGGTTGAACCTGATAGCAGTGGGCAGCCAATTACAGGGCCCAGGGAGCAGTTGGTGGGGGTTAGGGACCTTGCTTAGGGGTCCATATGGGTTCACTGCTGTGTCAAGAACTCAAGCCCGGATCTGCCACAGCAAACCCTAGACGAGACATTACCACTAGACTATCCTCCCCTACTCTAGTTGCTGCTGTAAGCCAACCCTGTACCATCAGAACCCTGATCCAATCCCTGACCATCAGAACCATGATCCAACCCTGTATCATCAGAACCCTGATCCAATCCTGTATCATCAGAACCCTGATCAAACCCAGTACCGTCAGAACCCTAATCCAACCCTGTATCATCAGAACCCAGAATTGTCCATGTACAATGACAGAACCGGGCTTTTGGACTTGTTCCTACAACAGTCTGGATTCCGTTTTTGCTCTTTGCTCCATTTCCTTCCACTGGTATCCTGATGGATGCTGCTTTTGGACCAAATCATCTTCACTGTCACTTTTCTAAAATAACATCTTTGTTTTTTACCTCCAACTTTTTCTGATTTGTAATTATGTGATTTATTGTTAAGTAAACAGCTTTAAATAAGTTTTTCCACATCATAAAGTCACATCCATATTGTGGTACACTTACACAGGAAGTGATTTCATGGCCTTCATTCCCTGCTTACTTTGATCCAACCCAGTTCTTCCCCAGTTTCTTATCAGAGATGATGTAATCATCTTCCAATGAAAAAGCTGTGTCGCTGATTCAGACAGAATTCAGGCTTTAAGTGCAGACCGTTGAAGGTAAAATGATAGAAATATGATGCGATCGATTCTAAGAGGCTGAGTATGAGGTTTCAATACCACAAATAATTGAATAAAACCCTCTTTTTATACCAGACTGCCCACAGATGACACGATTATGCTTGAAAGTCCTTGACATTCAATCATGCTCAATAATTGTGATTCAGAGCAGGAAGACTGAGTGTCTGCTTGTGGAATAATATCGAGATGGACTGAAAAACTACATACCAACATACAGACTGAAGCTCCAGTCAGGCAGGGTTGTTTGTGCCCTACAAAGAAAGACATATTTTTAATAGAAAATAACCAAATCTCTGTAATACAGTGACACAATTTAAATGGTGAGAAAAATCAGGCCAACTACGAAAACACATTAAACAAACTTTGCTGGAGTTTAAACACCAAACGACCAAGACAATAAAAATAAGATGTTCCACCACAAAACTGTTATCCCAGAACAAAGTTGCAAGTCTGGCACTGCACTGTCCAATGGGAAGGTGTGAATGGTTAGTGAAAAGTGTTCGATTGTGTCCGACTTCTTAGCCTTGCCATAGTCTACACTTGTCCAAAACTTTGTTGGTCATTGTTGTGCATAGAAACTGGGCCAGCGTTAGGCCCACTACCCGCATAGAACAGATTTTTGCGCTCACAAATTTCATATCCGATCGGATGCCTCTGCATTTCCACCGGACCCAAAGCGCCACCCTACGAAGTCCTCCTGTCACCCGTGTTTAGCCAACGCCCCCCTGTTTACCTCTTACATGCGCTTAGATGTATTGACACCCAATCCCTCTTGTTTTTCGTGTGGTGTGCAGCTGGAATGAAATCCCCCACCCTCTTGTTTCTCTTGTGTGTGTGTGTCCTTCCTTGAGCCCCTTTACACGCAACCCAATAATCAGATAACTCAAGAAATCTTATTAATTCACGTGTCTTCATCTCCTGCTTATATGTAGATCAAACTTCATATCGTTGCTTGGTCCAGCTGTTTATTTTGAAAGACGTTTTTATTTTGGAGATGGACTGAATTCTCTACTTTTTACATCCCTTTTCTTGCCATATGTCACACATTCGGCTGCAGCAAGTGCAAAAAATGAGACCTGACGCTGAAACAATCGCTGCACAAGCTGATTCATGCGTTGCGCACTTGGTGCTTTGCAGCTGATGGGAAAGACTTCATCTGTTGAGATGGTCGCCAATTTTTTTTTCTCGAAACTTCGGCTCTATTCATGTGCCTGCCACTCCAGGTGGAAAACAGGAATTTGCCTTAAACTCGAGCTGCTGTTACAATACCTGCCTCGGCTATATCGATACACCACACAGCACAATAAAACGCTGTATTCTGCATCCAGTCACACAGCAGGAATCATAAATACAATGCACAAATCTTATGTGGGATTAAAAGAAATGTCACAGATTAAGATATGATGCTATTGCATAACCCCCACAGACCCAAAAACGATACTGTACAATCAATGTGACCGTAAAATACATTTATGTACATACAAATACATAAAATGCATTTCAAATACAAATTTTGACCTAATAAAGTGGACTGAGTGTGGAGTAAATGCATGTGGTTGAATTCTCTTTGAACACCACTCTGTGTGAATCTCATGTCGACAGTTGACCAAGTGCAGGAATTTGCTTTTAACATGTTCTTTACAAGCCATGACATAACAGTCCAGGAAGCTCATTAATAAAACCAGAGAGAAGTGAGGACCAGATGAGGTCAGCTGTGTTGTTTCTATCATTTTTCCCTCACAGACACACATGAGGTGATGTGTTTGTGTTCTTGGTTTTCGTGGGGCTGCTGCGACTCGGCTCTAATCAGCCGTGTGTGCTGAGTCACAGCAGCCTGTTGTTGACATTGTTGGGAGTGTTTGAATTATTTTGCTGAACGCAGATCAGCTTAGACACAATGAAATAAATCAGTCCGGCCATGATGACTGCCAAATGGAATTGCTTGTTCTAATTCCACAGTGTGTGTAGACAGCTTGTGTGTTTTTATTGCCGTTTGCATTGGCTGCTCTCCGAGTAATGCATCATGATGGAATAAATCTTCCAGTGAACGAGTGTTAAACTTTGAAGCTTTTTTTACTGAAGTCATCCAGTTGAAACTCAAAGTAAAAACCGAATAAAACAGTTTCATCAGCTTGTTTGGGTTTTCTTTTCTCTTCACGTCTCAGTGCGATGGGATCATCCTGGACCTGAGCAACACATCCCTGGAGGGTATCGCCGTCCTCAACATTCCCAGCATGCACGGTGGCTCCAACCTTTGGGGCGAGACGAAGAAGAGGAGGAACTACAACCGTATGAGCAAGAAGGTTGCGGACAGGATGCCATCCAGCACTGTCACGGATGCTAAAGAGCTCAAGTTCTGCGTACAAGGTGAGTCAGTGAGGACGGACGTTTACACAAAGTCAGAAGCAGAGACCAGGCGCCTCATGTACAAAGGGTTCATACGCACAAAAATGTGGCGTACAATCATTGTCACAGCAAAGTTGAGACGTATCAAGAATGAATGAGCATGGAAATGTGCGGTGCTTCATGTCGGTTTCATGCCTGGCATACGAACGTTTCTACAGCTGTGAAGCCTTTGGCTTGGGCCACAACACACCCAGCCGGAGCCACGCGCCACCATGCACTCCAGCGATTAAATTCACTTATTTGCCAGTTTATTTATTAATACACTTAATCTGTAAGGACACATATAAGATGATGTAACGATCATTTATACCAGTGCAGGATGGGTGAGGCTGGTTTGGCAGTAAGAAGCAGCAAACTGATAAATACCTGAACAATAAATGCAGAAATCACAATGTTCACAGGTCACAGCATGTTTTAGGTTTCAGACCATGTTCACTCAAAGTATCATGTTTTTTGTTGATGTACTGTTTTGATCCCTGAGGGGAAATTAGGGCTCTGCATTTTACCCATCTCTGTACAATAGTACCAGTGAGCAATGGGCTGCTTCTTGAAGCGCCCGGGGAGCAGTTGGTGGGGGTTAAGGACCTTGCTCAGGGGTCCACAGTGGTTCACCTGAATGTCGTGTCGGGGACTCAAACCCTGGTCCTCTGCGCCACAGCCAGCGACATTACAACTAGGCTGCCCACTCCCCCCAAGTTGTGTTGTGCCAGTTTTATCAGAAAATTTAATTCCCTGCATGCTGTTGGGAGTGGTGAAGACGGATTGGATCAGTTTATGGTTTTTGAATCGCAGATTGGATCAATCTTTGGATCAGCAGAAAAGAGAAAAAGTGCAAGACAAATTTACCTCTATTTAGTCATTGTAGTATTTTTGTCCAATAAAAACATTCAACTCAGGACTCAGGGTTCCCACGCATCTTGGAAAACCTGGAAAAAAGATTGAACATTTTTCCAGTCATGGAAAACACATGGAAAATTTAAAAAAAAGGTTTTCCTGGCAAATGAGTTTTCCTCCCCCTGCTCCATCTCCACTCTTCTCCGCTTCGTCTGCGCTTCGTCTCTGCTTTGTCTCTGCTTCGTCTCTGCTTCATCTCCGTTTCGTCTCCGCTTCGTCTCTGCTTCATCTCCGTTTCGTCTCCGCTTTGTCTCTGCTTCGTCTCTGCTTCGTCTCCGCTACATTTCCGCTTCGTTTCTCCTTTGTCTCTCTTTCGTCTCCGCTTTGTCTCTTCTTCATATCCGTTTCATCTCCCCTTCATCTCCGCTTCGTCTCCGCTTCATCTCCGCTTCGTCTCCGCTTCATCTCCGCTTCGTCTCCGCTTCGTTTCTCCTTTGTCTCCCTTTGTCTCTTCTTCATCACTATTTCGTCTCTGCTTCGCCTCTCCTTCCTCTCCGCTTCGTCTGCTTCATGTCCATTTCGTCTCCCCTTCATCTCAGCCTAGTCTCTCCTTTGTCTCCACTTTGTCTCTGCTTCATCACTACTCTATTGCTGCACAAAATATAAGCTACATCATAGAACACTTCTTTAAAAGCTTGGGGTGGAATTTATTAGTCTATGTTGTGATAACTTGACTGGTAGCAGGAAAAGTCCTGGAAAACAATTTCAAGAAAAGAGGGGGAACCCTGCTCATTCCACTCAGTTATATAAAAACAAATTAAGAATGAAGAAATTATATTAAAGGGATGAGGAACAGAAGACATAATTGTGTGGTATGGTATTGTATATTGGGAACCACTTATTAGTCATTATTAGAAATTTTCTGTTGCATCACAAAATGATTGTTGTGTACAATGATTCCTCATTAGAGGTGACGTTAATTTGGCAGGAGACTAGAAAAGCAAAAAAAAATCGCACAGAAAAGTTGTTTTTCTTCCTGTCTGACTTTCTGGTGAAAAAAAAAAAAAGAAAAAGTAAAGAAAAACGGTGATAAGAAATTAATCATAGTTTGTGTACCGTCACATTATTGTTAGGATGCCGTTGTCATGGTGCAGAAGCTCTGTGCAGTTGCCGGGAAACAAAGATAGAGTGATCTATCTCTCATACATTACGGTGTAATATTTTACAGAGAAACTTTGTGGTTCCTGGGGACAGAGATGGCAGAGCTGCCATGTTCTCTACATAAATCCATTAAATGACCTCTAACGCTGCATTGGACAGGAGACACAACCATGTCCTCAGTGAATAAATGAAGAAGAGTTATATAACAGCTTGTGATACCTGATATGTTTGAGTCAGAGTCAGTAATAATAACTACCATTAACTTTACTAACAGCCAATAAAAAAGGATGGATGTCTATCTCTGCTTCTACAACTGATTCTTACAGCTCTTTTTTTTTCTCCAGTGAAAACTGAATTAATGTATGTTTTGCTTATCGTTTCCCATATTGCAGCACAATAAACCAGATATCAATAATAGCAATCAATAATAACAGCAATGTATAGAAAGAATTGTTGTAGAATGATAAAGGCAACTGTAGCTAGACTTTTATGAGGTTCACCCAAAACAGTCCACATCACCCCTATTTTATAAAATCTTTATTGGCTTTCAGTCAAATTTTGAATTCATTTCAAAATCTTAGTTTTGATTTTTCAGGCATTGCATGGCCAGGCCTCCCAGTATATGTGCTGATTAGGGATGGTTCTGCTGGGTGGAGCTTTCCTGGATGGATTTTCATAAGAAAGGCCGAGTTAATACAGCCACCAAAAACACGTTCAGCAAATGGTAGATCTAGTCGGCTACCAGCAGTTTTCAGGGAAACAGGACTGGTGTTAATGTCCTCTTCACACTCTGTTATGAGAACTGGGTGAACCAGACATGTTTTCTTGGAGCTTTTCAGTCAGGTTTTCCATTCTTCCAATGTAATGTTTTCCATTGAACAATACTGAGAACACGCCTCACCGGAAGTGCTAAGCCAATGCGGAAACGCCTCTGTTGAAAAAGTGGGCGGAGCTGTATTAGGTGAATACCTCAGTGGGCACCCTTCGCTCTTTTATCTAGAGTTCCTTCAAGGTCCTAAAGACTGGTTTTAAAACCCAGGGGGACCTGCTTTCCAGGCTGTAGCCAGTAGACTCTGAAATGACCTACCCCTGACCCTCCATGTGGTCGACCCTGTGGAGGCTTAAAAAAAAAAAAAAAACTTGAATATTAACTATTACAGGTTGACTTCCGGGAACTAGCTCTAAGATGGCAGCTTAGGGGAACGCACGACCGACCAAGAAGAAAAAAGGGCCCACATCGACTCGATTAAGAGCATATTTTTCGTCTAAGGATTGTAAAAAATAAGTAGCAGGGCTTCAAGATGCCAAAGGTAAAGAAGGGTAAAAGGTCTATGCACTTTGAACTGAAGGAAAGAGACGGAGACGACAAAACATCATCGGCTAGCAGCGCCATTGAAGATAGCGACATGCTAACAGAAGCAGAAGAACAAGCTAACAGTGCCAGTCTCGACCTTATACTCAGAGAACTTAGAGAATTCCGGAAAGACAGTTGTGTACAACTGAAGGAAATCAGAGAAGAAATAAAGAAAACAAACAAAAGAGTGGAGGAGATGGAAGACAGGATTATACAGGCAGAAACTCAAATACAGACGAATGGTGAAGTGATAACAGAAATGCTCAAACGCATATTGAAATGGATACCAAGCTGACGTGGAGGGACGGTCCAGAAGAGAAAATATCAGAATATATGGTGATAAAGAAGGGTCAGAGAACAAATCTACATCTATGGTGGCTTTTGTGGAGCACCTATTAAAGCAGAAACTGGAGCTGCCTGACTCCGCAGAGCTGCAAGTTGAAAGGGCCCACCGTGCTCTGACATCAAAGCCACCTCCAAACGCAGCTCCACGATCCATCATCGCCAAATTGGCCAGCTACAGAATGAAGGAAGAAATATTGAAACTAGCGTGGCAAGAAAGGAGGGTTGGAATATCTCGGGAGCAGGATCAACTTGGACCAAAACTACGCACCTGAAGTCCTGACGCAGCGGAGGAGGTATGCAGAGGTGAAGTCTGTGTTAAAAGAGAAGAAAATCCGATTCCAAACCCCATTCCCAGCAAAGATGAGAGTTTTCTATCCGGAGGGTCCTGTACTGTACGGCTCGGTGGAGGAGGCGACTGGGGACATGGCTCAGAGGGGTCTCCTCGTGACTGTCATCAAACAACCGGAGACCCTGATGGAGCAGGTCTGGCGCTTATCGTGGCCCACAGAGAAGAGAACGAAGGGACAAGTGAGCACCAATCGGGTCGGGAACTACAAAGAAAAACTCCAAACGTTCAGATGCCAAGAACTGAATTGATTACAGGACACAAAGAAACTAGTAAGAGCTAAGTAATCATGATGAATGTTTTTTTTTTTCCTTCTCTTTCTTCCTTTTTTCGGGAGGGGGGGGGGGGGGGGATAATGACGTCTCGAGAAGTCATAAACCTCCATCTAAATTGCAAAGATCAGACTTTATGGTAAAGTAAATACTGTATATCGTGTATATATGTGTATGTGTGAGTATGTATGCATATGTATATATGTGTACATATGTATATATGGGTATGTATGTATGTAGATCTGTGTGTATGTATGTTCATGTATCTATATGGCAATAGAGGAACATAACACGGTCGGGCGGGTTTTTTCTTCTTTTTTTTCCTCCTTTCTTTTCGTGGACTGCCAACAGGTATGAACATTAGTTGGACTATAAAAGAAGGCCCTCTTCCACCATCAGGTGTGAGAGGCTCTCCCTCAAAGCCCCCTTTCTATCGGGGCACCCTAAGGGTATTAATGGAGACCCCACAGTTGGAAGTTAACTCAATGCTTTTCTTTGATGATGTTTTCATTTTGTTCAAATATAACCTAACAGCTGTTGTTCTGTACAGCTGGAATGTTCATGTTCTGTTTTTGAATGTGTGTTCAGGGAGTGGATTGATGACACCAGATTATTGGAACATTAGAAACGTTCAGATAGTTAAGATACGACTAATGGCAAGATAAAAGTAATATCATATAATGTCAACGGTCTATTGAGCCCTATTAAACGTAGTAGAATCCTAACTAAAATGAAGAGAGAACAAGCGCAGATAGTGTACTTACAAGAAACACACACAGACTGTAAAGAACATGAAAATTTAAAAAGAATGGGTTTTACAAATATCTTTTAATCTTCTTATAAATTAGGACGGAGAAGAGGGGTTGCCATCATTACATCTGGAAAATTGTTCTTTGAAAAGATTTTCGAGATAAGTGATAAGGAGGGGCGATATATATCTTAGTAAGAGGGAACATTGAAGGCAATCCAGTTACATTACTGAATGTATATGTACCACCAGGACGCAACATTCATTTTTTCAAGAAACTCACAGATATGATAGTTTCAGAAACAATCGGCCTACTGATCTGTGGGGGTGATTTGAATATACATTTGCAACCAAAGTTAGATACTTCCAATAGAAGAGCAGAGGGTACTTATTCATTAATCAAGAAAATTTATACATTATTTGAGGAGGTCGGATTAATTTATATCTGGAGAGACTTGCACCCCAACCAAAGAGACTATACTCACTGTTCCTCACCCCACTCAATATACACGAGAATAGATTACTTTATAATGTTTGGAAGAGACAAAGACAGAATAATCACCTGCGAAATTGGAACAATAGACTTAAGTGACCATGCACCTGTTTGTTAAACTGTTGATTTAAACCTACAACCAAAAATTAACAACTGGAAATTAAACTCAGGTATACTCAATGACCCCCAGCTAAAAGAACAAATTAGGAAAGAAATCAAGTTTTACTTGGAAACTAATGAAAATGACGAAGTGAACCCTCCCATCTTATGGGATGCTTTAAAAGCTGTCATCAGAGGGAAAATCATAGGATTATGCTCTTACAAGAAGAAAATGAGAAATAAGAAAATTCAAGAATTACAAGATAAGTTGAAAGGATTGGAGATAAAGCATAAAAGGGAAATTGGAAAACAGAAAGTGCAAGGGATATTGGAGGAAATCAAGAAAACAAAGGATGAAATTAAAGATTTACATACACACAAAATAAAAAGAAAATTAATGTTTCTTAAACAAAGATATTATGATGGTGATCTCCAGATCAATGAAAGTTTTGGCCTGGAGACTTAAAAAGAAAATGGCACAGAATACAATTCATAGAATTAAAGACCCGACCACAAACACAATCAAAAGTAGACTCAACGAAATTCACGGGTCATTTTAAACATTTTATAAGAACCTCTACTCTGAAAAGGTAGGAAGCAGCATAGCTGAAATGGATAGTTGTCTGAATTCCCTGGAATTACCGGTATTAAATGAAGAACAGAATAAAATAATGATTGAAGCTTGAAACAGAAAAGGAGCTAAAAACAGCAATAAGAAAACTTAAATAAATCACCAGGGCCAAATGGATGTACATCAGAATGATATAAGGGGCTAAAAGATGAGCTGATACCGGTGCTGCTTCCAACTCTAAATTGGGCTCTATAGAACGCACAGGCACCCCCCAGTTGGAAAGAAGCAGCAATCTCTGTCATCCCAAAAGAAAATAAAGATAAATTAGAATGTGGATCATATCGACCAATATCGGTCTTAAATATAGATTACAGGTTATTTACTTCCATTATAGCAACAAGATTAGAAACGTGTTTTGGAGCTGTCCTGTGATTGAAGGATACTGGAAAGATACACATAAAGCCATAAAAGCAATATTTGGAAGTGATCTGCCTTTAGAAAGCAGACTTTTATTTTTTGGACTTTCCACTCCCAAATGTTCGTGTTCTTTCTTCTTTGTTTTCTCTTTTTTTTGTCTGTTTATTTGTTGTTGTCTATATTCCAAAAAAGACACTCATGCTATAACTGTGAATTAAATATATGTAAGTAAGTACCGAATGTCAATAAAAAAGTGAATTAAAAAAAGGATATTTACATATTACCAAAGGAAAGTCCTGTAACTTACACCACTCCTGTCCCTCCAACCTCCTTACACAGAAGCTTGTATTATCCGTCGGAAACTTGTCTGAATGCAGAGAAATGAAAATTGGTGTGACTGTTTTAAAACCTTCTTTGTCTCAATAAAAAGTCTGGTGCTGTGGCTGAAAACACTTTCCAACTGGTCAGTGGTCACCACGTGACTTTACACCAACTTGTAGACTTGTCAGGCTCGTAATGATGTAAATTAACTAGTGCTTGTGTGCTGAAGGTTTCCTCACACATTTCAACCTGATTGCAAACCTGCACTGTAATAACACTGTGGGAAACTCTTCATTGTAATTATGTGAAGTGATTTTTAAAGAAAGTTTCATGAATAAGGTATAAAAATGTGTGTAATCAGTTCCCACCGTGCGTTGGAGCCTTTTAGTGATGCTTGATGATCTTATTTATTGTTAAATAATTGCAGTTATTCATGATTGAAGTGTTCTGTTTGCTTTTCTTTTGTGTAAAAGTTGCTCAAAATTAATTTCTAGCCGTAAATTATTAAGATTTCTTACAAATCTGGAACTGAGATGTGGGGTGCCTGAGTTTTTGTCTGATTTGGGTGTAAATTGCACATGGTTGGAGGCAGTTTTCCAAGCTGAATGTGTGTCATCTCAGCACTGCTGAGATGTTCACAAATGTGAACAGGTCTTGAATAGGGATGAACGATACCAAAATTTTTCCTGTTAATATGATACCAGGAGTTCATGATAATTTTTCATCAATACAGATATTGATACTGATACTTTTTGTCACTTAAAAGAAAATCAAGATTGTATAGTTTGCATTATTATCTTGAATGCAAGAGCAATATTATACATACAGTTGTCCTCAAAATTATTTATACCCTCCAATTAAAGAAAAGGCTAAATTGACAATAGTAATTCAAATAAAAACAAACTAAAGAAACTAATAAAATCATAAAAATTTACAAAATAATATTTTACTGAAATACAATGTTGTTTTTAAATTGTGGTTGAAAATAATAATAATAAAAAAAGAAAACAAACAAAATATAAAATACCTGTCAACAGGTGCAGAAGTCTCTTTGAGCATTATGGAAAACACCTGATTGCCTCAAAGTGTTGCTCAACAAAATTTTAGCTTCGAAGCCCCATCATGCTTGCTTACTTGTTTTAATTTTTTTTTTATATATATATTTTTGTTGAACCACAATTTAAAATAAATGTCATAATTTTCATAGAATTCTTATTAATTATTAATTTTGTCAATTTCAATTTATTTCACTGACAGCTGATTTTCTTCTGTCTTTAATTGGAGGGTATGAATAATTTTGAGGACGACTGTAAGTAAAACTTGAGAACAGAAGTACTGGAAGGAAATGCTTTTAAAACAATAATAAATTATATTAATGATTAAATCAAACAAAAATAAGATTAAAAACTTCTTTCAATTATCAATTAACTTAAGAACACGTTAAGATTGTTTACAATTATTCAGTGGAAAATGTTCAAATATCAAATGTGATATTAATATTATAAATTTACCAAAACATAATGAGCAATAAACTGCATTAAACATCATCATCATCATCATCATCATCATCATCACTAACAGTAGCAGCATCATCATGACATCTGCTACCACCATCATGTGACACAGAAGATGCTTTCACATCTTTTCATTGCCCAAAACTCTCAAAAGTGGAAAGAAATTGCATGTTTTGTAACTGTACGGCAGTATCACGATACTCAAAGTATCATTTCCGATATTATGTCTGGCTGATATTGAAGTATCGACTCCAGGGTATCAATATGCCCATCCCTCGTCTTGGTTTGAGGATTTAGGGAGGGTGGGTGGCACTCTGCCGGTCCTGCATTTTCCTCCAAGCTGGGAGGTTGGTGATTCAATCTCCAGTCTGTTCTTGTGAAAAATGTCCTTTGTCCATGTTCAGTCCTCGAGGGCCGCTGTCCTGCAGGTTTTGGATGTTTCCTGCTGCAGCACATCTGAATGGGTCAACATGGTTTGGCAGAACCTGACAGCAAGCTGCTGAAGAGAACCATTATATCTAAATCAGAGGTGTTTTAGCAAGAAACATTTAAAACCTGCAGGACTGTGGCCCTCTAGAACCGGAGCTGGACACCCCTGCCTTAGAACATTGAACATTACATTGCACCATGTATTATCTGTGTATGAGCATGTCTTGTGCACAGGTTCTCTGTTGGAATCAGGTCTGGACACTTACATTTCGTCGGATAAATTTATTCTTTTGTTTATTTAGATGTTCGTTTGGGGCCATTAGGGCTGGGCAATATAACGATATATATTGTCTGGAGTCTGGACGATAGAAAATCATCATATGAAGCTCTATCATTTATGCTGCAATAGGTGCTTTACTGCAGTGTTCAATCAAGATGTGCCGCATCCACAAGCACACTGCAAACAAAAATGGAGGGAGACGTGGCGGACCATTCAGACGGGTGTAATTACACTAATTCTTAACAAGATGACCAGCCAACCAAAACTGAGAGGCGTGTACCTAAAAAAGTGACAACTTATGTCACATGGATGTGGCTTGGATATAAAATGACCGACGACAGTTGTTTGTATGCTGGCTGGGGATGTCTTTCGGCGCTACACCTGGTGTAGTGTCGAAAGACATCCCCCCCCCCCACGGTCCGTGACCGTGTCAGTCTTTTTTTTATATATATATACAAACCACATCCATGCGACAGAAGTTGTCCCTCTTTTAACTACAAGCACCTCAGTTTGGTTAGGCTGGTCATCTTGTTGAGAACTAATGATCCTGGTCTGAGACGCATCTGCCACCGTCTCCCCCCATGTTTGTTTAGGTCAAGATGCACGCGGCGGCACGTGTCCATGCACGCGGCACATCTTGACAGATAAAACACTGCAGTAAAGCACCTAATCGCAAATACTGTCAGATGTTAACATAACCAACTCATCCTGCTGAGAAAAAAATGAAATAAAAGAAATATCTAGTACCTACTACCTTTATTTGTTCTGTATATGATTTGAAACCGCATTTCCATATTGCAATTTAAAAACAAATTATATGTTAAATGAATTATTGAATTGACCCCCCCCCCCCCACACACACACACACACACACACACACAAACACAAAAACCTATGTCATATGTATGTCTTTATTATGATATGAAATTAATTATATCGTGATATGTGATAATGGATTTTAGTCTTATCGCCCAGCCCTAGGGGCCATTGTCACACTGAAAGGAGAAATTCCTCCTAAGCTTTAGCTTTCTACCAGATGGCAGAAGGTTTTGTACAGAAAGTGACTGATTATTTAACTCTTCAGAATTCCCTCCACTTTGATTTAAACCCATTTTCCAGTTGAAGAAAAGAAACCCCAGATCATGACACTGCCACCCTTGTGCCTCACTGTATAAATGGTGTTCCTATGGTGAGCAGTGTTGGGAACATTACTTTAAAAAAGTAATTAATTATAGTTACTATTTACTTCTCCAAAAAAGTAATGGCGTTAGTAACTGAGTTACAGCTTTATAAAAATAACTAATTGGAAAAGTAATTTTTCCGTTACTTTTTAATGTTCCTTTAGATGTAATTTTAAATTAATCTCAATTAACCTATTAAATTAATCTTTATGTTGAATTAATATAAAAGTGAATATCAGATCTGACTAATGAATGAAATCAATGGAAACTATACAGAATAAATTACTAACAGCAAAATCATTGACACTCAGACTGATGGATGTTGTGGTCTCCCCCTCAGGAGAGGAGCTTCATGTGGTCATGACATGAAAAGAAACACGAACTAATCAACATTTCTCATCATGTTCGTGTTGTTTTTTTTTGGGGGGGGGGGGGGTTTCATCTCTGAAGGAAACTGATGTTTGTATTGATTCCAGTTTATAATTCTCCCCGTTGTGCGCACGTGTGTTCGGCTGCGCAGATTGACAGGGGTTTGCAATGACAGTCCTTCATCGTCATCATTATCATCATCACTGTTTCTGTACCACTCCGGTCAGATGAAGACAGATCCAATGTGCAGAACTCGTGTATCTTTAGTATTAACTATGAACTGAATCCGGGTCATGGGTGAAAGAAATAATTCAGGGAAACTTGTTAGGCCTACTGGAACTATGATGCTGTTTTCTTCTTAAACTGGATGTAATCGCGCTGCGTCTGTGTCAGGTTGGTGACGCCGTACGTCCCTGTACAGGTCCGCAGGTCTCACAGCAACCTTTTTACTCAAACATGAGTGTGTGAAGAGGCACGTGTCTGCAGCCCTGGAGACCGCAGGTTGCTGCCTGAGTGTTTGGGCGAGTGTCTCCAGGTATTTGCGTATCACTCCGCCTCCTCACTGCGAGAGGACCAGCATTATATAGTCCCCAAAAAAGTGAAACTTCTGTTCACCAGGAACAAAAATAAATCTCACATAACAATAATAACGCGCTGTCAGTGAAGGCCAGTAACGGTAACGGCGTTGTGATGATAGACTTAGTAATTAGTTAGATTAACCCGTTACTGAAAAAGTAGTGCTGTTAGTAACGCCGTTTATTTCTAACGTCGTTATTCCCATCACTGATGGTGACGCAGACTAGTTTTCCTTTTGGAGTTGGGGCCAAAATGTCAACCATGTTCTCATCAGACCAGAACACATTTTCCTAGAAGCTGATGGGAGAGTTGGTGTACTTTATCTGCAGAATATAGCCGAACTTGGGTGTTCACAGCCCATAGAGACAGATACGGTTGTTAAATTCCTGTTAAATTTTTAATCTAGTTTTTCAATAAGTTTTCCAGTTTTTCCCACAGTATTTTCTGGCACCACATCTGCCAAAATATTAGTTTTTTGTTTGTTTGTTTTTTCACTTTCTTTTAAAGTCCAACAATCCGACACATAGAACTAATGTTATTCTATAACATCAGGCTGTGCTGCCATCAGCTACTCAGTCTCAGATGAAAACATAAAATATGGTTTGGGGGGATGTACTCTGTTTATTTCAGTTACCTGCAACCAGTAGAAATGTTAATTAACTTTGTTTCCATCATGGTTCTGCATCTGTTCTTCTGTGTCCAAATATATGAAACACCTAAAGCAAACTGTGTGAAAATTAGACTCTGTGTTGTGAGGTGACTTGGACTATATACTCCTCTGGGTTTTAATAAAGACAGCCCAGAAAGTCTACTTTAATTTATCTTTTTATCCACATCATGTTCAAACGACCTAAACAATCATTACCTGATGCGTCACTACCTATGGATGACGCATAGTGGGCTTTTGGACAACTGTGTGCCAGCCAGTTTCTGCAGCTTCTCTTCTGAATTCCCACAATCCTTCACTCTGCGTGGGGGGAGAACTACGCAGATGGATGCGGAACAGCTATCATAAATCCGGCTTTAGGAAGCTGCAGTGGGAGTCTGCATTTAAGGGCCGCAAACAATAATAAAAAAAAAACACTCCATTCATTCACCAAGGTTTTCTAATCTTTCCCACCTCGGCTCCTTTACCTCTTCTGCACATCTCTGCTGAGTGAACAGAACCTTGTTTCCATGGAGATCTGGTGAAATGCTGAAGCAGAAACTCCATCAGAAAGAACATGAAAAACAGATTGTGAATAAAACTTATTGGAAGATAAAATATGTAAAAGATAAATAATACACACATCTTCTAGTTGTTTATTAGGATATAAATGTTAAAAATTCCTCTGCTCCTTACGAGTTCGTTAAACGAGGTAAATACAACAACACAGATGAGATGGTGAAGTCAGAATCAGTGAAAAACTGCATCTACTTCATGATCCAGTAGCTTTTAGAACCCACTTTAGCAGCAAGAGGTTGCAGTGATGGTTTTCTGGATGATGCTTTCAGTCTCTGTCGTGATTGTGGAGGAATTCTGCTCCACTCTTCTACCAGCTTTGCTTCAGGTCATTGAGGTCTGCAGGTCTCTGAAGGTCCCACCACAGCATCTCAGGGTGTTTTCACACTGTGGCCGTGCTGCCATGTTCTTTCTTTCTCCTGCAACCCTTCCCAATGAGCCATACTGATTTGTACTGGTTCATACTGGTTCAGTCTCTTTTAAAGCCTGAATCAAACTACACAGACTACTTTTGGCCGATCTCCAACCTCCCTTTCTTCAGCAAGAGTCTTGAAAGAGCAGTGGTGGCCCAGCTCCATCAGCATCTGTCCAACCATGAGCTCTATGAACTTCTTTAGTCAGCATACTAAACTCACCACAGCACTGAGACCGCCCTCATCAAGGATCACCAACAACCTCCTCACCACTGCAGACTCCAGTAAAATCAGCATCCTCATCCTCCTTGATCTCTCCACTGCTTTTGACACCGTTTCCCTCTCCATCCTCCTCGAATGACCTCCTTGGCATCCCCGGTTCTGCACTGTCATGGTTTTAATCATATATCACTAACAGAACTCAGTTTGTCACCATCAGTGGCTCCCTCCCCCCCCTGCACCAGTCACTCATGGTGTCCCTCAAGGCTCTGTGCTTGGTCCCTCTCATTTCACCACCTATCTGCTACCCCTCGGCCAGATCATTTGTCACCACGGTCTCAATTTCCACTGCTACGCTGATGATACCCAGCTCTATCTCAGCACCTCACCATCCTCTCAGCTCCCCCCACAGTCTCTGGTCAACTGCCTCCATGCCATAAAATCCTGCATGACAATCAACTTTCTCAAACAATAATAAGACAGAGCTGATGGTTGTGGCCCCAAGCCACTGCTCCGGAAGGCTGGAGATCTCCTCATCAGTGTGGATGGCTTCTCCATCACACCATCCTCCGAGGACCGCAACCTGGACGTCATCTTTGACTCCACCCTCTCCTTCCAGTCCCATATCAAATCCATCACCAAATCTGCTTTCTACCCCCCAAAATATCTCCTGTCTCTGCCCCTCACTCTCTAGCTGTGTTCGAAATCGCTCCCTATCATGGATGTAGTGCACTATATAGTGAGTACGTCATTTTGTAGTGTTGTTCGAATTCTGTTCACTACTTTTCATCCACTACATCGTCCACTATAAAATACCCACAATGCACTGCGAATGTAAGTGTACAAGCGATGTACCCTTCATTTTCTTACCGTATACCACAATGCAATGCAGCCGTGTTTTGTGATCGCAGAAGAAGAAAAATGGTGAGGCAGCTTTTCGGATAAATAAATGTAAGTAATGTTAAAGTACCAACATTTGCTTTAGTGGCGTTGTTGTGTAGCTTTTAACAATAATGGTATTTTTTTGAGAGAAATAAAAAAAAAAAAAAAAAAAAAAAAAAAAAAAAAAAATAGCAGGAAAGCTGTCTATTGTTCATAACTGTTAGCTACCACTTGTTAGCCACCCCACATCGCAGCAATACCTGGCGCATCTGCTGACATCAACCTATGTAGTGTCTGAAATCTCTTCCCGTCGTTCCCTACAAAGTGTACATGATATAGTGGGCTACATCATCTACACTATGAAAGGAAATAGGGAGTGAGTGGATGATTTCAAACACAGCTTCTGACTCCGTGGCAGAAACCCTCATGCATGCCTTTATCACCTCCCGGCTGGACTACTGTAGTGGAGTTCTGTCTGGGGTTCCAAACAAAGCCCTGGACAGGCTCCAGTATGTGCAGAGCTCAGTTGCCAGGGTTCTCACCTGCACCAAGCTCTGCCAGCACAACACTCCCACCCTCATTCATCTCCATTGGCTCCCTGTCAAGTTTTGTATTCAATATAAACTCCTTCTACTCACCTACAAATCCCTTCATGCACTCGCCCCCCAGTACCTGTCTGACCTCCTTGACCAACACACTCCCCTCCTTGAACCTGCGGTCTTCTGGTATCCTTGTTATTCCCCAGACCAGACTGAAGACCTACAGCGACAGAGCCTTCAGCATGGCTGCCCCCACCATCTGGAACTCTCTCCCAGCTGTAATCTGTAACTACCCTTCTCTGGACAGCTTCAAAACACAACTCAAAACCAACCTTTTCCCCCTGGCCTTTCCTGATTAATTGGTTCCCTTCCCTGTTTTGTCCTTGTAGCGTTTTCCTTTATTTATTTCCTCTGTAAAGCAACCTTGATTTCATCGAAAGGCGCAATATAAGTTCAAATTATCATTTTTATCATTATTATTTTTTCATTATTATTATTTTTTTGTAATGCTGTTAAGATCCCCGAGGGGAAATTAGGGCTCTGCATTTTACCCATCTCTGTACATTAGTACCAGAGAGCAGTGGGCTGCTACTTTAAGCACCCGGGGAGCAGTTGGGGGGTTAAGGACCTTGCTCAGGGGTCCACAGTGGTTCACCTAGGAGTCGTGTCAGGGACTTGAACCCAGGTCCTCCGCTTTAGAGCCCACAACGCTACCAGTTATTATAATTAGATATAATTATATATATGATTATATATATATGATTAAATATAATTTAATTATAGTTAATTATAATTAATTATAATATAATTATTTAAATTATATTATATTATTTAAATTATATTATTATATAATTTAAATAATTATAATTAGAGATAATTATAATTATCCTCATTATTATTATTATTATTACACAAATGCAGCCTGATTTTGGCCCGAAAGAGACGTCGCACACAGTCCACCGCTGTCTTGCCTGATTCTGCGTTGTCAGATCGCAGAACGTCGCGTCTTCGCTCCGTGTAGTGTGATTAGGAATGTAACGATATGAAAATTTCATATCACGGTTATTGTGACCAAAATGATCACAGTTATCATTTTCATCACATTATTATAGAAATACCCCCCAGCATCTTTAAGAATATCCAAAATGGGTCTAAATGTCTACTTTGCCCTTTTTAAGGGGGAAAAAATCTCAAAAGAACTGTCCATGTGGGCGCCTTTGTTGCCTTCCGCCATGTTTTCATAAATCAAACTGCAAACTGCGACTGCTACCACTTTTCCTGCCAATGAGCAGCATCACGAGGAGTTTTTCAAAGTGTAGTAATCAGTCACAGTTTTAACGATAATTACATTATGAAACGGTATTACTAATCATTGGTAATTGTATCATGGTTAACTATTTTATCAGTAATCGTTACATCCCTAAGTGTGACATAATTAGTGATTTGCGATTTGGTATCTGCGACGCTTCACGACCACGACGCAGAAATACTGATGTGTTAGAATTTTTGGTGCGACATGTCCTGCGACGTGTTCAATGTGCGTCTGTTGCCATGACTGATTGACCGCAGCTTGTCCCGCTTCCTCGTCTCATGCCGTCTCTTTCAACACCACGCGAGTAACAAGACACCATCCGATTTTATGACACAATGTCTGTTAATCTGACATAACGACCGTCGTGAACAATGAAAAAAATCATGTAGTCTGATCCTGGCATAACTGGACTGTCTTGAACATGAAACATCTAACATGCTGACTAAGATCTGGGGAGTCTGAGATGGAGAACTGGGGTTTTTTAAGTTTCTCTGAGCATTGCACGGTCTGATCTTGGACTGAATCCTGTTGGGACATCCACTTCCCTCAGATTGGCAGTTGCATTAACATCTTTTCACCTGTGAATAATTTTTCTCTCTGCAGAATGATGGACTGCAGACAGTTCGAAAATGCCCTGATAACTCTCCCCAGAAAGATGTGAAAGATAATTTATGTCTTTCCTCCTTGGCACTGTAATACAACATAGCTGTATGCTGCAGAGCAAAAAAGAAAACACAAAAGACAGACTTTGTTTTTCATACTACTGTCATTTAACCGTGCCCCTCACAGAGAGGCTCCTCCACAGTCAGACTTTGTGCATTTGAAGATTATCTTCTGAGGCTTCTTCAGCAGGTTTTCCTGCTCTCTCTTCTTATGGCCTGGACTTTCTTCAGGTCCATTCAGGTCATGCCTCCCAGTATTTAGAACACAAAACAAACAAACACGTTAGTGTCATAGACGCTGTGGGAGCCTTTGCAGCATTGACTCCATTCATGATACAAATCTTCAGCCAGCTTTTAACTACTGACCTCAATCCAGAGCAGAAGCCTCTTATAGCAGGTAACAGTCCTCACTTTTCTTATCTCATTACAGTTACTGACCCAGAAATCCTCCAAACACCACTTTGTGCACAACCTTAAACTGAGATCTGTGGAACTGAACTGTGAAACCTTTAAAATGTCAGGATTTTCTGGTTTCTTTTTCTCTTTGCAATGTCAAGAAAACAAGTAAAGTTGACATTTAGCTCTAAATTGTTGCGTCTTTGGACCAGTTCTATGCCACTGAGGCAGATTCCATGAAACATGTTGATATTTTTCTGGTTTGTCACGTGAGCCCTTCTGTGGTGGAATCGTTGCTCTTCTTGGCCATCCTGCAGAATTTAACCCTCATGCTGGTGTTTACAGCTGGCCGTCAGAGACCAGCTCTCCATTTTCAGACGGACTCTGCGAGTGTCTTTGCTTCCGCGTGCCTGCATGTTTAGAATACAGATAACTGCGAATGGCAGCTGCTTACTCTGGTACAATAAACTGAAACTTTTAAATGCATTTGCTGCAGATAATGCAGTCAGCCGGGGTCATAGAGAGAGAGTGAAAGAAGCTGCAGGCGTTTCTGACCTCAGTGATGAAACTGAGTCACAGCGTCTCTGCTCTGGTTTTTGTTCCGCACGGACAACAGAGGAAGACGCATGGACAGCATGTAGCATAGGTTTAACTCCATCGGGACGGCTCTGTGGTTGGTTCGTTCACTTGTTAAGTCAAAGTGATAGAAAATCACAAGTTAGAGTGTTTAAAGACCCACAACGGAACTTTTAGCAGTTTTCTCGGTGACCCACATCAACAGCTAATCTGGCATCCATCTTCATCGTACCTGTACTGTGAACTCACTAGTGACGTGCGATACCACTGAATTTCCTTCCAATCCGATACCAAGTAAAATTCAAGCCAGTATTGGCGATACCGATCCGATACCGATACTTTGGGCTTCACTAAGGGAAAATGAATTAAAAAAGCAATCACGCTCCAGACCCTTGTTGTTCTACATCAGTTTGAAGCTTCATGTTACGGGCATTATCCCTTACATAATTAGCCCTGTTTCCACCTGCGGGTCTGGGTCGGGTCGGGCCAGGCCGGATCGGGTGAGTTTTGGTACGGATGTGTTGATTTCACGTTGCGTCCCCACAGCAAACTGTACCCTTTACTTTGGAGGCAGAGTATTAACCAGATAGCGTTGCTATGTGATCGCGTGACATCATCACAGTGCAACACCTTTTAATCAAAACACCGCACCACACATGACAGAAACAAAAGGAGTCACCCCTGCTTTGTTTTTACGCCGGATCACACGGGAAGTGATGGATTTTTCAACGAATGAACGGCGTATTAGCTCCACCTCTTTGGTCCGGATCGGTTAGATCAGTGCCCCTACCGAAGGGTACCAAAAAAGTAGGCGGGGTGGGGTCGGATATAAGGGTACCTGTCCCAGTTTTTATCTGTGGAAACGCAAAAAAACGTGGACCGATCCGGCCCGACCCAACCCAGAGCTGCCGGTGGAAACGGGGCTATTGACTCAGGTCTGTGGTGTTGCTATTTTACCTTTGTCTTCTTACATACACCATACAGGGAGTGCGGAATTATTAGGCAAATGAGTATTTTGATCACATCATCCTCTTTATGCATATTGTCTTACTTCAAGCTGTATAGGCCCAAAGCCTACTACCAATTAAGCATATCAGGTGATGTGCACCTGAAGGGCTGTGGTCTAATGACATCAACAGCCTGTATCAGGTGTATTAGGCAAACAGAATTATTAGGCAACTTAAAAAACAAATATATACCCATTTCAATAATTAATTTCACCAGGGAAACCAATATAACAGCTCAACATTCACAAATATACATTTCTGACATTCAAAAACAAAACAAAAACAAATCAGTGACCAATATAGCCACCTTTCTTTGCAAGGACACTCAAAAGCTGCCATCCATGGATCCTGTCAGTGTTTTGATCTGTTCACCATCAACATTGCGTGCAGCAGCAACCACAGCCTCCCAGACACTGTTCAGAGAGGTGGACTGTTTTCCCTCCTTGTAAATCTCACATTTGATGAGGGACCACAGGTTCTCTATGGGGTTCAGATCAGGTGAACAAGGAGGCCATGTCATTAGTTTTTCTTCTTTTAGACCCTTTCTTGCAGCCACGCTGTGGAGTACTTGGATGCGTGTGATGGAGCATTGTCCTGCATGAAAATCATGTTTTTCTTGAAGGATGCAGACTTCTTCCTGTACCACTGCTTGAAGAAGGTGTCTTCCAGAAACTGGCAGTAGGACTGGGAGTTGAGCTTGACTCCATCCTCAACCCGAAAAGGCCCCACAAGCCCATCTTTGATGATACCAGCCCATACCAGTACCCCACCTCCACTTTGCTGGCGTCTGAGTCTGACTGGAGCTCTCTGCCCTTTACCGATCCAGCCACGGGCCCATCCATCTGGCCCATCATGACTCACTCTCATTTCATCAGTCCATAAAACCTTAGAAAAATCAGTCTGAGATATTTCTTGGCCCAGTCTTGACGTTTCAGCTTGTGTGTCTTGTTCGGTGGTGGTGGTTTTTCAGCCCTTTCTTACCTTGGCCATGTCTCTGAGTGTTGCACACCTTGTGCTTTTGGGCACTCCAGTGATGTTGCAGCTCTGAAATATGGCAAAACTGCTGGTAAGTGGCCTCTTGGCAGCTGCACGATTGACTTTTCTCAGTTCATGGGCAGTTATTTTGCGCCTTGGTTTTTCCACACGTTTCTTGCGACCCTTTTGACTATTTTGAATGAAACACTTGATTGTTGGATGCTTCAGAAGCTTGGCAATTTTAAGAGTGCTGCATCCCTCTGCAAGATATCTCACTATTTTTTACTTTTCAGAGCCTGTCAAGTCTCTCTTCTGACCCATTTTGCCAAAGGAAAGGAAGTTGCCTAATAATTCTGTTTGCCTAATAAACCTGATATAGGGTGTTGATGTGATTAGACCACACCCCTTCTCATTCCAGAGATGCACATCACCTGATATGCTTAATTGCAGTAGGCTTTCGGCCTATATAGCTTGGAGTAAGACAACATGTATAAAGAAGAGGTTGTGGTCAAAATACTCATTTGCCTTATAATTCTGTACTCCCTGTATACTGTAGCTCGCCTTTTTGTTCCACACATGACTGCTATGAACTGAGTGAGGGATCATTACGGTGCTTCTTTGCTGCTGTGTTGAGTCTCACTGCACATATGACAATGACCGGCAGAAGAAAAACTAGTTCCTACCAATTAGGTAAAATTTAGACAAGATTCTGATATTATAGTTACTTTTTACTGTATTGTAGTTTAGGAAAAACTTCTTATTTACAAAAAAGTTCTAAAATACCGATATTCTGACATAAAAAATTGATTCTAGAACATTAAAAGCTGGTATCAGAAGTATCAATATTTCAGTATCGATCCGCACATCACTGGAGTTCACTCCGGTAATGTCTCCTTGCATTTCTTTGCCAAATCCACCATAATGCGTGTTCAAAACACCCGCTGCGTTCATGTCTGGTTCATATCCGTTTGCTAATAAGTGACACGGTGCTGCAACCAATAGTCAGCTGCAATGTCACGGCAGCGTCCTGGATGGAAAACTTACATAGTGCAGTTTCTGAGCCCCAGGACGCTGCTGAGCAGTGATGGCTCATAAATGCACATAATGAAAATTGGTGAGCCATCAAAACGAGTCAGAAACGCAGATTTTTAAGGTGGAAAAATTACATTGTGTGTCTTCAACAAATCGAGACTCAGTTTAGGAGAGACTTCATTAGCTCCACATGTTTAATTGCTGTTAATACAGATATCTAACCAGGCAATTATACAGCAGCGTCTAGTCATGTAGACATGGTGAAGACAACTTGCTGAAGTTCAAACTGAGCATCAGAATGAGGAAGAAAGGGGATTTAAGTGACTCTGAACGTGGCATGGAGGCCATCGCTGTGCTCCTCCTCAGAGTTTTATCTCTGCACCATTGTTCCTCCTCGCTGCTCGCTTCCTCTGTGCTCCAAGATCAGATTTCCTCAACTTCCTGTTGCTGATTGAACGGGAAAAGATGCTTATGAATAAAGTGCATGAGGCCAAGAGAAGACTTGAGATGTTTGAGACAGATTTGTGATTGCACTTCGTGAAACTGGAAACAAGCAGTTAAGGTGGAATATCAGATTGTTTTCTGCCTTTTGGAGGCTGGTTTGATGCCTGACCAGCACAAAAGGAAGAGCAAACCCCTCTTGTCTTCTGGCTGTTACGCATTCAGGAATCTCCAGTTTAGACCAGAGCTGCTCCAACTCTCCGGATGTCGCCTGCTAGTGTAAGACTGCCAATTATCTGCCTCTTTCGAGGAGCATTTTTCCTCCGCTTCCTGCATGTTGCTGTTTTCAACATCCCATTCAGCTGGGGAACAAAAACCTCTGATCTGCATATATTTCCACATATTTAGATAAAGATTTGGATTCTGCCATATATAGAATACATTCACAGAGATGTTCTTGTTTCTTTACCAGCCGGTTCCACCAACACAAATTCCACTCCAGTGTCATGTTACAGGGACGTCACTGCTTCACACCAAGATGATGGGATTGGTGTAGATTAACACAAACAAAACAAAAGCAAGTGTTTTTCCTGAATTGTTGAATTATCATAAGTGACATTTTGAACTCTGTGACCTTGAGTCCAATTTTCAAGCCTAGCACCAAGTCATGTCATCTTCAAAGAATGCTCTAAGTTCAGGGAAGTGCTAGATCATTTTGTGGGATGGTGCAGAAACAATCAATCCTCTTCATGAAACTCTGCTATACCTGTAAAGACACCTAACACTAAACATCCAACTGCTTCTGTAAGAAACCAAAGCCAAGAATTAACAAGAGCACCTACAGGAAGACAACACCAGTAGCAAGTACGTGAAATGATGACTATAGCTCCTGGTGACTAAACCTTGGACACACAGCAACGATGTAAGCCTGCATGTTTGTGAATGAAAATCTGAGTGCAAAATATAAGAAATGGGTTGCTACGGAGCTGGAACCTTGACATTCCACCGCAGGGACAACCACGCATCCACCTGAAAAACAGCAGGCCCAAATGGTCATTTTTGTTTTGATCTATAATAATTATAATCTTTATCTACAGAACTCCATTTGAAACAAATGTTACAAGGTTCTTTACAGATCATAAAAAAGCTCATCAAAACAATGTCAGCAACAATAAGGTACAGATGAAAGTAAAAACTAATGTAACTGTATGTCAATAAGAATAAATATGCTCTCAGTTTAGTCTTAAAAGATCACACTAGGTCAGCTGGCTCAATTTCCTCGGGGCAGGTTGTTCCAGAGTTTTGGGGCCTGGATTTAAAAAGCTCAGTCATCTTTGTTTTTCTGCCAAGTGACGGGAACTCATCAACGATTCTGCCAGACGACCTCTGCACATGTACATCTGCCCGAGGACATCTACCAGCAGATCTCTGCTCAAGGACATCTGCATGAGGATCTCTATCCGAGGATACCTGCCCGAGGACCTCTGTCTGAGGATCTTTACCCGAGAATCTCTGCCCGAGGACCTCTGCTCGAGGATCTCTACTAAGGATCTCTACCTGAGGATCGCCAGGGGAATGTAAAAAAATCTACAGAGACTCGAAGATCAGAGACGAAGATCCCAAAGAGACAAACTACGAGACTCGAAACCACCGATCTCTACCTGAGGATCTTTACCCAAGGATCTAAGCCTGACAAATCTCTGTCCTATGATGTCCTTGACCTACTGCATTGACTAAATGTGAGTCAGGCTTCTGAAACTCAGCCACATGACCACCACATGTAGCCCACAAGGAAACTGCCATAAGGAAGGCTGCTGTATTCAGACCACTTCAGGCCCATAGAATACGCACCATAATCCACGTCCAGGCCATCAACTGGCATCTAGATTGCATGTAGCGTGCCAAAAGAACCGAGGCTTCAGCCTCAACATGTCTGCTTTCTGTGAGGTGACATCATCATAGCGTGCATGTAACGTGATTACACTGTGGCTGCCTGCAATGAAAAGCCCGTCCTGATGAAAGATTTCAGATACTGTATTTGACTCGACTGCAAACCTTTTACCTGCAATTTCACCACTTGATGCCCAGTGTTGCAAATTTGAAAAAAAAAAACCTCTGATCTGTTTACTTACGTATTTATTTTTGTTCAACAGATGCCTTGTGTTTTTTTTTATTTTAATATGATTTCTTATTATATTTAAGTATTAATTATTATCAATCTATTTGATATTGAATTTAATTTAATCTTGCTTCAGTTTTTACATTTTTCTTCTAGATTTTTTTGTTGTATGTAATGATCTTTTTCTGTGATTGTAAATAAATTAGGAGTTAAAAGCAAGTTCAGAGTTTATGAGGACTTCATCAACTCTGGTAGGGGGGTGCTTAAGGCATTGATTGTCTTTTTTGCCTGACACATGGATGTCAGGCCCATCTCTGGTCTGGTCTGATCTGGACTGGACTGTGAAGGTTTTACTGCAGGTGCAGTCCTAGTAAGCCTTCTACGGTAACTGTAAGGAAACTTCCTTATTTGGGGGGTTGCTTTCTGTAAATAACCCTGAGGTTAGTGAGTCATCAGTAAAATCTCCATCAGTGAGTTATTGATCAGTTTTCACTATATTTTTCTTAATTTCTGCATGTTTCAGCAAACGCTTACTCTTGTCTCCTCTTCATGACTCACTTGTCTTCCCTCCCCAGTTTGTAGTCAGTGTGACTCCGCCTTCCCTGCCTCCCCAGCCCCCCTCCTCAACCCCCTCACCAAGCAGGTTATTTTGGGCCTAACCCATCCAGAGGCTGCGTATTGTTTCCCTCTCACACAACAGAAACAGCAGACTATAATTACTCCAATTCGCCCCCACCAGTCTGTGTGGCTGGAAATAGCCGTGTGTGAAGCTGCTCAGCGGATTGTGGGAAAGTGATCCAGTCACCCAAAGTTAATGAATGACAACCACAATCTCTAAAAGACATTTCTTAAAGGTCCCATATTGTGAAAAATTCACTTTTTAATGGGTTTCTAACATCATATGAGTCTGTGAGCATGTGCAGAGACCCAAAAATAATAAAAAAAAAAACTTTAACCTCTGTCACTGTCTAGCCCCGCCTCTTGGCAAATGTGTCCTCAAACCAACGATTCTGAAACCTAACCCCTCATGACGTGCAAAAACAGCATAACCACTCCCCGCAGTTGTGGATGCTGCCGTTGACACGCCCTAGGCTACCCCTCCCAACCCCGCCCTTCAAATTCTCCAAGAAGCCAGAAGCCTCCCTGAAGCCGAGCGAAGCGAACATGGCTAAGCTAAGAGCTAAGCACGGCAGTTGCTCTGTGAACGGCTGTATCAACGAGCACAAAAGTCTGTTCCTACTCCCTTCGTCTGAGCCGACAAGAACTACGTGGTTGGAATTTATATATAATGGAAATATACCCACAAAACTTCCAAAGGTTTTGCATGTGTGCGCCCATCATTTTGAAGTGGAGTGCTTTCACAACATGGGCGCATTCAAAGCTGGCTTCGCCTCCCACCTCAAGTTGAAGCAAGGATCTGCACCAACTCTCCGCTCCAGAGCTGAACAGGTAGGAGCTTGAATTGATTTACCTGTTAGCCTGCTTAGCCTGATAAGTGTACACACGTTAGCACGGCAGCTAACGCAGCTCGGCCACTGCTGCGAGCGTTTGTGTCTCGTGTCCTCACAGACACATTTAGCATCAGTTTTAGCCAAAGCTTCATAAACTAGCGGAAGAAACTTCTCTGCTATTTACATGGTTGTGATGGCTGCTGGTGTCGCTGTCCCTGCAGTGCAAGGTAACGCTGGCCTCTGCTGTTTTGAGAAGCGAGTGGTTTTCTTTATGAACAGTATTTGCTTAGCAGGATATATACGGTAATTCTGATTGTGTGCTTGATGGTGTTATGTTACTTTACTTTAGTTGATAACAGCCTGTTCAGTTTATCACAGCAGATATGCTGCAGCAGCTCAGGCTAAATGTGTGCTGCGGGTCTACCTTGTTAGTTTAATGAAGAGTTATTTGCCAACTGTCTCTGAAAATACGTAATTAATCGTATTTAGAATAAATGTTCCGTGCTCCGTAATGAACTGAATAGAACGGTATTTGTCCCGTATTTCTGCGAGGGGGAAAAATGTCTGTCAGCCCGCCGGTCAATGTCGTGCCTTTCTTATGTTTTCCCGGAAAAAATTTTCCGGCCAAGATGATCCTAAATACTGGATTTAAAAGGCTAAATGTTGTTGTAACATCATTAAGGCGAACTTAGTCCGTTCAAAAGTGTCATAAGCACAATAAGCTGCAGCGTAGTGTCGCAACAGCTGATCAGTTTTATCCTCATCGGTCCCAAATGATGAAATATGTGATGATATTTCAGCTCCACAAACGGTAAAAACGCCCAATTATGATTTGTGGATTGTGGACCAGATCACAGAAGCAGAGATGAGAATGAGGTGATGTGAGGAAAAAAAGAGGGTGTGTTGCTGCAGGCTGAGAGACTTTACTCCGGAGTTCCCTTCTCTCATTTTTTTTATTTCTTTTTTTTAACGGGAATTTGCAACCTTACACATGGCTGAAAAGTAGCGCTGATAAAGACTGCAGTAAGATTACATTTCGGCTTTGCAGAGCTTCAGATGTGTTTTTAATTTGATTTAAAGCCACTATGCTGCCAGTTTCATGTATGAATTAGTCAAGTACATTGTTGCAAGATAAAATCTGGACAGACTGCACGTTTTCTATGTTGTTAGATGTAAATTACAGTTTTTCAAATTAGCAGTGGAAGTGAAATATTTTTTGTAAGTTATATTATTGGGTGCATTTGCTGTCACAGATTATACACTCTCTGCATTTGATGTAACAAGCAGTTTGAAAAGATGTTTGTATAAACTAGGTTTTCTCTGTACAGGCCAGCACATCAACTCCATCCATTCAGTTACCTTCATCAGCTGCATGCCAGACTGACCCACTGGACACGCGAACTGTTGGCACACAGCTGTCCCTCAGGACCCTTCAGCCCCACTTCAGAAGTGTTGGTATGTACTTGTCACTGTTAGAACAGTTAGTTATGATAAAGTTAGTAATTTAACTGTTTAAATACTTATTATGTAAGTTTTCTGTTGTATTTGGGTCATTTGAATTATATTTGTTTACAGGTATACAAGCTACTGTCTCGTGCAGAGATTTTGGTGTTGGAACCACCCCTGCAGACACTTTGTATTTTTCATCAACACCTGTGAAGAGACCTTCCAAAAGACCTCGTCTGGACTTTGAAGAAGAGCTGGAGCAGGACGATGATCCAATGGAGAGCAGCTCTTCAATGGCAGCTTCAAAGGGTCTGGATTCTACCTATGATCCTGCTGATTCTGTTACAGCATTGACTGAGCCAACATTGTTGTCGTAAGTCAGTCTCTGTGGATACTTGAGTAAACTTAAAAAACTCTAGAAATGTCCTATTACCTCTGGCTGTAGTTTTCATTGCATGACTATTGTTGTTTACAGCACAATTTTTAGCTGTTTAAAAAAATCAAGATAAAAAAAAAGACAAAATGGAACATGTGTAAGATTAGAAAGACAACACTGAGGCAGCTCGAGCTCTTTGATTGCTTACAATAGTTCTTCCGTTATTTTTCTATATAGGGAAGATTCATCCACTCCCATCCACAACATCAAAAAATACATCGTGTATGAGAGCTGCATTGTGGAGCTTTTTGCAGTGTGTCCGGTCTGCACGCGAGCAAGTGATGTGAGGACCCACAAACGGGGGACATTCCTGTCTGTCGAGCAGCTGTGCCCCCATTGTGAGTTCCACAGACACTGGAATAGCCAGCCTCTCCTTGGAAGCACACCAGCCGGGAACCTCCACCTTTCTGCAGCAGTGTACCTGAGTGGTGCATCTTACTTAAAAATTGCAAGGGTAATCATGTGCAACTGTATAGATTCTGAGTATGGCTCTGAATATATAATCAACTCTGAATAAATGGCATGCCTTATGTAAAACACTTATTTTGTTTTTTTTTTCTTTAAAAAGGTCTTTGATGCAATGCAGCTGCAGTCATTTCAGTATGACACGTTTCGCCGACATGCCAGAACCTTCATTGAACCTGCAGTCGTTCATCACTGGAAAACATCACAGGATGCGATGCTGCAGCGGCTCAGTCAGGAGGGGAAAGTAATACTTGGTGGAGACATGAGGGCTGACTCTCCAGGTATTTATAATTTACTGATATATTATAGTTGTTTACATACAGGTGTTTGATATTTTGTGAAGTTCAAATAATTTACATAAATTACATGCTACATATAATTTAAAAGTTTCAATGTGGTGAATGACGTTCTGATGTGAACATATTCTAAACAGGGCACTCTGCAAAATTTGGAAGTTACACCATGATGGACCTGAATACAGATACGGTTGTGGACATCCAGTTGGTTCAGGTGAATGTTTGAAATTAATATTTGAAATGGCTCATTCAGTGTAATTTTAAAATGATTTTTCATTAGGCATTTTCTAATGCTGTGTTTTTGGGGGGTTTTGTGACTGGACAACAGAGCAATGAGGTTGGTGGTAGCTGCCACATGGAGAAAGAGGGCCTGAGGAGGAGTCTGGCATTAGTGGAAGCACATGGTGTGACTCTTGACTGCATTGTTACCGATCGTCACCCACAAATTCAGAAGTTTCTCAGGGACAACAACATCACCCACTACTACGATGTTTGGCACATGGCAAAAGGTACATCTCATTACCTCTCATCCTCTCATCCTCTTTTCTTCTGTATCCATGTCCTCATTCATGAGCCAGACTGATACATCGGGCCGATTTTGGCATCTGGATCACTAATCGCAGCCAAAATCATTAAATGCAGCCGATGTGAAAACTGTTTTTGGTAATGTTTGTGTTTTCCTCCATGGAGGTAGTTTATATCCTGCTGCTGTGCGGATTTCTCTCTCTCCTTTCCCCCCAAAACGCAAAGGCGAGAGTTTTTAATTTTCCGTGGGTGAGTTGTTGTCTGTAACCAGGGCGCGTTGGATCAGGTGATTCTATAATATTGAAATCTAATTACCAAAAACTCTATCTACAGTATCTATCTATATATATATATCTATCTATCTATATATCTATATATATATATATATATATATATATATATATATATATATATATATAGATAGAGAGAGAGAGATATAGATAGATAGATTCATTTCCTAGGCAGAAGGGAACATTAAGGTGTGGAAGCACCAGGAAGGCAAAGAACACAAGAAATTTGTGTCAGCACCTAAAACATCATCACAAATCCTGGAGTGTTCTGATTCTTAGTCTTGAATCATACTTTGGTCATTATAAGAATTTAAGTTGTACTGCAGCTGGACTGTACAAATCCTGCATACATGTCCATGTTCATTTTTTAATATCCTGGCTAATTTATATCGGCTGATATCAAAGATCGGCCAATATATTGGATATAATTTTTTAAAGCTCCCATTATTGGTATCTGCCTCAAAATCCAATATCAGTCATGCTCTAGTCCTTATATTGGCTGCTACTAAAAGGGCATCATGAACAAAGCATTTGTCTGTATGATTTCATGTTACATAAGAGGATCATGAAAGACAAATCGTGTCCTAACAGTAACATAAGCTTGGAGTCAATTAGTATTATATGCTTTCGAAAGTGATTATCATATGCTGTACTTCAGTTATCGCAGTTCTTAATCAAACTTTTGTATCTTATATGCACTGTAGGAATTTCAAAAAAACTGGAGAAGCTCAGTAAGCAGAAAGGCTTTGAAAAACTCCAGAAGTGGAAACGAAGCATAAACAACCACATTTACTGGACTGCAGCTACCTCAACCACCGGTCCTGAGAGAGTGGCAAAGTGGACGTCGATCCTAAACCATGTACAAGACATTCACATCCATGAGGATCCTCTTTACCCCAAGTGCCTGCATGACATCCATCAGACCCGGGACAAGAATAAATGGCTCCAAGCAGGTGCTTAACTTGCAAACAAAAAGTTTTTACATATGTCCTCCTTTAGTAGCTTTTACAAATTCATTTCAAGTAATATCAGTCATTTTTCTCTGTGGCATTTAAAAATGTCCTTCTGCCCCCCTGTTTGTAGCAACTCCGGAATTCTACAAGTTAGAGAAGGTTCTGACAAACAAAAGAACTCTGAAGGATGTTGCCAAACTGAGCCCTCACCACCAGACTTCATCTTTGGAGGCTTTCCACAGCGTCATACTACGATTTGCTCCAAAGAATGTTGTTTTTCCATTCATTGGAATGCTGTGCAGGTAAATCAAAATTGGGTTACTTAGAATTCATGAGTTGTAGTCTAAACTTTTTTTTTTTGATTGACCATCTGTATTTTTTGTCTTTCTTGCACTCTCAGACTCTACCTGGCTGCCATGTATTTCAACGAAAACACTAACCGACCACAAGCCACAACACAGGAAGGTGTTCCTCTCTTCAAGGTCCACTTTCCAAAGGCTATGAAGGGGGAATGTAGAGCCAAACCACAGAAGACAAAACCAACATTCAGTATGTGTTCACTTTTTAAAATTTTTTACCTGAACATGTTTGAACTTACAGTTCTAAGTATTTCTTTCACTTTAAAAAAAAAACAAAAAAAAAACAATGAAAAATAACAGTATAACTTAAATGTAAAAAAAAGTATTAATTGAATAAATGAATAACTAAATTAGAGCAAAATACTCAAATGTATTATGCATATTTTAGTGTTTTGTATAAATAAATAAATTGAGAAATAATAATACAAGTAAACAAAATCTTTGTGCTTGTGTATTATCAAACAGGGTATGTTGCTGACATGATGGACCTCATATTTGAAAAAGTCTTTGTGGACCCTACACCCTACACAACTGCGCTGTTGGCCATCCCCGTCCCAGAGGACTTGACTGCACAGTATGAGCGGCCTGACAAGGAGGAGGTCATCGCCAGCTACGTCTCCAGGTTCAACCGAGGGCCAGTTTGAATCCCACGTAGTGGCCTTCGGCATCAGGGAACTCTGTGTGGATGCGTAGAACCACACAAGCTGGAATGACGACCCGGATTCTGCGGCCCAGGAAGCCCCAGCACCAGCTCACAAAACTTCTATAGGCCAGATACCTGTAATGCCTAAACACATTGGATAATTATTTATTATAGATAAATAATTAGACATAGATTTATAGTTGATGTTTATTACACCTTTTTTATTGCCTGTTGCCTACTAGATTGGCCATGACTTATGTAAATAAAATACTTTAAAATGAATGAAGTACTAAGTCAGTCATCTGTTTATGAAAAATAAAATTCCATATTGTAATGTTGTGTTCCTGTATTTGTTGTAATTCATATTTATGTCTGCAAAGTAAAAGCAAGATTTATATATATACATACATATATACACACACACATACATGAATGAATGATATGTTTTAGTCTTTATTCAGACAAGGACATTTTAGAAAGTACAACATACCGGTGTATTCCTCTCATCTGCAAAGGCCCATAGTCAGCTCTGTATATTTGGCTGGCATTCTGCAGGGAGTAGACGTTCAGGCAAACAGGCTCCAACCCAGGATGATGAACCATACATGACAGGTCTCCATCAACCTCCCTAAGCCGTCTGGTGACCTACAGTAAACAGACTTTGTTAAAGTAATTTGTAAATGTAGTCAGTAGCCTTATCACTGTACTCTTTTGTGGTCTGTTTAACAAGGGAATTAGTACCTGTGGTATATCCATACAGCAAATACACTCGTCTTCTGTGGGCATGGTTGCACAGTTACCACAAGAGCACCTATCCATAAAACAAAAAGTGTGAATACAGAAGTTATTACATATTAAAAATAATAAATTCTGGTTCTAAACATAATTATACTCAGTTAGCAGGAACTGGCCTTAGCTACTTTGTTACAACCACAACACATAACAAACAAACATACATGGTAATGATATTTGACATGATATTTTCAACTAACCATTCAGAAACGTCCTGCTGCAACCGCTGAGCTGGAGCCTCTTCGGGAACCTCTCCTTCATATATATATATATATATATATATATATATATATAACTTAGCAATGTTAAATGATAGTGACATTTCTCTAGCGTATAATAGGCCTGTGGGTAATGGAGTGTAACTTAGGTTAATTAATCAAACATTTGTGTCTGGTTCTCCAGCATTGTTGTTTCTCTGAGAAACACTTGGTGTTTTCAGGATTTGTACTTTTTAATGCGTATAGGAAAGAGCCGTATTTAGTATAAAGTTCGGGGGGAAAGGAGGCAATATTGCGTTGTATTGGGATATCGAAATTTCAAACTTTCAGTGGGCATGATAAAAGATTACTATTCACCGAGGAATAAACGTTATAAAATATCAAACCTTACCGTTTAGAAACTTGTTGCATCCGCACTGCTTCCTCTTGTTCTTTTTTAATGCTCTTCTCTCACTCTTCAAGTTCAGATAATCAGCGACGCGCTCCTTACAGCCGCCATCTTTAACAGACGCTGGCTGGTTGTCATGGTTGCGGGTTGGTGGGGGCGCGGCCTTCGTGAAGGAGGGGGCGTGGAAATCAGCAGCTCATTGCATATTTAAATAAGGCCTCGAAACAGCTTGGCCAGAAGAGGGCTGAATAAGGAGGTTTCTGGTACAGGCTGCCAGCCTAATTTGAGAGGAATTTTTCTGCACAAAGGGCAAAAACATGTTCTGGGGGCCTTATTGTTAATATTATTCATATTGAAATATAATATAATATTGGATCTTTA
>JALJCO010006707.1:0-76936 GCA_023101725.1 Atherinomorus stipes
CCTGCTAGTATCTGATATATGCTAGTATCTAATACCTGCTAGTATCTGATATATGCTAGTATCTAATACCTGCTAGTATCTGATATATGCTAGTAGCTGATATATGCTAGTATCTGATATATGCTAGTATCTAATACCTGCTAGTATCTGATATATGGTCATATCTAATACCTGCTAGTATCTGATATATGCTAGTATCTAATACCTGCTAGTATCTGATATATGCTAGTATCTAATACCTGCTAGTATCTGATATATGCTAGTATCTAATACCTGCTAGTATCTGATATATGCTAGTATCTAATACCTGCTAGTATCTGATATATGCTAGTATCTAGTACCTGCTAGTATCTGATATATGCTAGTATCTAATACCTGCTAGTATCTGATATATGCTAGTATCTAATACCTGCTAGTATCTGATATATGGTAGTATCTAGTACCTGCTAGTATCTGATATATGCTAGTATCCAATACCTGCTAGTATCTGATATATGCTAGTATCTAATACCTGCTAGTATCTGATATATGCTAGTATCTAATACCTGCTAGTATCTGATATATGCTAGTATCTAATACCTGCTAGTATCTGATATATGCTAGTATCTAATACCTGCTAGTATCTGATATATGCTAGTATCTAATACCTGCTAGTATCTGATATATGCTAGTATCTGATACCTCTTTTCTGATTATGCTAGTATCTGATATATGGTAGTATCTAATACCTGCTAGTATCTGATATATGCTAGTATCTAATACCTGCTAGTATCTGATATATACTAGTATCTAGTACCTGCTAGAATCTAATATATGCTAGTATCTAATACCTGCTAGTATCTGATACCTGCTAGTATCTAGTACCTGCTAGTATCTGATTTATGCTAGTATCTGATACCTGCTAGTATCTGATATATGGTAGAATCTAGTACCTGCTAGTATCTGATATATGGTAGTATCTAATACCTGCTAGTATCTGATATATGCTAGTATCTAATACCTGCTAGTATCTGATATATGCTAGTATCTAATATCTGCTAGTATCTGATATATGGTCATATCTGATACCTGCTAGTATCTGATATATGCTAGTATCTAATACCTGCTAGTATCTGATATATGCTAGTATCTAATACCTGCTAGTATCTAATACCTGCTAGTATCTGATATATGCTAGTATCTAATACCTGCTAGTATCTGATATATGCTAGTATCTAATACCTGCTAGTATCTGATATATGCTAGTATCTAGTACCTGCTAGTATCTGATATATGCTAGTATCTAGTACCTGCTAGTATCTGATATATGGTAGTATCTAGTACCTGCTAGTATCTGATATATGCTAGTATCCAATACCTGCTAGTATCTGATATATGCTAGTATCTAATACCTGCTAGTATCTGTTATATGCTAGTATCTAATACCTGCTAGTATCTGATATATGCTAGTATCTAATACCTGCTAGTATCTGATATATGCTAGTATCTAATACCTGCTAGTATCTGATATATGCTAGTATCTGATACCTGCAAGTATCTGATATATGCTAGTTTTTGATATATGCTAGTATCTAATACCTGCTAGTATCTGATATATGCTAGTATCTAATACCTGCTAGTATCTGATATATGCTAGTATCTGATACCTGCTTGTATCTGATATATGCTAGTATCTGATATATGCTAGTATCTAATACCTGCTAGTATCTGATATATGCTAGTATCTAATACCTGCTAGTATCTGATATATACTAGTATCTAGTACCTGCTAGAATCTAATATATGCTAGTATCTAATACCTGCTAGTATCTGATATAGGCTAGTATCTAGTACCTGCTAGTATCTGATTTATGCTAGTATCTGATACCTGCTAGTATCTGATATATGGTAGAATCTAATACCTGCTAGTATCTGATATATGCTAGTATCTAATACCTGCTAGTATCTGATATATGCTAGTATCTAATACCTGCTAGTATCTGATATATGCTAGTATCTGATACTTGCTAGTATCTGATACCTGCTAGTATCTGATATATGGTAGTATCTAATACCTGCTAGTATCTGATATATGCTAGTATCTAATACCTGCTAGTATCTGATATATACTAGTATCTGATACCTGCTAGTATCTGATATATGCTAGTATCTAATACCTGCTAGTATCTGAAAAACCTATATACTAGTATCTAGTACCTGCTAGTATCTGATATATGCTAGTATCTAGTACCTGCTAGTATCTGATATATGGTAGTATCTAATACCTGCTAGTATCTAATATATGCTAGTATCTAATACCTGCTAGTATCTGATATATACTAGTATCTAGTACCTGCTAAAATCTGATATATGCTAGTATCTAATACCTGCTAGTATCTGATATATGCTAGTATCTAGTACCTGCTAGTATCTGATATATGCTAGTATCTGATACCTGCTAGTATCTGATATATGCTAGTATCTAGTACCTGCTAGTATCTGATATATGCTAGTATCTAATACCTGCTAGTATCTGATATAGTGTATAATACCTGCTAGTATCTGATATATGCTAGTATCTAGTACCTGCTAGTATCTGATATATGGTAATATCTGATACCTGCTAGTATCTGATATATGGTAGTATCTAGTACCTGCTATCATCTGATATATGCTAGTATCTAATACCTGCTAGTATCTGATATATGCTAGTATCTGATATATGCTAGTATCTGATATATGCTAGTATCTAATACCTGCTAGTATCTGATATATGCTAGTGTATAATACCTGCTAGTATCTGATATATGCTAGTATCTAGTACCTGCTAGTATCTGATATATGGTAGTATCTAATACCTGCTAGTATCTGATATATGGTAGTATCTAATACCTGCTAGTATCTGATACCTGCTAGTATCTGATACCTGCTAGTATCTGATATATGCTAGTATCTAGTACCTGCTAGTATCTGATATATGGTAGTATCTAATACCTGCTAGTATCTGATACCTGCTAGTATCTGATACCTGCTAGTATCTAGTACCTGCTAGTATCTGATATATGCTAGTATCTAATACCTGCTAGTATCTGATATATGCTAGTATCTAGTACCTGCTAGTATCTGATATATGGTAGTATCTAATACCTGCTAGTATCTGATACCTGCTAGTATCTGATACCTGCTAGTATCTAGTACCTGCTAGTATCTGATATATGCTAGTATCTAATACCTGCTAGTATCTGATATATGCTAGTGTATAATACTTGCTAGTATCTGATATATGCTAGTATCTAGTACCTGCTAGTATCTGATATATGGTAATATCTGATACCTGCTAGTATCTGATATATGGTAGTATCTAGTACCTGCTAGTATCTGATATATGCTAGTATCTAATACCTGCTAGTATCTGATATATGCTAGTATCTGATATATGGTAGTATCTAGTACCTGCTAGTATCTGATACCTGCTAGTATCTGATACCTGCTAGTATCTGATATATGCTAGTATCTAGTACCTGCTAGTATCTGATATATGGTAGTATCTAATACCTGCTAGTATCTGATACCTGCTAGTATCTGATATATGCTAGTATCTAGTACCTGCTAGTATCTGATATATGCTAGTATCTAATACCTGCTAGTATATGATATATGCTAGTGTATAATACCTGCTAGTATCTGATATATGCTAGTATCTAGTACCTGCTAGTATCTGATATATGGTAGTATCTAATACCTGCTAGTATCTGATATATGCTAGTGTATAATACCTGCTAGTATCTGATATATGGTAGTATCTAATACCTGCTAGTATCTGATATATGCTAGTGTATAATACCTGCTAGTATCTGATATATGGTAGTATCTAGTACCTGCTAGTATCTGATATATGGCAGCCAGATGTCCAACATGAACTCCTCTGGATACAACAGATACAACCTCACAGCTCTCTGATTTTATCTGTTTCAGTTAATATTGGATATCGGAATTTAAGAGTTGGAAAATATCGGTAATATCGGATACTGGTAAAAAAAAAAAAAAAGCCTATATCGAACATCCCTACTTCAAATCTTTCATGATAAAACCCCATAAACAACAGTGCCTCCATCTACCAGAGAAAAGCCAAAAAAAAAGCGGTATCAGAGTGGTGACAGTCATCAGCTGATCATCCCCAGGTCCAGGTGTCCACGCAGGACAGACCATGATGTCACCAGCACGCAGACCAGATGTTGGCTGATTACCCCCACACACACACACACACACACACACACACGCACACCCACTGTTTAACCAGTGACTGCCTCACTGGGAGACGTTCATGGCTAAAAGGCGGCGTCATACTGAACACGTGCCGTCCCAAGCGCAGGCTCACGTGCACACCTGTCCTCCCGGCAGCTCGCTGATGTTCAGCAGGATGGAAGTCCGTCCATGCAGGGAAAGGAGGCAGGTCCTGGCATGTTGGACGACTTAGCCGAGGAAGCCATGTGAAACACACACATACTTCTGCTGTGCTGTTGGCTGAGCTTTGCTAGTTACACCCATTACTCCGCCGAGGTTATTATGGACAAAATTCAGCCCAGAAAATATTTCTGGGACCCAAATCAGGCAATAATTCATCGTTTCTCCATCTGCAGAAAATGCTCTGAATGTGACTTTTGGATTTCTGGTTGAATCAACACATCAAACTAAAATTATTCAACTTCATGCAGTCTAAGTATTACTCTCAGACTTTACCAGCAAAATAAACTACAAATGCACAATATCAAAATTTTGGCCGATATCCGATATGCTGATATTTTAAAACTCATGTCGCTGAAAACCAATATCAATACCGATATTAAAGCTGAAAAATAAATGATGTAATATTCATTCCTTGTAGGGATGCAAGATACAATCGGCCCCAACCGGTATCGGCCCATATTGGCCTTAAAACTGAGTATAGGACATCGGCCACCCCACCGATATTTAACCAATATTTAACCGATCAGCCCATTGTTTCTAAAGTCTAAAAAAACCCAACTTCTTCCTCTTCAAAAGCTTCTTTTTTACAGACTTTAAAACTTCTAAAGACTAAGGGTGGGAAAAAATATTGATACACTGAAATATCGCAATATTTTCATATGCCGATATCATATTGACATTTAAAAACCAATATTGATCCATTTCACTAACGAAATCTCACGATATTTCATTGTTCTGTTATGAAATCTCGGGACAATTTTCAAAACATCGTGAGATTTTGTAACAGAACGATGAAATCTTACGAGATTTTGTAAGTAAAATAGATCTTTACCGCATTTTTAAATATCGATTTGATATTGGCATATGAAAATATTGGGATATTCCAGTGTATCGATATTTTTTCCCACCCCTGTTTTTTAAAGTGTTGGAAACGAATAACAAAACTATGTGCAATGACTTCTTATTTTTTCAACTTTAATATCGGCATCGATATCAGTTATTGGCCACATGAGTTTTAAAATATCGGCATAATGGATATCGGCCAAAATTCCAATATTGTGCATCCCTAATTCCCTGTGCAAAAATAGAAGAATACCTTAACTTGTGTTATGTAGAACAAGTCAAACTTAATGACAGTTGTTCAAACAAAACTAATAGAGTAGATATGTGGATTATATCCTAGAACAACCTGGATTTGCTTCTTCCAGAGGAAAAAAACACGATACCGAAAACAGGGATATTTGGTTATTTACACAAATGAGCGTGCACAGAACATCCTAAAAGAAACTGTTTTTAGTAGTTTTAAAGTCTGAAAAAAGAAGATTTTCAAGAAGAAGATTTTTTTTAAGACTTTGGAAACGGCAGCCTGATAGGTTACATATCGGTTAAATATCGGTGGGGTGGCCGATACTCAGTTTTAAGGCTGATATAGGCTGATACCGAAAGGCGGCCGATTAAATCGTGCCTCCCTAATATAAACTCACTGATCTTCCTGTCACCAGCCACTTTACTGGGTTGACATGATAACGTCACACAGCTGCTGCACATCAGCCATCAGAAGATGGTGCAGGTGTGGCCAGGTGTGCTGGAGCAGGAAATATCGGAAACTTGCAGGACTGCAGTCCTCGTAGGGCTGAACTGAGTCCTCCTGGACTAAAAAATAAAAATACGTCTTCAGCAAACTCAGTGAAAGTCCAGGTTAGGGCTGTGCAATTAAATGAAATTTCGATCGTGATTTCAATTTTGATGTCAAACGAACTCCAAACTAATTTAATCGAGCTGAAACGATTTATTTGCCATTTTTCTTCCAAAATTCATTTCAGTGGCTTCTCACCTGTGCAGTTATCACATCCCTAAATGATACCTATGCAGGTATCATTTAGGGATGCACGAAATAATCGCCCCCTATCGCTATCAGCCTATATGGGCCTTCAAACTGAGTATCGGACATCGGCCACCCCACCGATATTTTACAGATATTTAACCGATCAGCACGCTGTTTCTAAAGTCTAAAAAACCCCAAAACTACTGCTTCTTCAAAAACGTATCTTTTACAGACTTTAAAACTTCTAAAGACTAAGGGAGGGAAAAAATATCGATACACTGAAATTTTACCGATATTTTCATATGCTGATATCATATTGACATTTAAAACATGGTATCGATATATTTTACAAACAAAATTTAATTGTTCTGTTATGAAATCTCGTAAGAATTCACAAAAATTTCACAATATTTTCCTATGCTGATATATTGATATTTAAAAATGGGTATATACTTTACTAACAAAATCTCGCAATATTTCATCATTCTGTTACAAAGTCTCATAAGAATTCACGAAATATCATGAGATTTTATAACAGAACGATGAAATCTCACGAGATTTTGCAAGTAAAATAGATCTATGCTGCATTTTTAAATATCGATTTGATAACATATGAAAATATTGCGATATGTCAGTGTATCGATATTTTTTCCCACCCCCTATTTTTCAAAGTGTCGGAAATGGATAACAAAACTGCTATTTGCAATCGACTGTTTAATATCAGCATCGATATCAGTTATCAGCCACTAGTTTTAAAATATCGGCATATGATATCGGCCAAAATTCCAATGTCATGCATCCCTAGTATCATTTAAGTAAAATGTAGCTTAAAGTTTAGTTTGGGATTTTTATTTTATTTTATATAAAAATGAGTATATTTATTTTATTTTTCAAATATACAGAAACTGCAGAACAGCTGGACAGTTTAATTTGGATACATTTATGTTTTTCTATGTTTTATATTTATTTTATTCATTTAATGTTTACTCATTGTAAAAACAGCTGCAAGGTACACATCTACAGCCTACATTTTTTTAAATTTCAACAATTTGCGTATATTAATATCAATAGCAAACTGTTTTTAACAGAGAGAGAAATGATAAATAAATGCAATGTGTGACTAAAACATATTCATTTGAATAATCGTGATTTCAACATTGACATTTAAATGACGATCAGTGATCGAAATCACGATCTCGTGGTCAGTGAACCACTGGATATTTTCTCATCCTCACACCGTTTCCTGGAAACCCGATATGGTTGTGGTGAAAATCCCAGTAAATCCCAGCAACCCTGCCGCAGCTGAAATCCCATTTCCTTCCTCATTTTGACGAGCTTCTGTTGAACTTGACCATGTCTTCATGACTAAACAACATGCTGCCATGTGATTGGCTGATTAGATACTTGTGTTAACAAATCAGCAGGTGTTGAGTGTATTTTGTAAGTTTTTAAAACATCCAAGGCTTTCCAAGGACCACAATGTCATTTATTTCCCATTCAGCATTTCAGACTGTCCCTGGATCCAGTGGGACATTTTTGTGGGAGCTAATATAACAGCCTGACACACTGAGGCAATAACAGCCATGATTTATGACTAAAACCACAACATCCACCCATCAGTACTTTTTAAAAATTATATCTTACTTCCCTTTTTACACTTAAAAACCACTGTTTGACTCATGCTCAGCATTTTCTTACAGAAAAATTAAACAAGTCAGCAGAAAGCAACACAAAAACGAATCACCAGCCTGTGTGTGCCTTCCTGATCACCAATCAATACACACACCAACGTGCCCGAGCCCACAGTAAGTCATCAGCAGGGTCCTTTTGCATGCCTGAATGCCCAGAGTGCCTGGCCATTATCAGCCTCCATCTACCAACCTGTTGCTATGGAAGCTCTTTGTTTGCCTGCAAGTCATCCAGCCTAAAACCTGAGTGTAAAAAACTGCCCCGAACTCCAGTTTATGGTTTACTGAATGAGGTGACATCACAAGTACGAAGCTATTCTCCAAGATAAGTCATTTATAAGGCATGCCATATATGATAAGAACTTGAAAGTATCATTAGAGCCCATATATGAGCTGATGGAGCACCTTCCCAGTCAGATTTGTCATCCTGCCTCGTTTATCATTCAGGCATAGTTGGATACGGATGGCTGCATTCATTTGATTTTTTCCTTTCATCAAAGCTGCTTTCCTAGCTACAGCAAACAGAAAACACTGTTAAAAGAAACTTTTATGAGTTTTAGACAACTTAGTATCTAGTTCAGCAGCTAGTTAATATTCTAAAATACTCGACAAAGTTTGGTAAAATGTTAAATTAATGAGTAATTCTCAGAAAAATGTTTATTTAAGGTGAGACACTCCAGGCAAACAGGGTGAAAAATGTAACTGGCATTTCCTGGTTTATTCCTCACATTAGGGCTATCATTTTTTCTTATTGCAAGTTTACTGAAATTTTATGTTTAAATATGCAAATTAGGTGTTATACAGCCAAAAATGGGCTAATTTGTATTCATTTTTAGGAAAGAAAATCTGAACACAGGATTAAACCAGGTTCAAAGTTTCTTTTGAATTTTGTTCACATATTAAAGTCGAAAGTTTTTACAGAGGGGATTTTGGATATCTCCATAGATCATTTCACAATTTAGAATATACTGTCAACAGCCAGAGAAAACTCATTTTTTGGCATATTTTTGGGATGAAATGTTCTATAAATCAGGCTGTGAATGAGATATCAAAATATCCTTCTGTAAAAACTTTAAGAGTACAGTCAGGAGGAAAACTTGAAAGTTTGGTTTCTGTATCTGCTCCTGAAGTGGAGATTTTTCACCCGGAATAAGAGAAAAACATCATGTTGAGCAAACGGCAACTTTAGCTGCATCTTGATGGGATTTGGGTGCATCAGACAAAGTATCATGAAATAAACCCCTAAAATGCTTATTTTGGACTTTTTTTACTCTAGTCTGAAAGAAAACATGTTGAAGGAGGGGGAAAAAGAAAACCTCAAAACTGACCAGGTGCTGGAAAAACGGGGCTTTTGCCTGTAGTTTCTCCCCTTAAATAAGATAATATGTCAAAATATGAAAGTTTATTTGGCGGGTGTAACCGCTTCTGCTTTCGGGGTCCTGAAAACAACCCTCCCGCACACAGTGAGCAGATCCCGGGTGAAAGGCGCCGTCTAATCTCCTGGAAGGTGGATGTGTAGGTGACAGCAGAGATAAGAAGTGGGACACGGAGTCCGTCTGGGTCTTACCGTACTTATTAGGCTCCCTGTTGTACTCCAGGATCGGGACGAAGTCGGAGTCCTGCGGTTCGAACACCGAGTCCTCCAACGCCTCTCTCTCCGCTCCCTGTCCGGCGCCACCGCCGCCGGTGTCCGGTGCCGGCTCGGCTCCGGGCGCGTCCAGGCGCTCCCCCCTTCCTCCGTCAACGGGGACCACCACGAATCTCTCCCCCATGTCGCTGCTCCGGTCGGGCTGAGGAACGAACGCGGTGTCGGCTGAGCTTCCCCGCGCGACTGAGGACGAGCACTCGGGACACACATGCTCACGCGCTGATCAGAGGATTGATTACAGTAGAGTAGGCTCCGCCCCCGGCTTCTGCTCATTGGTTAAGACGCCTAAAGAGCGCTGTCAATCTTCAACATAAACCAATCAGAGACGTTAAAATGTGTTAATTACGAAATGAGCTATTTTTTTTTAATATTTAAATTTTTTTCTGGTTTGTGTTCGTCTTTAAATCTGACCCACAATGTTACAAAACAAAGAAAAAAAGCTGGTTTGGGATAAACATTTTAGTTTTATTAATTTGTTAGCAATATTTACATGTAGATACAGTCGTCCTCAAAGTTATTCAGACCCTCCAATTAAAGAAAAGGCTAAATTCACGATAGTAATTGAAATAACAAAAACTAAAGAAACTAATAATAAATAAAAATTTACAAAATTATAATTTAGAGAAATGATATATCGCTTTTGAATTGTGGTTGGAAATAACAATTTTAAAAAAAAAACTGTCCCAGACACATAAGCGCACCTTTCTCATAAACAGTGGACCAACATACCTGTCAACAGGTGTAGAAGTTTTTCTGAACATAACAGAAAACACCTGATTGCAGTGATTGCCTCAAAGTGTTGTTTAACAAAACTTTTGCTTCGGAGCCCCATCATGCTTGTTTACTCATTTTATTTTTTTGTTTGTTTGTTTTGAATATTTCTTTCAAACCACGATTCAAAATCAATGTCATGATTTTCATAGAATTTGTATTATTTATTATTTTTATTTATTTATATTACAGGGATGCACGATACAATCGGCCCCTTATCGGTATCAGCCTATATCAGCCTTAAAACTGAGTATCAGTTCGGCCACCCCACCAATATCTAACCGATATGTAACCGATCAGGCTGCCGTTTCTAAAGTCTTAAAAAAAAATCTTCTTCTTTAAAAGCTTCTTTTTTACAGACTTTAAAACTTCTAAAGACTGGGGGTGGGAAAAAAATATCGATACTCTGAAATATCGTGATATTTTCATCTGCTGATATCATATCGACATTTAAAAACGCTGTATCGATCTTTTTTACAAACGAAATCTCGCGATATTTCACCATTCTGTTATGAAATCTCATGAGAATTCATGAAGTATTGGGAGATTTTGTAACAGTACGATGAAATCTCGGGAGATTTTAAAGTAAAACAGATTGATACCACATTTTTAAATATTGATTTGATATTGGCATATGAAAATATTGCGATATTTCAGTGTATTGATATTTTTTCACCAACCATATTTATCAAAGTGTTGGAAACGGAAAACAAAACTGCTATTTGAAATGACTGCTTTTTTTTTTTCAGCTTTAATATCAGTATTGATATCGGTTATCAGCCACATGAGTTTTAAAATATCCGCATATTGGATATCGGCCAACATTCCAATATCATGCATCCCTATTGTATTATACATTATAGTATTATTTATTTGTGATTTTATTATTTATGTTATTTACTTTAGTCAATTTCGTCTTTTTTCACGGACAGCTGATTTTTTCCGTCTCTATCTTGAGGGTATGAATAACTTTAAGGATGACTGTATGTTCTGGTTAAATAGGGAAATATTTTCTCTCAGGAAGCAGAAGCATGCATGCGCGCCTTAAAAATAGTGCATGTGAGGCAGAGCTCTGCTTCCACGCTGGAATACATGAACTGGCACGTCACACTAAACTCACTACAAGTGTTCTTAATGACCTGAAATGATGGTGTGATTAACACCCCCTCCACCTCCTCTGCTAAAAGTCCCTCCTCAGAAAGCCAGTACATCATTCTAATTTAAAAAGTAATGATGCTTTAGTCAGTCACTCCCCCCCCCCCCCCCCCTTAATAACTCTGGTATGTTCCAGCGTAGAATAAATGGTTTGCCAATGCCTCAGGATAGAATGACCTCTCATATTTCCAGGCGGTTTTCACACATACTCTCCGGGTACACATCTTAAAATCCTCTGGGACAAAATGTTTTTTACATGGTTGAAATGTAGAGCTATGCTCCAAATGTTTATAATAATTACTAAATATAACTTTCAAGTATTTCTTTTTAATCTACAGTCATTTCCACTGGGAATCTGGAGGCTGATTGAAAGAGAAGAGAAAGGTGGTGGAAGAGAAGGGTAGGGTTAACCCATCTGTTCACCAAAGAACGAGGAAATCCCTCTGAAAATCACTCTGATTGAAAACAAGGAAAAAAAAAACCCTCATTCATAGAGATTACACAATCATGAACAGCGAGAGAACAACTGGTCGTTCCACTGAGCAACTGGATCATGCCACAACAAAATATTTATGAAGCATGGAAATTTCAGGTCAGTGGGTCACATGCAAGACCTTCTGTGGTGATCTTCCTTTAAGATGCAGCCTGTGATATGAATCTCTCCACGGCTTTAAAGAAAAAAACAACTCAACGTGTCAAAGAGCGTCATAAACCAGCTGATGATTCGATCAAGTTTGACTGGTGTGAGGGATGGCGTGAGCAGATGAATGCAACGCCAACACCTCGAAGCAGAGCAAGAAGAAAACAAAACTATGTAGAAAACATTAGGAACAGCAGACAGACATGAAAATGACCAAATCACATCAAAGAAATACACAGAAATGTCTGAGAAGCAGCCCACCACTGATGTAAAGCGCTACGACAAGGATTCAGAGACCTCAGACAGATATGAGACATTTAATGATAGCGATGCACGACAATTATCAGGCCAATCACAGGAATCATCATTCCGATAAGTACGAGATCATGACAACCTCTCCTGGTAACATATATATCATTATTTGCTCTGCTCGGATGTAACAGTAACCGATAAAAAGATAAATGGGGTATCACCGTTTCAGATTGTAATGATGGTAAAACGGTGATTGTGGTTGTGTGAAAAACTGCCAGTGATGCTGCTCATCAGCAGGAAAAGCAGCATCAGTCCCTCACACACAGTTTCCATGTTTGTCCTCTGAAACATGGAGGAAGAACCGCATGGAAGCTCTGGAGATGTTTCCTTCTAAAAGGACAAAGTGAAGTTTCTGGATGTTTTTAAGGATGCTGGGAGGAAACTTTTTATTTATTTATGGTTTGAATTTATGTTTCTGCCACATTTAAAGGTGCCATGACATCAAATTTCCCTTTTCTTGGGTTTTGGGGGTATGATATGATCTGTTGTGCACTGATGTGAATGTCAGAGTGAGAATCAAAGTTCCTGTTTATGGTCTGTCAGCTTTGTCTCTCTGCTCAGAAACAGTTGAATCAGACAGCAGCTTATCATTCTACGTAGTTCTATCATTCTACGTAGTTCTATCATTCTACGTAGTTCTATCATTCTACGTAGTTCCATCATTGTACGTAGTTCTATCATTCTACGTAGTTCTATCATTCTACGTAGTTCCATCATTCTACGTAGTTCTATCATTCTACGTAGTTCCATCATTGTACGTAGTTCTATCATTCTACGTAGTTCTATCATTCTACGTAGTTCCATCATTCTACGTAGTTCTATCATTCTACGTAGTTCTATCATTCTACGTAGTTCCATCATTGTACGTAGTTCTATCATTCTACGTAGTTCTATCATTCTACGTAGTTCCATCATTCTACGTAGTTCTATCATTCTACGTAGTTCTATCATTCTACGTAGTTCCATCATTGTACGTAGTTCTATCATTCTACGTAGTTCCATCATTCTACATAGTTCCATCATTCTACATAGTTCTATAATTCTACGTAGTTCTATCATTCTACGTAGCTCTATCATTCTACGTAGTTCTATCATTCTACGTAGTTCCATCATTCTACGTAGTTCCATCATTCTACGTAGTTCTATTATTCTACGAAGTTTCATCATTCTACGTAGTTCTATTATTCTAAGTAGTTCCATCATTCTACGTAGTTTTATCATTCAACGTAGTTTTATCATTCTACGTAGTTTTATTATTCTACGTAGTTCTATCATTCTTTTTTTTTTTTTTTTTTTTTTTCTCCTTTTTTTACTTGTCCTGTCCAGCATCGAAGCAAGCAGAATGGAAATCTGATTGCTTTATTCTGTTGAACAGTTTTGCTTTACCAAGCGGAGCTTTATGAACATAAGGCTCCACTTGATATCATGTTTATTCATTTTATTTCTTTATTTAAACATTTGTCTATTACACCATTCCATTTCATACTGCTGGGCCTGACAAGGGAGAAATGAAAGTTAACAGAGGTAATGATAGAAAGTGAAACAGAGAGAAAGGAGTAAGGAAGAGGAAGAGAGAGAGGAGAGAAAACATGAATCCACTTACACAGTTCACTGGTACATCTGTACCGCGATCCCTAAACAACCAAGGTCTCTGTTGGAAAACAAAACAAGCAATCCCCTACAGGAGGACCTGCAGGTGGCTTAAATATCCTCAGATCATACAAACACACGCAGAACTACGCAGAGAAGAGGTACAACCTAGTCAGCGCAATGGGAAGTAGAGAAGAGGTACAACCTAGTCATCGCAATGGGAAGTAGAGAAGAGGTACAACCTAGTCAGCGCAATGGGAAGCAGTGTCACAGTGTCAACATGCATAATAAAGGGTGCTCCGTGGTGATACAGTCATGCAGATGCAACCTCGTCTCTGCAAGGAGGAGAAAGCCTGCAAGGCTCATGCCATGCCCCCCAGCAGCCACCCAGAGGCCCAGATCCCAGCTACCCCCCCCCCAAAGAGCGGACATGCATCCCCCGAAGGGCGGCAAAAGGCGGCCCCAGCCGGAGCCCCCTGCAGTCTGGGGGCCTAGGCCCCAGCGGACCAAGACCAGCAGCTGCCGACCCCACCGGGCGCCGGGCGTCCCCCGGAGCGGAGACAGCGCCGGGCCCAGGGCCCAAGCGCCCAGGAGCAGCCACCCCCCCCCCCGGACCCGGGCGGCCCAACCGAAACCCAGGAGGACCGGACCCCCCAGACGACGCCCCCCCCATGGCAGGCCAGCCCCCACCCCAACGTCCCTGCCCCACACACCTGACACCAGGGCGCCACCACCTCTACCACCCCCTACCCCGCCACCACGCTCACACACACACTCCCCACACACCTACCCCAACACTAGGGCTGAAAGATATACCGTCACCGCCCCCGCATCGAGACACGGGCACCCAAGACATCAATACCGCAAGAGCAACCACATACAAGATACAGATCCCAGTTCTATCATTCTACGTAGTTCCATCATTCTACGTAGTTTTTATCATTCTACGTAGTTTTATCATTCTACGTAGTTTTACTATTCTACGTAGTTCTATCATTCTACGTAATTCTATCACTCTACGTAGTTTTATCATTCTATGTTATTCTATCATTCTACGTAGTTTTATCATTCTACGTAGTTTTATTATTCTACGTAGTTCTATCATTCTACATAGTTCTATCATTCTATGTACTATTCTTGCTTCTTATCTACAATATTGCATAAAGAGATGAACCCTCTTATGGTCACAGATGCATCTTTAATTCACATTTATTTGATTGATGTCTACATGTTATACCAACAGGAGGTCCATTCTGCTTGTTAATATTTCATTTAATTGAAACCTAGTGAAAAGATTTTAGTGTGTGTATCAGAATGTTTTGAACATTTTGAGTAGATTTCACCAATACCGCCATAATATTGATAACCGTGATCATTTTAGTTGGTCTTAGCTGGTTCAATCGGCTGGTTGATGGTCTCAGCTGGTTCAATAGACTAGTTGATGGTTTTAGATGGTCTTAGCTGGTTCAATAGACTAGTTGATGGTTTTAGATGGTCTTAGCTGGTTCAATAGACTAGTTGATGGTTTTAGTTGGTCTTAGCTGGTTCAATTGACTAGTTGATGGTTTTAGTTGGTCTTAGCTGGTTCAATTGACTAGTTGATGGTTTTAGTTGGTCTTAGCTGGTTTTTTCAGCAGGGAACTCGGCCTTTCTTATAAAAATCCATCCAGGAAAGCCCCCCCCCCAGCAGAACCATCCCTGATCAGCACATCCTCAGCTTCATCATCATCATCATCCCACATCTTTCAGATCAGATGTACTGAGGGAATCACATCTCTCCACAGATACATCACCAGCAGGCAGCCGTGAGCCGCGGCAGGAATCAGGTGAGAGCGAAGTGATCAGCTGATTTCTGGGCGCTGCGGCGGCAGATATAACAGACCACAGAGAAAAACATCGTCTGATTTTACTGAAAATAAAAATAAAATCATTTCAAGGGAGTAAAAGTCGGCCATGATCTGCTGCATGAAGAACAAGAGCATGTTCTTCTGAAAGCCGGCGTCAGTCCAAGTCCAGCCAGCAACCTCTCACTGGGCCTGGGTGTCGGTGCGAGCTAACGGAGCTAACCCCGGGATGCTCCGGTATGGCAGGGGTGGGACGTTCCTGCAGCCACGCAGCTGCCATATTGACCCTTTTCACTGTGTCGGCTAATACCTGGATGGAGGGATGTTTATGTGAACAAAACGGGACATTATGATCACTACAATTATTATTCTGCTAGGTCGCGATAATCTCTCTGAGCCGATGCTCTGTATTGTTGTTGTTTGCCATTATGCTAAGTTAGCTATATTACGGCAGTCAGAAGCCGAAGTTGTTTTAAGGACACGACTGTGAATATGATCATGTTCTGCCTCATCTGAAAACTAAAATCCTACAAAAGGCACTGAATTGATCATTAAAGCTGCTCTTAGAGCAGAAACGTTAATAAAGAATAAAGCAGAATCCACCACTGGAGAGCAGCTTCTACGGTTAGCAGCCGAGGCTAGCACCGTTAGCTGTCGGGACAGAATAAAGCAGAGTCCACCACTAGAGAGCAGCTGCTCTGTTAGCAGTAAACACTGGAGAGCAGCTGCTACTGTTAGCAGCCGAGGCTAACACCGTTAGCTGTCGGGACAGAATAAAGCAGAGTCCACCACTAGAGAGCAGCTGCTACTGTTAGCAGCTGAGGCTAGCACCGTTAGCTGTCGGGACAGAATAAAGCAGAGTCCACCACTGGAGAGCAGCTGCTACTGTTAGCAGCTGAGGCTAACACCGTTAGCTGTCGGAACAGAATAAAGCAGACTCCACCACGAGAGAGCAGCTGCTACTGTTAGCAGGCGAGGCTAGTACTGTTAGCTGTCAGGGCAGAAATTGTGTTGGAATCTAAATAAAGTGTCCAGTTGGTGTGGCACCCACAGACAAAGCAACGAATGCTGCTCATGTTTGAACACTTATAGCCTGTTCATGTAGCTCATCCACGGAGCCGCAGAGGTGGTGGTAGACTACCGCAACACCAACTAGCCGCAAGTTGGAAGCCAAAATGCCTTCGCCCATCCTGACTTCCTGAATAAGGTGAATAGCAACCACCGGCCCTGCCCTGTTACAAATATTTTCACTTGCTGATCCAAATGATTGATGTAAAGATGTTTTATTTCTCATGTCTCTCTAATGTGACCACAGTTATTACACCAGTGGATGTGAGTGTATGAGAGGACGACAATTATGTCCTTTCTTAGTATTATGGCACCCTGATAAAGTCCCCCTCCCTCCAAATGTTTAAAGTCTAACTCCACCACTGGGAGGAAAAAACAGTTGTGTGAAAAAGTGTTTGCTGATTTCTTACCTTTTTGCATGTTTGTCACACTTAAATGTTTCAGATCATCAAAGAAATTTAAATATTAGACAAAGATAACACAAATAAACGCAAAATGCAGTTTTGAAATGAAGATTTTTATTTTTAAGGGGAGAAAAAAATCCAAACCTCAATGTCCATGTGTGAAAAAGTGATCTTCCCCTAAACCTAATAACTGGTTGTTCCACCTTAGCAGCAACAACTGCATCAAGCGTTTGTGATAACTGGCAGTGAGTCTTCTACAGCGCTGTGGAGTAATTTTGTTCCACTCATGTTTGCAGAATTGTTGTAATTCAGCCACATTGGAGGCTTTTCCAGCATGAACCGCCTTTTTAAGGTCATGCCACAGCATCTCAATGGGATTCAGGTGGGGGCTTTGACTAGGCCACTCCAAAGTCTTCATGTTGTTGTTCTTAAGCCATTCAGAGGTGGACTTGCTGGTGTGTTCTGGATCATTGTTCTGCTGCAGAACCCAAGTGCGCTTCAGCTTGAGGTCACCAACAGATGGCCGGACGTTCTCCTTCAGGATTTTTGGTAGAAGCAGAATTCATGGTTCCATTTACCACAGCAAGTCTTCCAGGTCCTGAAGCAGCAAAACAGCCCCAGACCATCACACTACCACCACCATATTTTACTGTTGCTATGATGTTCCTTTTCTGAAATGCCGTGTTACTTTTACGCCAGATGTAATGGGACCTCCACCTTCCAGAAAGTTCCAGCTTTTGTCTCGTCAGTCCACAGAGTATTTTCCCAAAAGTCTTGGGGATCATCAAGATGCTTTCTGGCTAAACTGAGACGAGCCTTTATGTTCTTTTTGCTCAGCAGTGGTTTTGGTCTTGGAACTCTGCCATGCAGCCATTTTTGCCCCCCAGTCTCTTTCTGATGGGGGAGTCATGAACACAACATGAGTCCCAAAGCTTTAGAAATGGCTTTGGAACCTTTTCCAGACTGATAGATCTCAATGACTTTGTTTCTCATTTGTTCCTGAATTTCTTTGGATGGCAGCATGATGTCTAGCTTTGGAGGATCTTTTGGTCTAATAAAAATCTTCATTTAAAAACTGCATTTTGTGTTTACTTGTGTTATCTTTGTCTAATATCTGAAACATTTAAGTGTGACAAACATGCAAAAAATAAGAAATCAGGAAGGAGACAAACACTTTTTCACACACCTGTATATGAAGTGGGTTTTATATGTGTGAGGCTGTCATGCTTTATTAAAGCGTCTCATGAGCCGGACCCTGTGGTCTATCTTGAAGTCCTCAGGACAGAATATTCTGGATGAACTCCAGAGACCACTCATACAGTAATTGCTTGAAGGGTGTTGTGTGGACTAAAATAGACAGCTGGCAGAACAGTTGGAGGAGGGATGGGTGGGAGTTGGAGGTAGGGTGGAGTGATGAGGCGGGGAGTGGCTGGGATAACTTTCCAGAAGCAGTTTCAGGGAGTTCAGTCTGGGATTGAAACAGCAAGGAAAATGATTTAACGCCTCTGTGAGTGGATGAGGGAGGGTGATGAGCACACAGGACAGGGTGTGGGACACGAGGACATGGCTGATATGCAGTAGTAATATGTCATTTCTCACGTCCATGTTGTTTTACAGATCTGTAGCTAAACTCATCACCACAGTCTAAATGATGTAAAGGCTGAAATGCAGATTACTGTTAGAAGCTGGAGCTGGAACGGATCACATCAAGTCATCTTCATGGATATAGCACTTTTCATACAAAAGCAGAAGATTAAACTTTTAACATCACGCGCCTGATCATTCTGTCTTCACACACTTCACCAGCACACACAGATGCAGCCTGCAGAGCAAAGCCACAGCAGCGACGGGTGGACAAATGCCAGCTGTCATTTCTGAGCCAACTTCACCTCCAGTAAACGCAGAGTTCACCGTCTTTTTAACTGACACAAACTGTGTTGATAGAACTGTATAGACTCGCTGGCCACTTTACTGGGTCCTCTGTACTGGGTTGGACCCCCCCTCTTCCTTCAGAGCAGCTGTCTTGTTCTCATAGATTGAACAAGGTGTAGCATCACACGGATTTGATTGCTGCACATCCATGATGAGAATCTCCTATTTTCACTTCTACACCGCAAAAACTCAAATCTTACAAAGTATATTTTCCTAATTTCTAGTCAAAATATCTCATCACACTCAAAATAAAACAAAATTACCTAAAAGGAAACATTTCAGTGAGACATAGGAACTTTTTTTTAAGACAATGCATCTTATTTCAAGAAATCTTATCAAGAAAATTTTGCTTGTTCTATTGGCAGAATTTTTTTTTTTTTTTTTTTGCTTATTACAAGCAAAAATATCTTTTTTTACTTATACTTTAAGAGTGGCCAAGATTCTTTTGATTGTGATAAGCAAAAGATTGACTAAGCTTGACAAAAAGGGAAATTTTAAAGCCTGATTACAAAAGTAGAGAGGGAGTCTAAAAGTGTTGATAACAGGTTTTTGACATTTTCTCCATGTTTTATCGACCAAAACGTCCTTCATGATGATCTATGTAACAGAAACAAGCGCGCCTGCATAGATGAGTTATTAGAAAACATGGCTGCTTTTCAGTATCTGACCAGACGGTGGCGCTGTGAGCCCAAACCGGACGTGACGTCTGCAAGAGTCTTCTCAGCTAATTTAACATTGAAGTCAACGGCTTCAATGCGGTTTTTAAGTTCCTTTTCCAGTTTTACAGAACAAACAGTAACGACTCAGCCTTCTGTTGCCAGTTAATGGTTAAAAGCTTGTAAGTGCAGCGTTAGTTTATTTAAGTTTCCTACAGATTTAGAATGTTATTCTGAAGAGGATAAAGCAGCAGGTGGGACTTACCGGGTATCAGTAGGAGCTTCTGCACGTCTCTCCTGTCTGCAGCTTCTGTTTACTGAAGCTGCTGAGACTCTAACACATGAACTGCAGTCATGTCCTCTGGAATATTCTGTTTCACCATCGTTGCTTCATCACGTCGGTCATACAGCTGCAGTACGGACAGACAGCTGCTGCTCGGTTATATGAAGACGTCTCCGTCATCAGATCTCCTCCAGCTGCTTCCAAACATGCATCCTTCCCTCCATCCTCATCCTCATTAACGGGAACTATTTAAAACTCCACTGGAACCAAGTTATCATCCTCTCATTTTTTATAGGCTAATTATTTGCTGCAGCTAGCTGTTAGCTGTGAGCTAACTTGTTAGCAGTGAGCTAACACAGGGAATGAGTGCCTGGTCTCTGTCACGCCTGGCTCTATGTCAAACCGGTGCAGCTCCTCATCAGTTGTGGGTCTGCTTGTGTTGTTCCGGGTCGTTCCTTACAGTTCTGGTTCCCTCTGTGTGGTCTTGCAGGCTTTTTCTGAACCAGTGGACCGAGCACGGAGACAGACTGTAGGCAGCTGCTACAGGTCTACTCCGGTTCTAGCTTGTAAAATGTGATTTCCCCAAATTCCTCTCATCATCACTCTTCTGAACTGGCTGATGATCCAGCACACAAACCAGTTCCAGTCCAGCTGTTCTGGAGCATCTTTCATGTTTTCCACAGCTTTGATTATACATGTAACTCAATGAAATGAAAATGAAAAATACTTTATTCATCCCAGTTTGGAAATTCAGTATTGTAAAAGCTCACTTTTTTTTTTTTTTTTTGAGCGGACTGCAACTCCTTATCTCACTGACGTCACGTCACGGAGGCTAGGTTCACCAGTGAAGAGCTATTAGTGCTTAGCCGTGCCTCTTTAAAGGCCTCCTTCCACTGAAAACTGGTTTAACTTGCTCCTTCTGAAATACGGAGGGTTTCCCCTTGTTTACTTACAGGTGCTGACTTGCTAGCGTTGCGTTCCCCCCAGTCGGCTGTGCTTCCTCATCAGAGAAACAATACGAAGAAAAGAGCGAATCGGGAACAGCCTCGCACTTCTACGTCACATTGCAAATAGCGTATCCCACGTGGGGTTTCTATCTGTCCATTGGAAGGCAGGTAACCCTCCACTACACACTAGAAATAAAGACGGCACAACTGTAGCTTCGGAGTTGAGAAGCTAATTAGCTAACTGTTTGTTAGCATGGCGGAACAAACTTGTTTGTCGGCTCTATTTCCTGTCTGTAACAAAATAAGAGCGGAGGGCGGAGCTTCCTTCATACACTGATGGGAGGCAGCCCATCAGACGGAAATTCATGAGAAGGACCCGGAAAAGCTGCCGTTGGACCACAAGCCTCTCTTCTAGTATACAAATACAGCTGGATACAAAGATACCAGAAGGTTTTTTTAAACAGAAACGATGCAGAATGCATTCAATAATAATGGAGAACACAGAAATATTAATGAAATGACCACGGAAGTACAACTTTAACATCGGATATTTACGTAAATACACGTCTGATTAACTTCTAACTGCACGGAACTACATATTTTGTCTTGGTGTGTTGTTGTATGGCAAAGTTACTGGAAGTTACGGTCGTGTCATCAGCACTTTAAGCCCCGTTTCCACCCGCGGGTCTGGGTCGGGTTGGGCCAGGCTGGATCAGGTGGGTTTTGGTACGGATGTGTTGATTTCACGTTGTGTCCCCACAGCAACTGTACGCTGGAGGCGGAGTATTAACCGGATAGTTCTGCTATGTGACTGCGTGACATCGTCGCTGTGCAACGCCTTTTAACCAAAGCCCCACACGTGACAGAAACAAAGGAGCCCCCCCTGCTTTGTTTTTACACCGAGTCACGCGGGAAGTGACGGATTTTTCAGCGAATCAACGGATTGCTGTGTATTAGCTCCACCTCTTTGGTCTGGATCGGTTAGATCAGTACCCCTACTAAAGGATACCAAAAAAATAGGCTGGGTCGAGTCTGATATAAGGGGAACTGTCCCAGGTTTTATCTTTGGAGACGCAAAAAAACGTGGACCGATGTGACTCGCTGTTGGAAACGGGGCTTTAGTATCTGAAAGTTATGTGGACAAAATAAAACTGACTGGACTTAAAGACATGAGTAAAGCTTAGAAAGTGAATTTTTTCAGCTCACTGCGTCTTTTTAGGCAGAAAATTGCCTCCATGTTAGAAATATTTGTGTGCACTACAATCTCCTTGCATTAATAAAGTATTTTTCATTTAATATGACTTTATTTCCTCACAGTATTTAAATCTGGATCATGTTCGGCTCCACAGTAAAGAGCAGGGCTGTTAAAAGTATGGATCATCTGTTGTAGTTGTTGTCACGGAGATTGTTTCCAGGGAAGCAGCTGAGCTGAGGATGTTGCAAAGGTGTCTCAGAGGAATTATGCGTCCCTCTCTGCTTTTTGTTGTTCTGTTTTTCTCTTCAATGGCCACCATGTAAATATAGAAGGTTGTGGCATTGTTGTGTTTCCCTCTGGTCTGTCAGTCTGTCACTTTATGTTTAAACCCAGTTTTTATAGGCATGAATTTCTCATAAGGACTGAGTCATTTAACCGGGAACAGTTAAAGCAGGAGTTTCCTCTGTGCCACCAGTCACAGTCATTTAATGTTTGACCGACACAGCCGGAGCCAGCGATGCGTGCTGGGACTGTACTGTATGTGGGTCAGCGTTATAGGGTGAAAAGACGCTTTTAGTGTAAAACGGGTCCCCCACTGCTGTGTCATTGTGCTCCAACATCACAACAGGCAGTGGCGGCGGGTCATTGGCAGCACATCTTCACTCGTGTAGTCAGAACAAAGGCTGTAGGGGTCTGTGATGTAACAATCTGTGGAGGTCCAGATGCCGGCCAACACATTTTCAGGACTTCAACAGCTTCATGCTTTTTAATTTTAGATCCCCATAGAAAATGTAAAAAGAAAACTACAGCCATATCTACATAAGTTTATGAAGCTGATAGATATGTTAAATCTATTCATCACTTTCTTTAAAGGTACAATGTGAGAATAACTGATATTTAGTAGTAACGATGGGTTGAGAGAAAAGATGTTTTCTTTAAAATAACTTCATATTCTCAGCACTGTTGTGAATGTACGGTGGCCGTTAGTGGCCAAATGTGTGAGTGGATCCAGTCATAGATATCTATGTAAGCACTAGATCTCATATGGCGGATTGCTGGACGGCTTCACCGGCGGCCATCTTACCACAGTCAGGTTCTCTCTCAGGCCCTCTGGTCCCTGAATGAAGGACAGAGATCTGTGCAAACGCAAATCACCATATTTCACTGAAATCTTGACGGATTTACAAACGGTTTGGTTTCTGTTAATTAAGTAATTACACAATTACTGGTGTAATTCAGGCGAGGTGGAAATCTGTGAGTGAAACCTGGTAGTAAAGTTTACTCAGAAATTTCATGATTTCATAAAATTTTATTGAATGTATTATCCCTATTTTGAATTAACTCAAACTCAAATCTTTTTCTTCAACAAGTCCATATATCTATATATATATATATATGTGTGTGTGTGTGTGTGTGTGTGTGTATATATATATTCATAATCATACATATATCCATTGTGTACACTAGTTCTAAATACTGATTTAATATAAATGCCGTGGTCGTGTGTATATTCATTGCACCTCACCTGTTTATTATTATATTAAAGTTCATGGTTATAACTCGCTCCACTCTGGAATCATTAGTTATAATCATTGAGTATGTAGTATCATAACTGCATCTCTGACGTTTATAACAAATCAGACTGTTTGAAAATCGGTAGAAAATCGAGTAAGTTATGCTTCTTTAAAAAGTCCATCACCATTAAAAGCCAGTGCTGTAAGTGAGCAAGCTGCCTGTGGCAAGATGGCCGCCGTTTGCAGACGTTCAGCTCCACTGGCCAACAGCACGGGTGACTTATCTAGTAATTATATAGATACCGTATCTGTGGATCCAGTATCTCAGGTGCAGCTGTGACTGGACTATGAGGAACTACTTTTAATGTCTTTTAAGGCATTACTGATCCTAAACAGTCTCTAACTGCCATTACAAAAGTGAAGAGAGTTATAAAAAATAGAGTTCTCAGAGAGACAATTGTTTGTCAGGGGGAGGGAAAATGGCAGCACAAATATAGCAGCCTCCATATGTGCACCCCCAGCAAGTGGATATAAATGACTCATTCTAAGAAAATAAACATATAGCAAACATAGATATAAACACTAGATGCAGCCTTCGGACCCGTAGCGTACGTCAGCCATCTTGGGCAGGGGTTTTGAACAAGCAGTTAGGTCTTTATCTATGGTAAGGTCACGTTTCGTGCTCATGAAAGAAACAGCAAAACAAAGAAAAGGGGAAACACGTTTCACAGGAAGAAGTGGTTTTATATCATTCAGTTGTTATGAACGTGTGTAGTTTTGTGTCTCTTAAGCTAACATTTATTAAACTAGCTTATGTTAACACAAGACATCAGTAAGATGATGAAAGTGACATTTGGTAACAGCCATTGTTTGCAGCTGGGTTTGGTCCATTTCTATGAAATCAGTTTCATGGTTCTAACATTGTCTAATCTGACAAGGGAGGGCGTTCCAGAGCCGGGGGGCTGCCACTGCAAAGGCCCTGTCACCTCTAGTCTTCAATCTGGATCTCGGAACCACGAGGAAGGTCTCATCCCCGGACCTTAAAGACCTTAGTGGTCTGTAAAGCTGAATAAGATCTGCTAAATAACAAGGGGCCGGACCATTTAGAGCTTTAAAAGTCAACAGCAGAATTTTAAAATCAATCCTTCGGCCAACTGGGAGCCAGTAAAGAGATGCAAGAACCGGAGTAATATGGTCTCGTTTCTTTGCCCCCGTCACCAAACGGGCGGCAGCATTCTGGACCATCTGAAGCCGGTTTAAGGCAGACTGATCCAGGCCCACGTACAGAGTTACAAAAGTCCAGCTGGGATGTAATCAGGGCATGAATAACTCTTTCGAAGTCTTTAGGGCTTAGATATGGCTTAACTTTGGCAAGGAGCCTCAACTGGAAAAAGCTAGTCTTTATTACAGCCTTAACATGACTACAAAATTTAAGAGTGTCATCAAATATCACACCAAGGTTTCTTACCTGAGGGCGACAGTAAGCAGCGAGAGAGCCTAAGGACCTAGACACGCTCTCACCCTGCTCAGTAGAGCCAAATAATATCACTTCAGTTTTATCCTCATTTAAGGCCAAGAAATTATGAGTCATCCAGGTTTTGACTTCACTCAAGCAGTCTAACAAGGACGGGACATATTTACTGCCATTGTTTTTAAAAGGCATATACACCTGTACATCATCAGCGTAACAATGAAAAGGGATCCCATACTTTCTAAAGATAGCACCCAGGGGAAGCAGGTACAAGGAGAACAGTAAGGGATCCAGGACTGAGCCTTGGGGGACCCCACATGTGAGAGGAGCAGTGGAGGAAGAGAACTCACCTAAATGCACAGAAAAAGTTCTGCCAGAAAGGTTAGATCTAAACCAATCTAGAACTGTCCCTTTAATACCGAAACAATGTTCCAGACGATGTAGGAGACCAGAGAGGTCTATGGTGTCAAACGCTGCTGACAAATCTAAAAGAACTGAAATTGCTGCATGGCCAGAGTTAAGAGCCAGTAAAAGATGATTAAAAACTTTCAGGAGTGCTGAACCGTACTGTGGAGTGGTTTGAAACCAGACTGGAATTCTTCACCAATCCGTGAGTCCACTAGAAAATCATGCAGTTGGTTCACTACAATTTTCTCTAATATCTTGGATTGGAAAGGGAGCTTAGAAATCAGCCTAAAATTTGCTAACACTGAGGGATCCAAGTTTCGCTTTTTAAAAGGGGATGTACTGTGGCATGCTTTAATGGAGAAGGGACACAACCAGTAGTCAGACATATGAATGACAAAACAAAAGAGTCAATAAAATTAAAAAACGTATTTTATATATATATATATATATATACAGTATAAATATATATATACATATATGTATATGTATTGATCTGGATTTTTTTTTTCAAATAACATATATAAAAGTACTGTATAGATGATTATAAAATCAATAGCCTGTTACACCAGCGTGATCATACATAGCGTTGGTCATGCTGGTGTAACAGGCTATAAAATCACTATGTGTGCATGTGGGTGTGTGTCACCATTGCAGTTGTCTTCAGACTTTTTTTTTCTTTTGTAAGAAAAGACTTTAAAGGGGGGAGGGTATTTTTTTTGCACAAACCATTCATTGAACCTCACTCCTAATAAAAAAAGAAACATGAAAATATGTCACCATTCAAATTATTTTAATCCTTCAAATGCCAGTTTGATCATTTGATGTTACAGCTGCTGTCTAAAAGTCGTGTATTTGTGCCACTGCTTACGGCTTGTTGTAAGATCATTTATTTCCTTGCTTTACTTCCCACAGCAGCGTTTTGTCAGTTTGAATCTGTCCTGGTCCGTCTACCACGTGCCGCTGCACACAGGTTATGGCAGATTCAAGATTCAGCAGGGATAAAAGAAGAGGTGGAAAATGTTGGGACTTGTTTTTCTGTGCATGCAGATGGTTCATGTAATGAGATCCCACGGGCTGTGCTATGCAAAGGGGACGAGCATGTGTGTTTTGTGGTAATCAGTATGAAGGGTAAGGTGGAGTCAAAGCGCTTTTGCTATTTGATAACCACATATGAATAAAGTCATGTCACCTTTGTTATGCACGCATGAGCCTATAAATGCATCTGCACTTTGTTTTATTTAGTATTCAACTGTATTCTCACAAAGTGAATTGTTTTAATCCTTTTTTTTAAGAATGATGCATTTTAATCTGAAGTGTTTTTTAAAATGACTATTCAATAAAATGTAAAAATAAATGAATCTTAATATCATCCCAGAGGAAAACTGCAGTGTTACAGTTGAGTTTAACGTTGACAGACCAAATGCTGTTAAGGAACTCCTTCATGAAACCATCAGAGAGAAAAAAATCCATAAAGCTCGTCTTTTTTGTTGTTTATTTCACTGCCGGCAGGAAAACAGAGTAAACAGATGAGGAGAGTCTGCACAAGTCATTCTTCCTCCGTAATGGTTTATCTCTCCGAACCCCTCCCATGCCCGCACCTCCCTGCCAGTCCCTGTCGGCATACTCTGCAAACTCTGTCTTACAGTTGTAACTGGGTCAAATTCAGTCTGTGTGGTCTTTTCACTGAGTTTTCCCACAGTGCAATGTCTTTGAAGGCATCACTTCCTCTGCTACTTCTGGCCGCCCGTGATTAGTGACGTGTAAAAGCTGTGCACGCCAAAGATCTAGCAAGTCAACAGGTGCTTTCGGACTGTAGGAACCTTCTTTTTGGTGCACTGGGACACATAGGAACCAGAAACCTCGGCCCTCAGTTCCTAGAACCTTTTTAGCGCTTACACGAGGCAGGGTCTTTTCAGGGTTCCATAGGAACTGAAATACGTAGATGTTTGGTGATTGGTAGAACTGGTAAGCCCCGCCCCTTGCGTGAGCTCCGCTTCTTCCAGCCGCCATATTTAAAAAAACTCACAGCTGTTACAGCTGTTTACAGAGTTTGTAATAACAAGAACTATTACAACAGGAGTACCAATTCATTATTAAATCCATCACAATGGTTCACGTCCCCAATCCAGAACTATTTTGAAATGTCCAAAAGCAATTATTTTATGCTAATTTAATGACTACATACAGCTGAAAGTATAGCAGTAGAATCTGTGGCTGCCGCCTGGACACTTCAGTGGACGGTCCGTCCACTAAAGTGTCCAGGTGCACTTCAACAAAAGCTAAACAAGACGTTAGCAGGGCAGCTTTCCAACGGGGGCTGTTCGGTTACGTGATACAAAGTCTGAGACAGTCTGAGACAGCAGCTCAGGTGGTAGAGCTGCTGATCCAGAAGGTTGTAGATTCAATCCCCATGTCATCGTAATCAATCTGGCCCATGACAAAATAAAAGCCTTCCACCAGTTCCATTCAGGTTGGCAGGGTTTGTACGGTGGCGCTCCTTCAGTACTGAGCACCGCTTTTTGAAAAAGGCTTCTTTAAGCAATTCTCACATTAAGAAAAAATCTTTTTGTTTTAAGATCTTTACTTTTAAAATTAGAAACAGTGAAAAAAAGCATCACCAGACTAGTTTAGAGGGTTTTCACAAAATGAAGGACTTGAAATGAGTTTTACAACTTGTTCAAAGATATTTCTTCCTGTCTAGCGTCTCCATGTTTTTTCTTATTTCAAGAAATCTTGGCAAGTATAATTATCTTCCTCCACCAGCAGATAATTTCACTTGAATATAGTCCGATTCTTCTAAATATCACGTAAGATAATCTTAAACAATCATCAGACTTCCTCCTCTGATCAGGTCTGATTAACAGCTGCAGACCGACTGAGCTGCAGGTGCTGCGTTCACAGCTGCAGCATCACAGCCAGAGGCGGGAAATAGTCCACTCCATCACTTCTGGTGTTCTTGCTTATACCATGGTCACTTCTTCTGTGACCAGCGAGATACTGCCTCGTAAGAAAAAAAAAAAAGAAATAAAAGCTTAATAAGTGGTAAGAAGCTTATAAACAGCCTCCGATGCAGCTGCGGTTTGCTGGATTTTAGCAGCATCGTCATGATTTTACATTTTTAAACTCATACCAGCTTAATGAACATAAACGTGGAAAGTGTAGGAAACAGAATTAGCAGGAAACTTCCCACCAACAAACTGAATCCTGAATGAAACGTCCATAACCGTATGTTCGTATGTGGAGGAAGCACAGGTCTGATGGGAGGGAGGGAGGAAAAAAAGGTCCACTCCGACCGCTGCCAACATTTTGAAAAGTATCCCGGGAACATGATACGGGTCAGATATATTTTCTATCATCGTGTAATGGAAAGCATCTTCTCATTTAAAAAAAGATGTAAACTCAAAGCCGCCGCACATTTTCCTGACACCACGAGTCACGTGATGTCCCGTATCGGGGGCTGTCGGGGGTGAGTATTTCACGAGTACCAGTACAGCAAAATAGGCCGGTATCGGAGGAAGTATCGATACTGGCATCAGTATCGGGACATCCCTTTTCAAAACTCTACAAATCTGGACCACAAAGGCTCATGGGAAATGCAAATTCAGTAGGAATTTAATCTTCTATGATTATTATCCTGCAAATTTGAGTTATGTGTTCACGGCTTTGTTATGTTCACATTCAGAGAAAGTTGTTAAGAAATTCAGTTCAGTTTTGAAATGCTGATGACACGACCTTAACTTCACGTTTTTTTCAAATCAATGAAACAAAATTAGTTCTGTCAATCAGATTTATATTCACGTAAATATCAGATGTTTAAGAGGCCCAGCTCGCTAGCTGTTCGCAATTAGCCGTTCAATGCCACAACGTCACGGGTAGAAGCAGTCGCGGTCCGCTCACTGATTTACACGTATAATCAAAGCAGTGGAAAACATGACAGATGCTCCAGAACAGCTGGACTGGAACTGGTTTGTGGTGGGGACATCAGACCTTACAGGTTCGAATCAGACTAGAACTGTAATCAGCTTCAAGACCTTCTCTCAGCGTCGGTCTACCCGGTTCAGCTCCAGCATGCAGAGCCAGAACTGTAAGGAGACCCAGACCAGCACCGAGCGGACCCACAACTGTTAAAGAGCTGAGACAGAACCAACATCTCTGACTGACTTGTTATGTTGCTGCTCTACCACACACTCTGCATGTACTCTTCTGCATACTCTACATGAGCAAATATGTATTATGAGCAGAAAGAAGGTACAGAAAAACATACTTCAGTAAAAATCAGTTGTAACAAAGGAAAAAATTCTTTACAGTCTCGGTTATGAATTATATTTTTACTTTCTATGAATGCAATTTATTTCTTTGTGTTAAGGTTAAAAAATATATCCAGTAAATGAAAATTTATGGTTTCAAGTTCAACCACATCATAAATTCAATTTCAGAAAAACAAATAAATTTAGAAGCAACAAATCAAACACTGATGGGGGGGGGGTTAGGAGGTTAGGGCAAGAATTAGCTGATTATTGCTGCTCAGTACTGTGTTAGCTCGGGGTTCTGGAGATCCCTGATCAGGTCTGTCGTGGGTATGTGGTGCTTGTTTGTGTATGTAGTGCATGAATGGCCCATGAGGCTGCGGATTCATTCCCAGTGGTTCTGAATGTCCCATGTGATGCATGGTCGCCCCGGGTTGTTTGCCCAGCGGTGGCTCTGGGGGCATGATCTTGGTCAGGGGTCCAAACGGGTGCTTTGTTTATGTGATCTGGTGCACTCAGCTAGAAAAAAATCGAGGGGAGAGGCTGCAGGACTTTAACTGCTACAACTGTGGGTCTAGGAACTGGCCCACTACAGGATGTTGCGCCGCACAGATGTTTGCTTAAATACCAGATTTTATTGATTCAAACCAACCATTGTTTCCTGTGTTCAACATATGTTAATAACTGGTATCAAAAAGGAGCTAAAAATGACTTAAAGAGGGGGTTTCATGTCATTATTGGCACATAATTCTCTTTTCTAGCACAACCAAATAACTGTGTTACCTTCAGCAGTTTTGAAAATACAGTATAAAAAACAAGTTAAAGAAGTGTGACATCACTCCATGTCTGTAACTGACGCCTTAAAAATTCATCGCAAAGTTTCACACAGAGTTCATTACACAAGACAGAGGATGTTCAAGATGGGTCTGTCACCTTCAAATATTTGTTTGCACTGCAATGAGAATACAACAGACAATTATCTTCACGCCTTGTGGTCTTGTCCACCTGTCCAGAGGTTTTGGCTTCAGGTGTGTGATGACCTGTCAACGTGGCTCAGGTGTAACTTTCCTGCTGGATGAGATGGTGGAGAAGAGCGGCCTCGGCCATGTGGGGGGTTGAATTTTGGCTGACAGGACTGTGTCCAGCCTGATGGGGGGGGAAGTCAGTGGTAGGGGCTGCTCTGCGATGGTGGGCGGGTCGCTGATAGGGCCCTGACCGGTGGCTGTCGGCCAGTGCAGGGTGGTCCGGCCGTCTCGAGGCGGGGGGTCCTGGTGCTCGGGGTTGGCCCTGCTCCCGGGCCGGGGGCAGGGGCCAGCTCGGCGCTGGGGGCGTGCCTCATCTGGGTCGGGCTGGTCTTCACACCCTGGTGTCTAGTCACTGCACTGGGGGCCGGGGCGCCCCTGCAATGTGTGAGTGTGTGTGTGTGTGTGTCGCGTTTTTGCAACATTGTGGGGACCATGTTCCGGATTTTTACCACCGTGGGGACATTTTCCTGGTCCCCATGGGTACGAACCCCGTTTTGAGGGTCAAGATTAGGTTTTAGAGATTAAGTTACAATTAGGTTTTGGCTAGGATTAGGACAAGGGTTAGGGAATGCATTATGTCAATGAATGTACCCCATGGGAATATAAAAACAAACGTGTGTGTGTGTGTGAGTAGGGGTACATGTGTGGGGATGGGATTGCGGGGCGGCCGGGTCTTTTCCACGCCAGGTGCCTGTTCGGCCTGGCCACTTGGTTGGGTGGGACTAACTGGCACCATTGAATTTGTACGGATTGGTCTCGCCTGGCTCGGGGCTGGGTGGGGTGGGCTCGTGGTGTGGTGTAATGTATGCAGGTGTACAAGGATTGGTGTTGGATAGAGAGAATGTTGGGGAATGACAGGAGGGAGGACCGTGCAGAAGGGGAGGGGTGTGTAGGAGGAGAAGGGTGGGGAGGGAGGGTGACCAGGGTGTGTTTGGGAGAAGAAGTAAGTACGGAGGAGTGAGGTGGGTGTGTGAATGTGTGTGTGTGTGTGTGTGGAAAGCTCAGGGTGTATGTGGGAGTGAGGAATATGGGCTGGAGGAGGGAGGAGATGTGGGTAAGTGTTTGGAGGAAAGGAGGGATGGGGGAGGGAGGCGTGAACTTGTGGGTGTCGGAGGTGGAACGAGGTAGGGATGTGTGCAAGGGGATGGAGGAAGAAGGGCGTGAGTGTGTCAGGTCGGACGGAAGGGCACCTGGTGGGGTCGGCAGTTGCTGGTCTTGGTCCACTGGGGCCTGGGCCCCTGAGACCGCAGGGGGCTTTGGCTGGGGCTGCCCTCTGGGGGGATGCATGTCCATCCCTTTGGGGGGGTGGCTAGGCTCCAGGCCTCTGGGTGGCTGCTGGGGGCCCGGGTCTCGGGCTGTGCGGGCTTCCTCCTCCTTGCAGAGACGAGGCTGCATCTGCATGACTGTATCATCATGGAGACCCTTTATTATGATGATGCTGTGACACTACTTCCCATTGCTCTGACTAGGTTGTACCTCTTCTCTGCTTTCCATTGCGATGACTAGGTTTTACCTCTTCTCTACTTCCCATTGCGCTGACTAGGTTGTACCTCTTCTCTGCGTAGTTCTGCGTGTGTTTGTGTGTGTTTGTATGATCTGAGGATATTTAAGCCACCTGCAGGTCCTCCTGTAGGGGATTGCTTGTTTTGTTTTCCAACAGAGACCTTGGTTGTTTAGGGATCGCGGTACAGATGTACCAGTGAACTGTGTAAGTGGATTCATGTTTTCTCTCCTCTCTCTCTTCCTCTTCCTTACTCCTTTCTCTCTGTTCCACTTTCTATCATTACCTCTGTTAACTTTCATTTCTCCCTTGTCAGGCCCAGCAGTATGAAATGGAATGGTGTAATAGACAAATGTTTAATTAAAGAAATAAAATGAATAAACAGGATATCAAGTGGAGCCTTATGTTCATAAAGCTCCGCTTGGTAAAGCAAAACTGTTCAACACAATAAAGCAGCCAGATCATCATTCTGCTGCTACGATGCTGGACAGGACAAGCAAAAAAAAAAGAAAAAAAATTAATTGCTGTCCCTTTAAGAAGCCTCCTGCTGTTTCTGACACGCCCACTCCACTCATCACAACACTCTCATGCTCTGGTGGGGTGGAGATCAGCAGGGGAGGGGGAGGAGCTGTGGGTGTGGGAGGTGCTCTGTAGTTGCAGTCGTTCTGGCAGCCATGTTGGTTTCCACAGGAGATTCAGGGATTTCTCAAATATGCGTGAATGAGTCAAAGTAACCCCCGGGGCATGTTTTATGGGGAGGGAATGACATGATAACATAATAAAAAGCTCAAGAAAGTCAATTTGTCATGTTATACCCCCTGTTTTAAAAGCTCACCCATTAAACCACCACGCCACCGTGCAGCCCATTTAATAATAAATAACTGAAAAATGTGAAAATTTGATGACATATCAGTACAAACTGGTTCATGGAGTTCAGATTGCTGCATACTGTATGTCAATTCTCCAAAGAAAAAAACTTTTTACAGCGGGGGATTGTTTTGGCAGACCAGGAGGTCTCAACCTTTTTCATGATGGGGCCAAATTTTCAGTCCAAACTGGTCCAGGTTCATATTTAACACTGTTTCAGTGTAATAATCTCATTTTAGGTTTATTTATTTAAAGCAAATCCAGCTGCCTTTAACAGACTGAACCTGTAAAATGTGGCTGATAAACATGAATAACATCATATAAAAATATATTCTGAGATGGTCACAAACACATTTATATCACACGTATAATTCATGGAATAAAATCAGACTCCTACAAGAACAAATCAGAATTAGGCTATAAACACAAAATCTACAACATTTTACTACAAAAAGAGGAACAACAGAAAAAATTGATGGAAACTGATTTAAAAAGAGATAAAATGCTGCAGTAATAGATCACATTGAAGATAAAAAGGCTCAGTTGAAATAATCTGTAAAAACCTGGATTTTATTTTAGACAGTGTGGAGTTTGTGAGAAAAGAGACAAAAATATGCTGAATCTCAGTTTTCTAATCTTCTCCGACTCCACCACAGACTTAAACTCAGTACTGACATCAACTGATTCCAAACTGCCATGACAGCCACCGTTACCACAGAGGCTGGATATTTATGTTCTAAATGACTTATGTCACCACAAGAAGCCATTAAAGCACATTTCATTCAACAATTTATTTATTTAAACTTTTCTTAGAATCTTTTAAAGAACTTCCAAACATAACAGACATTTTCTGCATCAACAGCTGATTTTCTCTTTTTTTTTTCTTAAAAAATCTTCTTTCCAACGAGTTTTAGATGTTTGTTTCTAGATGAAGCTGCAGATGCTTCAGGGTTTCTGTTAGCATTAGCATTAGCGTTAGCTGGTGCTCCATCCATCTTCTCAGCTCTGCTTTGTTATCTCCACTCACTAATCCATATTTAATAAATTGGAGTGGATTTTTGCCTCTATAGGGCGGTTTGGGACCATTTTTGTCTTCATCATTTTTAAAAAAAACGTTTTTACAACGTTAGCTACAGGCTAGCGGCTAGCCGAGTGTCATCTTCTGCTTGTTTGTTAAACTCCACCAGGTGGGGAGAGGCAACATTGCAACTCATCCAGTCATAAATAACAGAGGAAATATACGGTCTTCGTGGCCCACATGTGGAAAAGGAAAGTTTTTTCGTGGCCCTCCAGGTGGCGCTGGAGGCCCAAGCTTGGGCCCCATGGTTAAGAATCACTGCTCTAATCAAATGAATAACATAGCATGATGAAACTACGGAGAATGATAGAACTACGTAGAATGATAAGCTGCTGTCTGATTTAACTGTTTCTGAACAGAGAAACAAAGCTGACAGACCATAAACAGGAACTTTGATTCTCACTCTGGACATTCACATGGCCTCATCAGATCATCTTTTACCCCCAAAACCCCAGAAAAGTGACTTTTGATGTCATGGCACCTCTAAATTCAGATCCTAAATGGACAAAATATCCTGGAAGATACAAACTGTATTGCAACCATATAATGATGAAATTACTTATAACATTTTAGCCTAGAATCAATTGAAAATAGAAATGAACTATTTTTTAAAATAGCTTGCCCATTTAAAGTTGAAAGATTCTGATGAGATGTGGGGTTGGTTTCAGAGACGGGACTGAGGCTGGTCCCAGACTAAAATACCTGCTGAAGCTTATTTTCACTTGCAGAGACTCGCCTTGAATAACTCAAAGTTTTAGCGTGTTCTGAATTAAACTGTACCAGATGCGAGATGGTGATCCGAGCTCATGTGAGTCCAAGTTGATAAACTAATCCGTCAAAGAGGAAGTTTTAACCTCTGTTAGAGATGTGTGCAGGGGTGTATGAGCTATCTGGATGATGTAAATCAAGACCAGTATGCAGCACAGGTAAGGCACACCTGGATTAATCAGTTCATCCAGTAAGCAAAGACAGGAAATGAAGGAGTTCAGGAAGTAGTGGAGCTGTACATAGAGCTCACTGCCTTCCAAATGTAAAGTCATCATCAAAATTATTCATACCCTCCAATTAAAGAAAAGGCTAAATTCACAATAAGAATTAAAATTACAAGAAACTAAAAAAACGAATAATAAATAAAAATTGAAATAAAATATTGATTTTGAATTACGGTTGGAAATGATAATAAAGAACAATCAAAACTCCTTCTTTAATTGGAGGGTATGAATCATTTTGAGGACTGGAGCTGTCCACAGGGCAGTGGTCCTTTTTTTAAAGTACCCCTTGGAGATATATATTTTCAGCCAAGTACAGTAACCCTCTCTACCATAAAGTATTTTTGGTTGGTTAGATAATAATAATAACAACAACAATAATAACAATAAAAATAATAATAATAATAATTATCATTATTATTATAATTATTATTACTATTATTATTATTTGCCAAGACTCCGTTAAAAACAGAGGTAAATTTGAGTTAAATTTAAAAAAATAACAACAATAATAACAACACAACAGCACCTTGTCATTTGTGTCTGGTTTATTAATCTGGAAAAGTGCAAACTTTCAGTGGTAACTTTCAGAGCTCTCTTTGAAACTGAATAGACCGAAGACAAAGATAAACTAGGACATAAATGTAATCTTTTCAGATGGATTACTACTCTTCAACCATGACTCCAATGTTTGTGATGTCAACATGACAGTGATTGACAGGTGATAGTTTCAGTTTCATAAGTTTAAATTCAGTTTATGAACCTGAACTCAGATTTAGTGAAATCTTTATTAGATTATTTTTATTGAAGGAATATTTTTCATTTTTTGGAAAAAAGTTGTACGTGGGTATTAAAAACATTTTACGCACCCCCTGGAATGCCTCAAAGTACCCCCACAGGGGTACACGCACCCCCCACTGCAGATACAGCGCACTCAGTTCAATAAACATTAAAGGTTAATAAGAGTCACCCCCCTGTGGGGGGTGCTCCGGGAGTATGGGGTGCCGGACCCCCTTGTTCGAGCTGTCCGGTCCCTGTACGACCGGTGCCAGAGCTTGGTCCGCATTTCCGGCAGTAGGTCGGATCCATTCCCGGTGAGAGTTGGACTCCGCCAAGGCTGCCCTTTGTCACCGATCCTGTTCATAACCTTTATGGACAGGATTTCTAGGCGCAGCCGAGGTGTTGAGGGGATCCGGTTTGGTGGCCTCAGGATCGGGTCTCTGCTGTTTGCAGATGATGTGGTTCTGTTGGCGTCATCGGGCCGTGATCTCCGGCTCTCGCTGGAGCGATTTGCAGCCGAGTGTGACGCGGCCGGGATGAGAATCAGCACCTCCAAATCCGAGACCATGGTCCTCGCCCGGAAAAGGGTGGAATGTCCTCTCCGGGTCGGGAGTGAGATCCTGCCCCAGGTAGAGGAGTTCAAGTATCTCGGGATCTTGTTCACGAGTGAGGGAAAAATGGAGCGGGAGATGGACAGAAGGATCGGTGCGGCGTCTGCAGTGATGAAGACTCTGCATCGGTCCGTCGTGGTGAAGAAGGAGCTGAGCCAGAAGGCGAAGCTCTCGATTTACCGTCCATCTACGTTCCTACCCTCACTTATGGCCAGCTGTGGGTCATGACCGAAAGAACGAGATCGCGGGTACAAGCGGCGGAAATGAGTTTCCTCCGCAGGGGGGCCGGGCTCTCCCTTAGAGATGGGGGAGGAGCTCGGTCATTCGGGAGGGGCTCAAAGTAGAGCCGCTGCTCCTCCGTATAGAGAGGAGCCAGATGAGGAGGCTCGGGCATCTGGTCAGGATGCCTCCTGGACGCCTCCCTGGTGATCCAGGCACGTCCCACCGGGACCAGACCCCGGGGGAGACCCAGGACACGCTGGAGGGACTACGTCTCCCGGCTGGCCTGGGAACGCCTCGGGATCCCCCCGGATGAGCTGGTGGATGTGGCCGGGGAGAGGGAAGTCTGGGCTTCCCTGCTTAGGCAGCTGCCCCCGCGACCCGATCCCGGATAAGCGGAAGAAGACGGTACGGTACGGTAAGAGTCACAGAGTAATTAACTTTTTATAAGGAGAAAGGAACAAACCCTCGTCTCTATGAACACACATTTCCACCTGTAACAGGTCTTTCTGGATCTGCAGGGACCTGGATGAATCTGCAGGGACCTGAATGAATCTGCAGGGACCTGAATGAATCTGCAGAGACCTGGATGAATCTGCAGGGACCTGGATGAATCTGCAGGGACCTGGATGAATCTGCAGGGACCTGAATGAATCTGCAGAGACCTGGATGAATCTGCAGGGACCTGAATGAATCTGCAGAGACCTGGATGAATCTGCAGGGATCTGGATGAATCTGCAGAGACCTGGATGAATCTGCAGGGACCTGGATGAATCTGCAGAGACCTGAATGAATCTGCAGGGACCTGAATGAAACTGCAGGGACCTGGATGAATCTGCAGAGACCTGGATGAATCTGCAGGGACCTGGATGAATCTGCAGAGACCTGGATGAATCTGCAGGGACCTGGATGAATCTGCAGAGACCTGGATGAATCTGCAGGGACCTGAATGAATCTGCAGGGACCTGGATGAATCTGCAGAGACCTGGATGAATCTGCAGGGACCTGAATGAATCTGCAGGGACCTGAATGAATCTGCAGGGACCTGAATGAAACTGCAGGGACCTGAATGAATCTGCAGGGACCTGAATGAAACTGCAGGGACCTGAATGAATCTGCAGGGACCTGGATGAATCTGCAGGGACCTGGATGAATCTGCAGGGACCTGAATGAAACTGCAGGGACCTGAATGAATCTGCAGGGACCTGAATGAAACTGCAGGGACCTGGATGAATCTGCAGAGACCTGGATGAATCTGCAGGGACCTGAATGAATCTGCAGGGACCTGGATGAATCTGCAGAGACCTGGATGAATCTGCAGGGACCTGAATGAAACTGCAGGGACCTGAATGAAACTGCAGGGACCTGAATGAATCTGCAGGGACCTGAATGAAACTGCAGGGACCTGAATGAATCTGCAGGGACCTGGATGAATCTGCAGGGACCTGGATGAATCTGCAGGGACCTGAATGAAACTGCAGGGACCTGAATGAATCTGCAGGGACCTGAATGAAACTGCAGGGACCTGGATGAATCTGCAGGGATCTGGATGAAACTGCAGGGACCTGGATGAATCTGCAGGTCTTTCTGAATCTGCAGGGACCTGGATGAAACTGCAGGGACCTGGATGAAACTGCAGGGACCTGGATGAATCTGCAGGGACCTGAATGAAACTGCAGGGACCTGAATGAATCTGCAGAGACCTGGATTATTCTGCAGGGACCTGGATGAAACTGCAGAGACCTGGATGAAACTGCAGAGACCTGGATGAATCTGCAGGGACCTGGATTATTCTGCAGGGATCTGGATGAATCTGCAGAGACCTGGATGAATCTGCAGGGACCTGGATTATTCTGCAGGGACCTGGATTATTCTGCAGGGACCTGGATGAATCTGCAGGGACCTGGATGAATCTGCAGGGACCTGGATTATTCTGCAGGGACCTGGATGAAACTGCAGAGACCTGGATGAAACTGCAGGGACCTGGATGAAACTGCAGGGACCTGGATGAATCTGCAGAGACCTGGATTATTCTGCAGGGATCTGGATGAATCTGCAGAGACCTGGATGAATCTGCAGGGACCTGGATTATTCTGCAGAGACCTGGATGAACCTGCAGTGACCTGGATGAAACTGCAGGGACCTGGATGAATCTGCAGGGACCTGGATTATTCTGCAGGGATCTGGATGAATCTGCAGAGACCTGGATGAATCTGCAGGGACCTGGATTATTCTGCAGGGACCTGGATTATTCTGCAGGGACCTGGATGAATCTGCAGGGACCTGGATGAATCTGCAGGGACCTGGATTATTCTGCAGGGACCTGGATGAAACTGCAGTGACCTGGATGAAACTGCAGGGACCTGGATGAAACTGCAGGGACCTGGATGAATCTGCAGAGACCTGGATGAATCTGCAGAGACCTGGATGAATCTGCAGGGACCTGGATTATTCTGCAGAGACCTGGATGAACCTGCAGTGACCTGGATGAAACTGCAGGGACCTGGATGAATCTGCAGGGACCTGAATAAATCTGCAGGGACCTGGATGAATCTGCAGGGACCTGGATTAATCTGCAGGGACCTGAATGAATCTGCAGGGACCTGAATGAATCTGCAGGGACCTGGATGAATCTGCAGGGACCTGAATGAATCTGCAGGGACCTGGATGAATCTGCAGGGACCTGAATGGATCTGCAGGGACCTGGATTATTCTGCGGGGACCTGAATGAATCTGCAGGGACCTGAATGAATCTGCAGGGACCTAAATGAATCTGCAGGGACCTGAATGAATCTGCAGGGACCTGAATGAATCTGCAGGGACCTGGATGAATCTGCAGAGAACTGGATGAATCTGCAGGGACCTGGATGAATCTGCAGGGACCTGAATGAATCTGCAGGGACCTGAATGAATCTGCAGGGACCTGAATGAATCTGCAGGTCTTTCTGAATCTGCAGGGACCTGGATGAATCTGCAGGGACCTGAATGAATCTGCAGGGACCTGGATGAATCTGCAGGGACCTGGATGAATCTGCAGGGACCTGAATGAATCTGCAGGGACCTGAATGAATCTGCAGGGACCTGGATGAATCTGCAGGGACCTGGATGAAACTGCAGGGACCTGGATTATTCTGCAGGGACCTGAATGAATCTGCAGAGACCTGGATGAATCTGCAGGGACCTGGATGAATCTGCAGGGACCTGGATGAATCTGCAGGGACCTGGATGAATCTGCAGGTCTTTCTGAATCTGCAGGGACCTGGATGAAACTGCAGGGACCTGGATGAATCTGCAGGGACCTGAATGAATCTGCAGGGACCTGGATGAATCTGGAGGTCCTGATCCACTGATGCCACAGTCAGCCTGCCCTCTATGCCGTTTCAACCTGGTTACAACAGTCTGTTTCTCTTGTACATCATTTTCAGAGATTAACAGTAGATGGTAAGCTGCTGAAAAAGTGGTTATCTTACACCCCCATGTGGACTGAAGATGAACTTGAAGACATGTGCAGAGCTCATGGCAGGCTGAGTTTCCCTGCTTTCCTGAAGGCAGAGATGACTCTGCACTCCTGCAGCATATCACAGGGTGCTACACTTAGATGTTGACAACCAGGTCGTGCTTGACTTTCATGGAGGAGCAATTGTTATTTAGGAAGTTAATGAGGTCTTTTACGGAGTCATGCTCAGAATGTGCATGTTCTCTTAGAACATGTCACACATGTTCTCTTGGAACATGTGTTACACATGTTGATGTGAGCGGTTTCCTCGTGTTTCCACTCGCTCACACATAAGAGGGCCGTCTGCTGTGTCTGCTACCATCCAGACCTTTTGTATGCAGAAGACTGTGATTCATGCCTGGCTGTGATTGGTTCCACCAGGAAACGCCTTCCACTTCTGGCATCTGATTGGCCCATCTTCCAGCCCCTGAGCCAATCACTGCTGCCACTGCCACATTCCTGCTATAAATCGCCTGTCATCCCATCATCCAGCAGCAGCTGTGTCCGTGTGCTGGACGGCTCGTCCGACTGACTGTGTGCAGACCCCCCACATTTAGCTCCAGAGTAAACTCCAGATTTAACTCCAGATCAAACTCCAGAGTAAACTACAGATTTAACTCCAGATCAAACTCCAGATAAAATAACAGATTAAACTCCAGATTTGACTCCAGAGTAAACTACAGAGTAAACTACAGATTTAACTACAGATTTAACTCCAGATCAAACTCCAGAGTAAACTACAGATTTAACTCCAGAATAAACTCCAGATGAAATTACAGATTTAACTACAGATTAAATTACAGAGTAAAGTACAGATTTAACTACAGAATAAACTCCAGATAAAATTACAGATGTAACTCCAGATTTAACTACAGAGTAAACTACAGATTTAAATCCAGAATAAACTCCAGATTAAATTACAGAGTAAACTACAGATTTAACTCCAGATTTGTCTTCAGATTAAACTCCAGAAGAAATTACAGATTAAACTCCAGAATAAACTCCAGATAAAATTACAGACCCTTATTAAAATGACCAGACCCTGCAGCGCACCGTGAAAGCAGCTGGGGAGATTGTCGGCGTCCCCCTCCCCTCTCTATTGGACATCTACCAGTCCTGCCTCACTTGCAAAGCCACCAGGATCGCAGGTGACCCCACCCACCCCGCCCACAGTGTCTTCACCCTGCTGCAGTCAGGGAGGAGGCTGCAGAGTCTCTGGGCCAGAAATTGACAGGATGGTATAGTATAGCGGTGGTGTAGTAAAGATGTGGTATAGTATAGCGGTGGTGTAGTATAGCTGTGGTGTAGTACAGATGTGGTATAGTATAGCGGTGGTGTAGTATAGGGTGGTATAGTATAGCAGTGGTGTAGTATAGCGGTGGTGTAATATAGGGTGGTATAGTATAGCGGTGGTGTAGTATAGGGTGGTATAGTATAGCAATGGTGTAGTATAGCGGTGGTGTAGTATAGGGTGGTATAGTATAGCGGTGGTGTAGTATAGGGTGGTATAGTATAGCGGTGGTGTAGTATAGCGGTGGTGTAGTATAGGGTGGTATAGTATAGCAGTGGTGTAGTATAGCGGTGGTGTAGTATAGGGTGGTATAGTATAGCGGTGGTGTAGTATAGCGGTGGTGTAGTATAGCGGTGGTGTAGTATAGCTGTGGTGTAGTACAGATGTGGTATAGTATAGCGGTGGTGTAGTATAGCGGTGGTGTAGTATAGGGTGGTATAGTATAGCGGTGGTATAGTATAGCGGTGGTGTAGTATAGGGTGGTATAGTATAGCGGTGGTGTAGTATAGGGTGGTATAGTATAGCGGTGGTATAGTATAGCGGTGGTATAGTATAGCGGTGGTGTAGTATAGGGTGGTATAGTATAGCAGTGGTGTAGTACAGCGGTGGTGTAGTATAGGGTGGTATAGTATAGCTGTGGTGTAGTATAGCTGTGGTGTAGTATAGGGTGGTATAGTATAGCGGTGGTGTAGTATAGCGGTGGTGTAGTATAGCTGTGGTGTAGTATAGCTGTGGTGTAGTACAGATGTGGTATAGTATAGCGGTGGTGTAGTATAGGGGTGGTGTAGTATAGGAGTGGTGTAGTATAGCGGTGGTGTAGTATAGCTGTGGTGTAGTACAGATGTAGTATAGTATAGCGGTGGTGTAGTATAGCTGTGGTGTAGTACAGATGTGGTGTAGTATAGCGGTGGTGTAGTATAGGGTGGTGTAGTATAGCTGTGGTGTAGTACAGATGTGGTGTAGTATGGCGGTGGTGTAGTATAGCGGTGATGTAGTATAGCTGTGGTGTAGTACAGATGTGGTATAGTATAGCTGTGGTGTAGTATAGGGTGGTATAGTATAGCGGTGGTGTTTTATAGCGGTGGTGTAGTAGAGATGTGGTATAATAAAGGGGTGGTGTAGTATTGGGGTGGTGTAGTATAGGGTGGTATAGTATAGAGGTGGTGTAGTATAGCTGTGGTGTAGTACAGATGTGGTATAGTATAGCGGTGGTGTAGTATAGCTGTGGTGTAGTACAGATGTGGTGTAGTATTGCGGTGGTGTAGTATAGCTGTGGTGTAGTTCAGATGTGGTATAGTATAGCAGTGGTGTAGTATAGCTGTGGTGTAGTACAGATGTGGTATAGTATAGCGGTGGTGTAGTATAGCTGTGGTGTAGTACAGATGTGGTGTAGTATAGCTGTGGTGTAGTATAGCTGTGGTGTAGTGTAGTATGGTGTAGTATAGCTGTGGTGTAGTATAACTGTGGTGTAGTGTAGGATGGTGTAATATAGCTGTGGTGTAGTATAGCTGTGGTGTAGTGTAGGATGGTATAGTATAGCTGTGGTGTAGTATAGCTGTGGTGTAGTGTAGGATGGTGTAGTATAGCTGTGGTGTAGTATAGCTATGGTGTAGTATAGCTGTGGTGTAGTATAGCTGTGGTGTAGTGTAGGATGGTGTAGTATAGGTGTGGTGTAGTATAGCTGTGGTGTAGAGTAGGATGGTGTAGTATAGCAGTGGTGTAGTATAGGATGGTGTAGTATAGCAGTGTAGTGTAGGGTGGTGTAGTATAGGATGGTGTAGTATAGGCTGGCGTGTAGTGTAGGGTGGTGTAGTATAGCAGTGGTGTAGTGTAGGATGGTGTAGTATAGCTGTGGTGTAGTGTAGGATGGTGTAGTATAGGATGGTGTAGTATAGCTGTGGTGTTGTGTAGGATGGTGTAGTATAGGATGGTGTAGTATAGCAGTGGTGTAGTGTAGGGTGGTGTAGTATAGGATGGTGTAGTATAGCTGTGCGTGTAGTGTAGGGTGGTGTAGTATAGGTGTGGTGTAGTGTAGGGTGGTGTAGTGTAGGACGGTGTAGTATAGCTGTGGTGTAGTGTAGGATGGTGTAGTATAGGATGGTGTGGTATAGCAGTGGTGTAGTGTAGGGTGGTGTAGTATAGGATGGTGTAGTATAGGTGTGGTGTAGTGTAGGGTGGTGTAGTATAGGATGGTGTAGTATAGCTGTAGTGTAGTATAGGATGGTGTAGTATAGGATGGTGTAGTATAGCAGTGGTGTAGTGTAGGGTGGTGTAGTGTAGGATGGTGTAGTATAGGTGTGGTGTAGTGTAGGGTGGTGTAGTATAGGATGGTGTAGTATAGCTGGTGTGTAGTGTAGGGGTGGTGTAGTATAGCAGTGGTGTAGTGCAGGGGTGGTGTAGTGTAGGACGGTGTAGTATAGCTGTGGTGTAGTGTAGGGTGGTGTAGTATAGCAGTGGTGTAGTGCAGGGTGGTGTAGTGTAGGATGGTGTAGTATAGCTGTGGTGTAGTGTAGGATGGTGTAGTATAGGATGGTGTAGTATAGCTGTGGTGTAGTGTAGGATGGTGTAGTATAGCTGTGGTGTAGTATAGGCTGTGGTGTAGTATAGCTGTGGTGTAGTGTAGGATGGTGTAGTATAGGATGGTGTAGTATAGCTGTGGTGTAGTGTAGGATGGTGTAGTATAGGTGTGGTGTAGTATAGCTGTGGTGTAGTATAGCTGTGGTGTAGTGTAGGATGGTGTAGTATAGGTGTGGTGTAGTATAGCTGTGGTGTAGTGTAGGATGGTGTAGTATATGTGTGGTGTAGTATAGCTGTGGTGTAGTGTAGGATGGTGTAGTATAGGTGTGGTGTAGTATAGCTGTGGTGTAGTGTAGGATGGTGTAGTATAGGTGTGGTGTAGTATAGCTGTGGTGTAGTGTAGGATGGTGTAGTATGGGATGGTGTAGTATAGCTGTGGTGTAGTGTAGGATGTTGTAGTATAGGATGGTGTAGTATAGCAGTGGTGTAGTGTAGGGTGGTGTAGTATAGCTGCGGTGTATTGTAGGATGGTGTAGTATAGCTGTGGTGTATTGTAGGATGGTGTAGTATAGCTGTGGTGTATTGTAGGATGGTGTAGTATAGCAGTGGTGTAGTGTAGGATGGTGTAGTATAGCTGTGGTGTATTGTAGGATGGTGTAGTATAGCTGTGGTGTAGTGTAGGATGGTGTAGTATATGTGTGGTGTAGTATAGCTGTGGTGTAGTGTAGGATGGTGTAGTATGGGATGGTGTAGTATAGCTGTGGTGTAGTGTAGGATGGTGTAGTATAGCTGTGGTGTAGTGTAGGATGGTGTAGTATATGTGTGGTGTAGTATAGCTGTGGTGTAGTGTAGGATGGTGTAGTATGGGATGGTGTAGTATAGCTGTGGTGTAGTGTAGGATGGTGTAGTATAGCTGTGGTGTAGTGTAGGATGGTGTAGTATAGCTGTGGTGTAGTGTAGGATGGTGTAGTATAGGATGGTGTAGTATAGCAGTGGTGTAGCGTAGGGTGGTGTAGTATAGGATGGTGTAGTATAGCTGTGGTGTAGTGTAGGATGGTGTAGTATAGGATGGTGTAGTATAGCAGTGGTGTAGTCTAGGGTGGTGTAGTGTAGGATGGTGTAGTATAGGATGGTGTAGTATAGCAGTGGTGTAGTCTAGGGTGGTGTAGTGTAGGATGGTGTAGTATAGGATGGTGTAGTATAGCAGTGGTGTAGTGTAGGATGGTGTAGTATAGCAGTGGTGTAGTGTAGGACGGTGTAGTATAGCAGTGGTGTAGTATAGGTTTGGTCTAGTGTAGGGTGGTGTAGTGTAGGACGGTGTAGTATCGGTGTAGTGTCTTCTGTATTCTCAGCTGCATGTATCTCCATGTCACTATCCTCAGAGTTGGTGCGCACAGATAAAGCTGATCTGCAGATCTGCACCGTATAACTGTTGTGATTCTCGGGTGTAGGTTGTTGGCTACTGCGAGCCAGCTGTGTTCTATTTGCACATTTCCACTGACGAGTGTTGCGTTGCCCTTAACAGTCTGTCCATGCGTAAATATAAAGAATTCATTCTTTTTGGGCACCTAAGTAGGTGTTGTACTTTCATTTTCAAAACAGAGCGTACCCCACATTTAATCATTTTTGGCAGGCTGTCATGGTTGTTGGCAAAGCTTCAAAGTGCAGTGGATGAAGTCGTTTCACACGGACAATGTCAAATACGGATTAAAGGAGGTTTTAATGCGCGATGCAGTCTAGAAGGAGTTCCTCCCGGAAGTGCATTAAGGCAACCTTTACCGATGTTGCATCGTTGCACTATGAAATACAAGATAATCAAAATAAGATAGTATTCCAATCTCCACAATTTCAATGAAAACTCCAACCAATCCTTGCAGAGGGACCCACGCCTAGGATTGGCCGAGGGACCTGCCTGTCAGATATTTGCCTCCACATTAGTAGGAGGGAGGAATGGGGGGTGTGGCGGGGGGGTCTTAGGATTGATTGTTGATATTCAAATAATTTTGCTGTGCTTTCTGAAATACAAGATCGGTAAGGGTTGCTTTAAATCCGTATAAAGCGCAGATCCGAGCTTCCACTTATACCAGTGGTGTCCAAAGTCGGTCCTCCAGGGCCGCCGTCCTGCAGTTTTCCACGCCGCCGTGCACCAGCACAGCTGACTCAAGTTAAATGACTCTAAAAGTCGAGGAATTTGAGTCAGGGAGACGTGGAAAACCTGCAGGGTTGTTGCCCTTGAGGACCGGAGCTGGACCCCCCCAACTTATACCATGGTCCCACAGAGTAAACATTTTATGACAAATGTTTTCATTTTTACTAAACTTGCTAAATATGTTTAACTATAGGAAGTATTCTATACTTGCAGCAGGTTTAAGCGTTGCTATGGTGATATCATTCCGTGTATGACAGCGATTTAACTTGCTGTGCATATATGCAGAGACCAGTTTACATAATTCTCACTGATCATGGTGTAAAATATCTTATAAGGGATATTGTGTGACTTTTGGCCACTTGAGGGCACTAAACCCACAACTTTCCACAGGCCACAACTGCACCGTCACCAAATTTAACCGTCTCCCTTTATGTTTTGAAATTGTTTTTGCAGACCAGGTGATCTGAAGTCATTGAGTCACTTGTAAAGACTTTGAATTAAATGCTAAATAAAGCCAGTAGATAATAGATATGTTATTTCTTTGATATTTACATTAAATAGAGGAAATTCATTTCTTGCTGCAAAAGTGAGTGCATGTGATTGTGAGAGTGGTTAAACAGAAATATTAAAAATAAAACAAGAAAACAAACATGATGAGGCTCCAAATCTAACATTTTATTGAGCAACGCTTTGATTCAATCACTGCAATCAGGTGTTTCTGTAACGTCCAATCAGACGTCTGCACCTGCTGACAGGTATGTTGCTCCACTGTTCAAGGGAAAGGTGCTCTGATGTGTCTGGGACAGTTTCATTTGGTTTTTTCAAATTATTATTTTTAACCAAAATTTTAAAGAAATATTTTAGTTCACTAAATTGTAATTTTGTAAATTGTTATTACAAGTTTTGTTAGTTTCTTTTGTGAATTTTCTCTTTTCTTTAAAGGGACATTGTGCAACATTTGTATTCGGCAGCAGCTCATTTGTACTTTTCATGCTGCATTCAGGTGAAACCGGGCAGACGGACGACAGCGCTGCATGTAAAGGCATAACCAGCCTCTGTGTGATTCGTGGTCTGTCAGTTACAGAGACTTCAGTCCACATCTGATCTGTTGTCATGGCGATGTCGTATTGTTTCCCTGACCCATGTTTTACCGTCTTTCTCTCGGCTTCTGTGATTAAAATGACATGTTTTGTTACTGACGGCCGTCTGCCCGACTGCACGTGAACGCAGCATCAGTGTAACGCTGGTTCCTCCTCACTGATGCACCTGAAGGCAGCATCAGTGTGACGCTGGTTCCTCCTCACTGATGCACCTGAAGGCAGCATCAGTGTAACGCTGGTTCCTCCTCACTGATGCACCTGAACGCAGCATCAGAGTAACGCTGGTTCCTCCTCACTGATGCACCTGAAGGCAGCATCAGTGTGACGCTGGTTCCTCCTCACTGATGCACCTGAAGGCAGCATCAGTGTAACGCTGATTCCTCCTCACTGATGCACCTGAAGGCAGCATCAGTGTAACGCTGGGTCCTCCTCACTGATGCACCTGAAGGCAGCATCAGTGTAACGCTGGTTTCTCCTCACTGATGCACCTGAACGCAGCATCAGTGTAACGCTGGTTCCTCCTCACTGATGCACCTGAAGGCAGCATCAGTGTAACGCTGGTTCCTCCTCACTGATGCACCTGAAGGCAGCATCAGTGTAACGCTGGTTCCTCCTCACTGATGCACCTGAAGGCAGCATCAGTGTAACGCTGGTTCCTCCTCACTGATGCACCTGAAGGCAGCATCAGTGTAACGCTGGTTCCTCCTCACTGATGCACCTGAAGGCAGCATCAGTGTAACGCTGGTTCCTCCTCACTGATGCACCTGAAGGCAGCATCAGTGTAACGCTGGTTCCTCCTCACTGATGCACCTGAAGGCAGCATCAGTGTAACGCTGATTCCTCCTCACTGATGCACCTGAAGGCAGCATCAGTGTAACGCTGGTTCCTCCTCACTGATGCACCTGAAGGCAGCATCAGTGTAACGCTGGTTCCTCCTCACTGCACCTCGAACTGAGCCGACAGATCCGGTGTCTCCGGTGAGTTTCTGTGGTTTCCTGCTGTCACGCTTCTACTGAACGTAAAAACATGGCGATACGACATGGTAGCCCCCACCGAGCCGACCCGCTCCATGTAGATATGAATGATACGAACGGCAAATTCAGAGCTCACAGGAGCGCTTCAGTTTGTTTATGGGAGAGATTACTGATTAATGGAAAAATACTTTTGAACCAAATATTCAGTTTTTGTGAATAAATAACAGGAGAACTTACAGAATGTCCCTTTAATTGGAAGGTATGAATACATTTGAGGACAACTGTGTACATATAGATATATATACATATATATCTATAAACACTCCTCACAAAAAGTTAGGCATATTTGGCTTTTTGTATGATGTCAGAATGAATCTAAAGTCCACTTCAACCTTTCCAGGTGAACTGAATTAAACTTTCTCTAAACTTTTCAATGCACATGAACATTGTTCAATGGTTAAATATTTATTCTGCATCATTCTGTTCTCCAAAAACCGAAAGTTGAATATCCCTAACTTTTTGTGAGTAGCGTACATGAAGAGTTCATTTGCAAAAACAGAAACACTATTGTGGAAAAACGGAGTTAACTGCATTTTGTTGCTGTCGGGTACAAACCTCCTATCTCCATTTTACATCATTAACACCCTCTAATTCATGTGAGTGTGATTTGGTGAAAATATTCAAAAAGTTAAGTCATATACAGTATATACATACATACATATACAGGTGTGTGAAAAAGTGTTTGACTCCTTCCTGTTTTTTTTCCTTTCTTTTTTTTTGCATGTTTGTCACTTAAATGTTTCAGATCATCAAAGTAAACAAAATGCAGTTTTTAAATTTAGATTTTTATTAGTAAGGGGGAAAAAAAATCCAAACCTCCATTGTCCTGTGTGAAAAAGTGATCCCCCCCTGTTAAAACATAAATTAACTGTGGTTTATCATCTTTGGAAAGCTGAGTTCAGCTTCTCTATCCACATCCAGGCCTGATTACTGCCACACCTGTTCTCCATCAGAAATCCCTTAAATAGGACCTGCCTGACAAAGTGAAGTAGACCAAAAGATCCTCCAAAGCTAGACATCATGCTGCCATCCAAAGAAATTCAGGAACAAATGAGAAACAAAGTCATTGAGATCTATCAGTCTGGAAAAGGTTCCAAAGCCATTTCTAAAGCTTTGGGACTCCAGAGAACCACAGTGAGAACCATTATCCACAAATGGTGAAAACATGGAACAGTGGTGAACCTTCCCAGGAGGGGCCGGCCCTCCAACCATCAACAGCCCTGCAGAAGCAGTGTGCTGTGTGCATAGATGGGTTTCCTGTGATAGACCACAGTTCATTTATGTTTTAAGAGGGGGGCAATCACTTTTTCACACAGGGCCATGAAGGTTTGGACCCCCCCCCCCCCACTAAAAATAAACATCTTCATTTAAAAACTGCATTTTCTGTTTACTTGTGTTTTCTTTGACTCACATTTAAATTTCTTTGATGATCTGAAACATTTAAAGGTTGAATATGGAACATTTTTATTAAAAGCTATATTTTTAAAAAAATAATACCTCCACAGGTCGTTTGGGGGTGTACAGAATGAAAGTACAACATTTCCCAGAAAAATTATATTTAGCCTAAAAATAATTATAAAATAAATTTTGACGGGTTCGATAATGGCATTTTATTTACGTCTATAAGCCAATACACGCCGCCATTGCAGGTTGCCAAATACGATCTCTGTGTGGAAACAATATTTCGGTCATAGTCAGGCCTGTGCAGGGAAAAACCGTGGAGACGACGAGTGAAGCAGCTGCTTCAGAGCCCTGGAGATGTTGTTATCTGTTTCTGAGGAGGAGTGACCTGAGAAGAGCAAAACCTGGAGTAAATTTAGGTGAAGACTTCACTAAATGGACCCACATAAACGTTTTCCACGGAGTCAAAACACAGAAATGGCGACTTTCCTCCTGGATCGGTAAGCTAGCTTGTTTGCTAACATGGCTAACGTTAGCTGTCAGTTATAAACTCCTCTGCGTTACTTGTTGGACATGCTGCAGACTGTTGGACATGCTGCAGACTGTTGGACATGCTGCAGACTGTTGGACATGCTGCAGACTGTTGGTCACTTGCGTATCGGCAGATTCTGGCATCCCAGCGGCTGGAGTTGTTTTTCTGCCGTTGCAACTACAACCTAGACACACGTGATGTCGCTGTTCTGTCCGCATTCCATATTCAACCTTTAAGTGTGACAAACATGCAAAAAAGTCAGAAATCAGGAAGGAGGCAAAAACTTTTGCACACAGCTGTATATTTAAGTTCCATGTTGAAGGCCGACCTCCACTTAAGTAAATTTCAGATTTATTCCCGATAATTTCCGTTAACTCCCACCAACGCTACTCTGAGTTTAACCACAGGACAAGTCCTTCACAAACGCTGCAGCCATCACGACAAAAACAAAAACATTTAGACTTATGAGAGGCTCATGTCCTCTTCCCCACATAAAGAATCCTAGTTATTATTATAAAAGTATCCCATAATAACCCGCACTGGTCGGCCACAGCCTCTCGTGTACCGTTGGGCTTTTCCCGCGCTGCCATCTTTAAGCATTTCCCTGTCGGTGGTCGGGGAGGGGGGTCTCGCCCGTGTGCTTTTTCTTGTGGGTATTCAGGTTGGAGATGCAGATGAAAGTCTTCCCACATGTCTGACAGGAGAACGGCCGCTCGCCTGTGTGAGTTCTCATGTGGACGGTCATGTAATGGCTTGAGGAGAAGCGTTTTCCACAGGTGTGACAGGGGTAGGGTTTCTTACCCGAGTGGCTTTTCATGTGACCGCTCAGATAACCCTGGGAGATGAAACTTTTCCCGCAGGCATCGCAGGTGAAAGGCTTTTCACCCGCATGGATTTTGGTGTGAGTCGTCAAATGATGATGCCGAGTGAAACTTTTCCCACACGTTTGGCAGGAATACGGCCGCTCGCCTGTGTGGGTTCTCATGTGGTAGGTCAGACTCCGGTTTTCACAGAAACTTTTCCCACATATCTGACAGGAAAACGGCCGCTCGCCTGTGTGGATCCTCATGTGGTAGGTCAGACTGCGGTTTTCAGAGAAACTCCGGCCGCATGTTTTACAGGAATATGGCTTCTGACCGGTGTGGATCCGAACGTGGGCCTCTAACTTACTTCGTCTTGTGAAATGTTTGCCACATGTTCTGCAGGGAAAGGCTTTCTGGGTTCTTTGCATCACGAGCGCGTATGTTTGTGTGAAAGCTTTCCCGCTAACGTCTGAATTGTGGGACTTTTGGGCCGGACGGAGACTCTCGGACCCCGCAGAGTTTCCTCCATCACTGCTGGGACTTCCGTCACCGTCACCTCCGTTTCTGTGAGGTTCATTTCCCGGCTCCGACTCTTCGTTTGCAGCTGATCCCGAGTCTTCGTGGATGCTTCCTTCAGATTCCTCCGTCACATCTGAAGCAGAGGGAAGCTGGTCCCTGCTGGGTTCTGGTTTACTGGGGTCCCCGTTCTCATGAGTAAAGCTCTCCGCCTCCTCTTTAAGTGCAGGCTGATCTTCCTGTGGAGCGGTACACGTTTCCTCCTGCTCCTCCTTTATCTGCGGAGGTTCTGCTTCTTCGTGGTTCTGGTTCCAGAGCTCCTGGTCAGGGAGAGCCACCTTCTCCTCACGGATATCATGCTGTGGGAGGTCTGGAAGGACAATAGGACACGAGTTTATTCGTGAGATCATAAAAGTAAACTCTTAGAGGTTGCACCATGAACGGGGCTCTGCGGCATGAGCAGGGCGTTCATGCATTTACTGCACAGCTGAACCATTAATCGCTTTTGCGACAAAATTTCAATCATGCGATTTTCCCACTAGGGTTGCACGGTATACTGGTACCAGTACAGGACCGCAACACTAAAGCATTAAAAACGGTACTGTACCAGCTTTTTCAAAGAAACTGTACTTTAAAAAATAAAAACGCAGGTAAATTGGAGCCTGTCTCTTTAAGCGCAGCTACGCCAGTAAGTGTGACGTAGTTAATGATGGGGGGCTCTAAGCCAGTGATTCCCAACCCTGGTCCTCAAGGCACACTATCCTGAAGACCTTCCATTTTACCCTGCTAGGACACAGCTGATTCAAATCAAACGGATCTCTGATGAGATCTGCTCCCGTCTGCTTCTGACCCATTAATGTGAGTCAGCTGTGTTTCTACAGGGAACATGGAGAGTCTTCAGGATAGTGTGCCTCCAGGACCAGGAATCACTGCTCTAAGTGAAGCGACTTTACTGCGGAGGAGACGTCAGGTAGCAGACAGGCTGGTTCATGGCGAGTGGACGCTGCCGCGGATACCTGAAGTTTGAAGTGTTGCCTCCGTTAGCAGACGGACTTCGTAGCATCGCTTTCACTGCGGTGCTTCAGTGTTCAACGGCTCGCCTTTGCCATTAACTTTGAATCCGTAATACTTCTAAACTGTACTACGAGCTACAGATGCACGATATTGGAGTTTTGGCCGATATCCGATATGCCGATATTTTAAAACTCAGGTGGTCGATAACCAATATCGATACCAATATTAAAGCTGAAAAAAGCTTTCATAGCAAATAGCAGTTTTGTTATCCGTTTCCGACACTTTGGGATGGAAAAAAATGTCAATACTCTGAAATATTGCAATATTTTCATATGCCAATATCATATCAGTATTTAAAAACACGGTATTGATCTATTTTACTTACAAATCTTGCAAGATTTCATCGTTCTGTTACAAAAACTCACTATATTTCATGAATTCTCATGAGATTTCATAACAGAATGATGAAATATCGCAAGATTTCGTTAGTAAAATAGATCAATACCGCGTTTTTTTTAAATGTCAATATGATATCAGTAAATGAAAATATTGCAATATTTCAGTGTATCGATTTTTTTCTCCACCCCTTGACTTTAGAAGTTTTAAAGTCTGTAAAAAAAAAAGAAGTTTTTGAAGATTAAATATTAAATATCGATTAAATATCGGTTGAATATCGGTGGAGTGGCCAACATCCGATACTCAGTTTTAAGGCCGATATAGGCCGATACCAATAGGGGGCTGATTATATCGTGCATCCCTACTACGAGCCCCTACTTTATCAACAAGAGCTTTTCCAAAGCCGTCATCTTTTCTTTTTCCTCTAAAGGACGATTACGCGGACTTGCTCCATGACTTCAGTCAGGAACAACGGGCGCTGATGTTGTTCAGTTATGTCAAAGTGAAAAGCACAAAACCTCTTCCAGCCCAGTAGAAACCTACAGAAGCTACATTACACACATCAACCAGTAATAGATGCATTTTTAATTTTCTTCAGTTATTACACTCCTAAAATGTTTAAATAAGTTCCAGAGATGAAGTGACTGATGTAATAATGAAGTCAGCCACACAAACATGATTTTATAGGCATTACCTCATACCCGTTTAATGTTTCATTTCATAAACTATTGAGACACATTCAATAAATTAATATTCTGAAACACATTTAGATAGTTATATGATGTTTCATGTATAGATTGATTTTAATTTTAATTTAGCATTGCTTTATATTACTGGTTCTCTGTGTTCTGAAGGATTAAAGATTTTACGTCTTTATTTGATTATTTTAAAATAAAGACTTTGGGAACAATAACACACATAAAGGAAATATTGAGTTTGGTTTACCTTTTTACAAAAAGTATCGAAAAGTACCAAAAGGTACCGAAAAGTATTGAAATGGTATCGTATCAAAACAGAAATTTGGTATCGTGAGAACCCGGTTTCCCACATCATCTGGTCACGTGAAGCTGGAGAACGCACGTGTTCACCCTGAAGTTACAGAGCAACGGCGTCAGGCTCAGAATGTTACTGAACCTGACGCTTCAGCAGATATCTGAGGTCCCGTTCACACCAGGGCTGTTCGGTCCACTTCAACCGGACCAGAATTCCTTTCCTCTGATTGTCCGCTTCGTTTGGGCAGGTGTGAAAGCTCATCCGAACTCCGGTGCGGACCAAACAGGCAGACTCTGGTCCGCCTGAAAACGTGGGTCTCGCTTCACTTGCAAACGGACTGTGGGACTATCCAGCATGGACGTCCAGCGCACAAGGGATGTAACGATAACCGGTAAAATGGTTAACCATGATAAAATTCCCAACGATTAGTTTCAAATTTTAATGATCGTTAAAACCGTGACTGATTTCTGCACTTTGAAAAACTCCTTGTGGTGCTGCAGGGTTAGCAGTCGCAGTTTGCAGTGTTTGATTTATGAAAACAGGGCGGACGACAACGAAGGCGTTTTTCACCCTTTAATAAGGACAAAGTAGACTTTCACACCCATTTTGGATGTTTTTAAAGATGCTGGGGGGGTTAATTCTATAATACTGTGATAAAAATGATAACCGTGATCATTTTGGTCACAATAACCGTGATATTAAATTTTCATACCGTTACATCTCTACAGCGCACCTAATGGAAGTGACGTTTGCCGACCGCAATAAAGCAGAAGAAGAAGAAGTAGGAGGAAGTGGTAGATGATCGTTTGGGTTGGAGGCAAAACAAAGCAAACAGCGCGTTTTAGAAGAAGCTGAAGTCAAAACAACAACAATAAACAAGTGGAAAACGTGTAGACAGAGACGGAGCGGCCTGATAAGAAGCAGAAAGATCTCCACTTTCATCACAAAGCCCGTCTTTCTTCTTCTTCCTGCTTCTTCATCATCATCAGTGGTTGTATTGGGGAGCGTCGCCCCCTGGCGGGCAGTTGTTTATTTACGGTGGTTTAACCAGGCGGTTTGGTCCGCTTCAGTAAATGCAGTTTGAACCGACCGAAGCAAAGAAAGGTTCATTTTTCAGAAACCCCCACCCAATCAGACCGAGGTCCCGGAGTATCCTGGAGTAAATGCACCCTTAGTTCCGCAGAAAAACAGCACGTCAGCTGTGGGACTATTCTGGTCTCCGTGAAAATGGCAAAGAACAGCATCAGGTGCCGAACTTGCCCGGCAAACATTGCTACGTCATTGCTAACATTGCTACACAACGAACTTGTTTCAACATTGAAAGCATCATCGGAGAGCAGGCCTTCCCCCCCAGCGCCGGCCACACAGCCGACTTCTCATCCAGCCAGCTACGCGTTTATAACCGGTACCGGAGCCGTCGGGCTCTGGCCGGGATGGGACTCTGCGTAATGACGTATGACGTAAGCGTGCTGCGGTGCATGCAGCCATAACGTTGCTTCCATGCTCAGGCTTCCCCACCGTGGTGTCCCTACTTTTCCCACCATGATGCTGAGGAGCATCTGTGGTGAAATTATCTCCAACTCGTTCGTTTCACTTCCAGACTCCGCGGCCCCGTCACAGTGGTATCGTTGGGCTCTAGCCCGTGCCTCGCATATTTATGCTAGGCATGTAATGATATAAAACTTCTATGTCACGGTTATTGTGACCAAAGTGATCACAGTTACCGATATTATGGCGGTATTGGTGAAATCTGCTCAAAATGTTCAAAAGGTTCTGATACACACACTAAAATCGTTTCACCAAGTTTCAATAAAACAAAAGTAACAAGCAGGATGGACCTCCTGTTGGTAAAACACGTAGACATCAAACATAGAAATGTGCATTAAAGATGCATCTATGACCAGAAGAGGTTCATCGCTTTATGCAATATTGTAGATCAGAACCAAGAATCCTTTTCCTTCACATCCAGAGCTCCAGACCTGATCCAGACCTGATCTAGACCTGATCCAGACCTGATCTAGTCTGACAGGTTTCAGAAGAACTGGTCTAGAAAGGAAACTTTAACTGTTTCATTACCGTAGTGGAATCACATGTTCATATCACAGCAACACGACCAGATTAAATGTGGCAGAAACATGAAAATAAAACCAGAAATAAGAAAGTTTCCTCCCAGCATCCTTAAAAACATCCAGACTTCTCTTTGTCCTTTTAGAAGGAAACATCTGCAGCTTCCATGCGGTTCTTCGTCCATGTTTCAGAGGACAAACATGGAAACTGTGTGTGAGGGACTGATGCTGCTTTTGCTGCTGATGAGCAGCATCACTGGCAGTTTTTCACACAACCACAATCACCGTTTTACCATCATTACAATCTGAAACGGTGACACTAATGTCAGGGAATTATATCCCCATTTATCTTTTTATCGATTACTGTTACATCCATAATTTATGCACGCTTCGGATCACAGGGTGACGAAACGTCCACTTTCACACGGACATGTCGTCCTTTTGAGAGGTAGAAAACGCTCCCAACGTTTTTCAAAAATCATCTGGGAAGGAGCCGCAGCTCAGAGCAGCCGGAGTTACCTGGTGACCACGTCACCTGCTGTCCCAGACGTCGGGAACGCACTAAACCCATGTTTTCATGTTGGTGCAGGTATGGGAAGCTTAGTACCAGCTGGAAAGCAGGAACTCTTGTGTTCTGCATAAACACGGACCTCTTTTTTCCTTCTTGTCTGGTGTTTGTATTTATCACATTATTACATTCTGAAGAGAAAAACACCAGCAGAAAGACACTCGGTCTAAATTGATCTTCTTCACCCCACAAAAACTACACTGAATGCTACAGTATTTATTCCAAACACCTAAAAATATCATCATATGTATATAATATAAATTAAGTACAGATGTTTAAAGATTAGCGCAAAGTGTCTCTGAGGAAATTCTAGAAATGAAACTCCTAGAAATAAGGTCCTGGTTGAAAAAAAGAGAAAGTAATCCTCTAGGTTCTTGCCTTCTGGAAGGATTAATTGGTTTAATCATGTTATTGTTACACTGAACTGATGCTTCTCTGTATTTCACGGGGAAATACTGCATAGAAAGCACGTGAAAAAAATGCATTTAAATGGCAATATTAGTGGGAAAAAAAGAAAAAAAATTACAACTAGATTTTCTCCCCCAGAATCGTTTAGCCCTAGTGGCCAGTGGGGTGGCCAGCTTTTCGTTAAGGGGGGCCATGGCCACCCCTGGCCACCCCTTGGGGGCGTCCTTGCCTCTGGCTCAGATAAATACAGGAATGCAGAACTTAAACACGTTCACTCCACATTTCCTCATCAAATAACATATTTAGGAAGTTATCTCTGATCCAAAACGCAACTTCCGTAAGAGAAAAATAGCATTTAGTAGCAGAAAGCCTTCGCATATGCTGGTTTTAGGTGCCATCACGTGTGCGCGTACAGGTCGCCATGAACGGCTCCAAGCATTCTGGATATGTTCATTTACGCGTGGAAACGAGTTAAATCCCGCTGAGGACATCCTCCATCCTCCATCCTCCACCCTCCACCGTTTCCTACCTGTCGGCTTCAGGTGGATGTGAGGCTTCCAGGAGACATCCAGCAGTCTGAGCTCTTCCTCGTACTGGACGATGGTTCTTTCAACCTCCGCGAATATTTCTGTCGCAGCAGCGGTGAGTCTCTCTCACAGACAAACCTCCTCAGATGCTGGACTGAAGACATGCTCGATGAAACACCCCAAAAGCCGCGAAAATCACTCCAAACCGCGGGACCGGGACGTGTCGCTCCTCATAGATATCCGTGTTTACATCTATGGTCGCTCCTGCAGGCTCTTCTTCTTCTGCGGATTTCTTGTCGGCGGACAGACAAACTTAGAGCTGCGTCAGCGCCCTCTGCTGGTGGTAAAACTGTACATACGCTTTGTGTTCAGTCAGAATGATTCATCTTCTTCCGTTGAAGAAAAGGCTAAATTCACAATAATAACTCAAATAACAAGAAACTAATAATAAAAGAAAAAATACAAAATTATAATTTAGAGGAAAACAGCATTGCTGTTGAGTTGGAGTTGAAAATAATCATTTAAAAAAACAAACAAAACTGTCCAAGACACATTAGAGCAGTGATTCTTAACCATGGGGCCGCAGCCCAAGCTCCGGCCTCGAGCGCCACCTAGAGGGTCGCGAAAAAACTTTCCGTATATTTTCACTGTTATAAATAACAGTGAAAATGGATTGCAATGTAGCCTCCCCACACCTGGTGGCGCTAATTTGTCACAGTTCAACAAACAAGCAGAAGAAGACACTCAGCTAGCCGCTAGCCTGTAGCAAATGTTGAAAAGAAGAATTAAACTAAATTATAAAGAGAAAAATGGTCCCAAAATGACCCTAAAATGGCAAAAATCCAATGTATTAAACGTGGATTAGTAAGTGGAGAGAACAAAGCAGAGCTGAGAAGTCTGGATGGAACACCAGCTAATGCTAACGTTAATGCTAATGCTAACGGAAGCCCTGAGGCCTGCTTCTGCAAGCTAGCTCATCTAGAAACAAACATCTAAGTGTTGCCCATTAGACGGTCTGAAAACATTTCCTCCTATCTTCCTGCTGTGGGATGATTTGAAAATGAAAAAAAAACTCATAAGATGGAAGACATGCATGAAGTTAGGTACAAGTGGGAATTGAACCCACAACCACCTGTACAGGAGGCAAAAACCTTAACTGTTGAGCTATGGGTTCAAAAAGATGATCAAAGCAGAAAAGGACTCCTTTTAAACAGGTTCCTTTCTCACTTCAGACAAGTCCCAGAAAACAACATGGTTTGGATGGTATTATTATTTAGAAGTGCATATTATTTGGCCTTTTTACAACAATCTCACGGACAAAAGGGCTCCATGTGCTCTAACAGTAACCACATGACAGCATGTGGACACATGTCATCTTCTAAAAAGAACAAATGTCATGAGGAAAAGACCATTTCACATGGATTGCTTGTTTGAGCTCCGTTGTTTGCACACTGAAATACTTCCAAATGAACAAATCTCATTAGTGATATTGTATTTACAACATAAAAACACATCTAACGTTAACACACAGGCCTTCTTTTGGTCAACAGACTAGAAAATATTTTTCACTCTTTTCTATTGAAAGTTCACTTCATTGAAACACCGCAAAAACTCAAATCTTAACGAGTCTATTTTTCTAATTTCTAATCAAAATATCTCATCACACTCCAAATAGGACAAAATCACCTAAAGACAAACATTTCAGTGAGATATAGGAACTTGTTTTTAGGAAATGTATCTTAGTTCAAGAAATCTTCTCAAGAAAATACTGCTTGGTCTACTGACAGAATTTTTAAGCTTATTACAAGCAAAATAAGATCTTTTTTTAAACTTATTTTAAGAGTGGCCAAGATTCTTACTTTGCTTGTAATAAGTAAATAAAATTGCCAAACGTTCCTATATTTCACTGAAATATTTCTCTTTCAGTAACTTGATCTTACTTTGAATTTGATGAGATATTTTTAAGACAAGTAAGAACAATATACTTGGTAAAATTTGAGTTTTTGCAGTGAAAAACAAAGTTAACTGTGAAATATGCAAAAACAATAAAGGCTACATGTCTGTCCTCAGTACTAAATATGTGAGCATGATACAACATGCTGGTTTTCCAGCTATTTAGGACCTGTTCTTTTGATTAATCCTAATAAAAACAGTCAAATATTGAATTACTATGTAAATAATTCCTGAGAAAGTGGAGAAATCCTCCTGAATTTGACCTCGCTGTTAAGTCCTTGATAAAAGCTTGAAGAGAAATACCCACTCGTCCAATTGAGCTGCCGAGTTTCCTGAATGGAAGAAATAAAGATGCAATGTTAGAGGAGAAACAGACCTCCATAGCTGCTGTCCAGCCCAAAGGAACAGCTGTTGTAAGCAAGTTCCTGGAACATGGAACGCTTACTTTCAACTGCTGCTTAGTGACATCAATTCCATTTTCCCCATTTAAGGTAGGCCCCACCCACAAGCCTGCATTCCAAAAGGGGGTGGAGTTTGTGATGCATGTGATCTGAAACAAACACACGGTCTGAAAACATTTCCTCCTATCTTCCTGCTGTGGGATGATTGGAAAATGAAAAAAAAAACTCATAAGATGGAAGACATGCATGAAGTTAGGTACAAGTGGGAATTGAACCCACAACCACCTGTACAGGAGGCAAAAACCTTAACTGTTGAGCTATGGGTTCAAAAAGAAATCCCAGCAGAAAAGGACTCCTTTTAAATAGGTTCCTTTCTCACTTCAGACAAGTCCCAGAAAACAACATGGTTTGGATGGTATTATTATTTAGAAGTGCATATTATTTGGGCTTTTTACAACAATCTCAAGGACAAAAGGGCTCCATGTGCTCTAACAGTAACCACATGACAGCATGTGGACACATGTCATCTTCTAAAAAGAACAAATGTCATGAGGAAAAGACCATTTCACATGGATTGCTTGTTTGAGCTCCGTTCTTTGCACACTGAAATACTTCCAAATGAACAAATCTCATTAGTGATATTGTATTTACAACATAAAAACACAGCTAACGTTAACACACAGGCCTTGTTTTGGTCAACAGACTAGAAAATATTTTTCACTCTTTTCTATTGAAAGTTCACTTCATTGAAACACCGCAAAAACTCAAATCTTAACGAGTATATTTTTCTAATTTCTAATCAAAATATCTCATCACACTCCAAATAGGACAAAATCACCTAAAGACAAACATTTCATAGGTAGGTAGGTATTCATAGGTAGGTAATTTATTTCGAGACATGTAATAACCAAAGATGATCATACATTAATGAACTAACAATGATGAAAACATTAGAAAAAGTTAACAAAATAAACCAACTATACACATAGTTTTCAATAAACACATCCGAAAGGGAGTGGGAAGAAGTATAAACTTATAATATCCCACCCCTTTTTATCCAATCAATATCACTCAGTCACTTAGCTTCCAATTAATGTCATAACTTTAGTAGTAATATGTTAACAACAGCAGTTAGTATAACATTAATAACAATTACAATGACATTACTATGCAAAAACTAGCGATATCAATATTACTACTACTACTACCAATACCAATGGCAATAATAATAATAATAATGATAATAATGACACCCTGTTCACTTGTTATTACTTAACTATTTCCTAGTATTACTCTGATGAATGTAGTATTACTAATAATAAAAAAATAGCCATAATATGGTAACATAGCAATTATTATTAGAACAATAACAAAAATAATTATGACATTACTATGCAATAACTAGTGATGCCAGTATAATTTATGATACCAATAACAATTGTAATATAAACATCCTATTTTCCTTTTATTACTCAAAGTTGAATGCAATCTCTCAATACGACCATTTACACATGTAAAAAACAACAGAACAAAAAGACAATGACAGAAAACACCCCATGAAAATCAGATACCTTCTTCATTTTCGTACCGAGTATAAATTATTTCTATGTACATTTTCTTAAACTGTCCCATAGTTGGACATTCCCTGAGGGTCCTTTTCATGTTATTCCACAGTTTAACCCCACAAACTGAAATACAGAAAGTCTTCCTTCTTGTGCGTACTTTCGGTGGTCTGAGATTAAATTGCTTCCTTAACTTATAACCCCCTTCCCTCCAAGTGAATAATTTTTGAATGTTTTCTGGTAAGAGATTATTATTTGCTTTATATAATGTCTGTGCTGTCTGAAATTCTACAATGTCTCTGAACTTTATGAGTCTTGATTGTAAGAACAATGAGTTAGTGTGATCCCTGTATCCTGCACCATGTATAATCCGTACTGCTTTCTTTTGCAACGTGAGTAATGAGTGTACTGTACTAATGTAATTATTACCCCATACTTCTGCACAATAACTGAGATATGGAAGAACTAATGAACAGTAAAGTATTCTAAGTGATTTATAATCCAGTGTCTGCTTTGCTTTATTTAATACTGCAATGCATCTTGAGATTTTAGTTTGTATGTGTTTAATATGCGATTTCCAGCTTAGTTTCTCGTCAATAATCACCCCTAAAAATTTTATTTCCTTCGCTCTCTCAATAGTAACCCCATCCAACTGTATGTCCAAATGCATTTCAGTTCTGTGATTCCCAAATAGTATAATCCTTGTTTTGCTCAGGTTTAACGATAACTTATTTCTGTCCAACCACCCTTTTAACTTTATCAGTTCAGTATTAATTACTTGGGTCAAGGTTTGTAAATCACTACCAGAACAAAAGATATTCGTGTCATCTGCAAATAAAACCATCTTAAATACTTCTGAAACCTTGCATATATCATTGATATAAAGTAAAAAGAGTTTAGGGCCCAATACTGACCCCTGGGGGACGCCACAGACAATGTCCAAACATGGTGAACAAACATTTCCCAATTTCACAAACTGTTTCCTTTCAGTCAAATAACTTTGGAGCCAGGCCAGTGGTTCCCCTCTGATCCCATACCGATCCAGTTTCTGAAGTAGAATGCCATGATTTATTGTGTCAAAAAGCTTTTTTTTTAAATCTATGAATATCCCCACTGAATACTGTTTTTCATCTACTGAATCACTAATTCCCTCAACTGAATCAATTAATGCCATTGATGTTGCTCTGTTAGATCTAAACCCATATTGGCTTTCAGTGAGTAGTTTATGTTTTTCTATGAATTTATCCAATCGATTGTTGAACAGTTTTTCTAGAATTTTTGAAAATTGAGATAATAATGACACAGGTCTATAGTTTGTGAATTGGTGTTTGTTTCCAGATTTGTACAGAGGTATGACTTTGGCTATTTTCATTTTATTTGGAAATATACCAGTTTGAAATGATAAATTACATATGTATGTTAAGGGTTTTGAGATCTCCTCAATCACTCTTTTGATCACAGTCATATCAATGCCATCACAGTCCTCAGATGTCTTATTTGCACAACTAGCCACAGTATTTATAATATCTCTCTTTCACTGCTGTGAGAAACATTGAATTCAGGTTCCGGTCTATTAATCCACCAACTTGCTTCACAGATGTTGGTGGATCAGAATTTGCTCTGCGAGATCGGGGCCAACACTTACAAAGAATTTATTCATTCTGTAGGCCACCTCCTTCATATTGTACTTTTCTGTATTATTGATAATAAAATACTTAGGTAACTTAACTGAGTAGAGCTATTTTTTATTACAGTATTTAATATGTTCCATATCCCTTTAATATTACTCTTGTTATCATCTAATAGTTTGTTATAATATTCTTTCCTAGCTTTCCTTAAAATGTTTGTTAACTTGTTTTTATATTTCTTATACTTGCTTTCTGCCTCCTTAGTCCTTTGCCTAATGAATTCTCTGTATAGCGTGTTTTTCTTCTTGCAGGCATTCTGTAACCCTTTCGTAATCCAGGGGTGATCAGCATATTTGACCTTTTTATTGATTATTTGTACAGGACAATTTATATCATATAGTTTACTAAATATGCTTAAGAATTCCTCATATGCACTATTTATGTCATCTCTATCATATACAGAATCCCAAGTCTGTAACATTAAATCATTTTTAAACGCTCCGAGTGATTCCTCTGTTCTAGTTCTTCTGTATATAATTTTATGCTCAGGTGGATTAGTCTTGTGTCCATTTTCATGTATTATGAAAATCGGCAGATGGTCACTAATATCATTAATAAATAGACCACTTTTTGTACTGTTTACAATGTCATTTGTAAATATATTGTCAATTAGAGAAGCACAGTGAGAAGTTATCCTGCTAGGTCTGGTGATTTTGGGGCATAGATTCATACTGTACATCATGTTTATAAAATCATCTATTATTTTGTGTTTATTTGGATTAAGCAGATCTATATTAAAGTCTCCACAGAGGAAAATTGTCTTAGAACTCTTATTTACAAAAGTGCCCTCCATCCACTCTATGAACTGTTCAATTTGTGAAGCTGGTGTCCTGTATATACAACTGATCAGTACAGATTTGTTCTTATCTTTGTACAACTCAACTGTTATGCATTCAAGCATATTATCAACCACCAATGACATACTGTCAATCACTATAAAGTCAATATTTTTGTCCACATACAGTGCAACTCCACCTCCACCTTTGTTTCTTCTGTCCACATGTACAAACTCATAACCTTCCAGATCAAAGTCCTCCCCTTTTTCTGTGTTGATCCATGTTTCAGATACTGCAATTTCAGTGAGATATAGGAACTTGTTTTTAGGAAATGTCTCTTAGTTCAAGAAATCTTCTCAAGAAAATACTGCTTGGTCTACTGACAGAATTTTTAAGCTTATTACAAGCAAAATGAAATAAGTTTAAAAAAAGATCTTAAGAGTGGCAGAGATTCTTACTTTGTTTGTAATAAGCAAATAAAATTGCCAAACGTTCCTATATTTCACTGAAATATTTCTCTTTCAGTAACTTGATCTTACTTTGAATTTGATGAGATATTTTTAAGACAAGTAAGAACAATATACTTGGTAAAATTTGAGTTTTTGCAGTGAAAAACAAAGTTAACTGTGAAATATGCAAAAACAATAAAGGCTACATGTCTGTCCTCAGTACTAAATACGTGAACATGATACAACATGCTGGTTTTCCAGCTATTTAGGACCTGTTCTTTTGATTAATCCTAATAAAAACAGTCAAATATTGAATTACTATGTAAATAATTCCTGAGAAAGTGGAGAAATCCTCCTGAATTCAACCTAGCTGTTAAGTCCTTGATAAAAGCTTGAAGAGAAATACCCACGCGTCCAATTGTGTTGCCGAGTTTCCTGAATGGAAGAAATAAAGATGCAATGTTAGAGGAGAAACAGACCTCCATAGCTGCTGTCCAGCCCAAAGGAACAGCTGTTGTAAGCAAGTTCCTGGAACATGGAACGCTTACTTTCAACTGCTGCTTAGTGACATCAATTCCATTTTCCCCATTTAAGGTAGGCCCCACCCACAAGCCTGCATTCCAAAAGGGGGCGGAGTTTGTGATGCATGTGATCTGAAACAGACACACGGTCTGAAAACATTTCCTCCTATCTTCCTGCTGTGGGATGATTGGAAAATGAAAAAAAAAAACTCATAAGATGGAAAACATGCATGAAGTTAGGTACAAGTGGGAATTGAACCCACAACCACCTGTACAGGAGGCAAAAACCTTAACTGTTGAGCTATGGGTTCAAAAAGAGATCAAAGCAGAAAAGGACTCCTTTTAAACAGGTTCCTTTCTCACTTCAGACAAGTCCCAGAAAACAACATGGTTTGGATGGTTTTATTATTTAGAAGTGCATATTATTTGGGCTTTTTACAACAATCTCAAGGACAAAAGGGCTCCATGTGCTCTAACAGTAACCACATGACAGCATGTGGACACATGTCATCTTCTAAAAAGAACAAATGTCATGAGGAAAAGACCATTTCACATGGATTGCTTGTTTGAGCTCCGTTGTTTGCACACTGAAATACTTCCAAATGAACAAATCTCATTAGTGATATTGTATTTACAACAGAAAAACACATCTAACGTTAACACACAGGCCTTGTTTTGGTCAACAGACTAGAAAATATTTTTCACACTTTTCTATGGAAAGTTCATTTCATTGAAACACCGCAAAAACTCAAATCTTAACGAGTATATTTATCTAATTTCTAATCAAAATATCTCATCACACTCCAAATAGGACAAAATCACCTAAAGACAAACATTTCAGTGAGATATAGGAACTTGTTTTTAGGAAATGTATCTTAGTTCAAGAAATCTTCTCAAGAAAATACTGCTTGGTCTACTGACAGAATTTTTAAGCTTATTACAAGCAAAATAAGATCTTTTTTTAAACTTATTTTAAGAGTGGCCAAGATTCTTACTTTGCTTGTAATAAGCAAATAAAATTGCCAAACGTTCCTATATTTCACTGAAATGTTTCTCTTTCAGTAACTTGATCTTACTTTGAATTTGATGAGATATTTTTAAGACAAGTAAGAACAATATACTTGGTAAAATTTGAATTTTTGCAGTCAAAAAAAAAAAGTTAACTGTGAAATATGCAAAAACAATAAAGGCTACATGTCTGTCCTCAGTACTAAATATGTCAACATGATACAACATGCTGGTTTTCCAGCTATTTAGGACCTGTTCTTTTGATTAATCCTAATAAAAACAGTCAAATATTGAATTACTATGAAAATAATTCCTGAGAAAGTGGTGAAATCCTCCTGAATTCGACCTAGCTGTTAAGTCCTTGATAAAAGCTTGAAGAGAAATACCCACGCGTCCAATTGAGCTGCCGAGTTTCCTGAATGGAAGAAATAAAGATGCAATGTTAGAGGAGAAACAGACCTCCATAGCTGCTGTCCAGCCCAAAGGAACAGCTGTTGTAAGCAAGTTCCTGGAACATGGAACGCTTACTTTCAACTGCTGCTTAGTGACATCAATTCCATTTTCCCCATTTAAGGTAGGCCCCACCCACAAGCCTGCATTCCAAAAGGGGGTGGAGTTTGTGATGCATGTGATCTGAAACAAACACACGGTCTGAAAACATTTCCTCCTATCTTCCTGCTGTGGGATGATTGGAAAATGAAAAAAAAAACTCATAAGATGGAAGACATGCATGAAGTTAGGTACAAGTGGGAATTGAACCCACAACCACCTGTACAGGAGGCAAAAACCTTAACTGTTGAGCTATGGGTTCATAAAGAAATCAAAGCAGAAAAGGACTCCTTTTAAACAGGTTCCTTTCTCACTTCAGACAAGTCCCAGAAAACAACATGGTTTGGATGGTTTTATTATTTAGAAGTGCATATTATTTGGCCTTTTTACAACAATCTCAAGGACAAAAGGGCTCCATGTGCTCTAACAGTAACCACATGACAGCATGTGGACACATGTCATCTTCTAAAAAGAACAAATGTCATGAGGAAAAGACCATTTCACATGGATTGCTTGTTTGAGCTCCGTTGTTTGCACACTGAAATACTTCCAAATGAACAAATCTCATTAGTGATATAGTATTTACAACATAAAAACACAGCTAACGTTAACACACAGGTCTTGTTTTGGTCAACAGACTAGAAAATATTTTTCACTCTTTTCTATTGAAAGTTCACTTCATTGAAACACTGCAAAAACTCAAATCTTAACGAGTGTATTTTTCTAATTTCTAATCAAAATATCTCATCACACTCCAAATAGGACAAAATCACCTAAAGACAAACATTTCAGTGAGATATAGGAACTTGTTTTTAGAAAATGTATCTTAGTTTAACAAATCTTCTCAAGAAAATACTGCTTGGTCTACTGACAGAATTTTTAAGCTTATTACAAGCAAAATAAGATCTTTTTTTAAACTTATTTTAAGAGTGGCCAAGATTCTCACTTTGCTTGTAATAAGCAAATAAAATTGCCAAATGTTCCTATATTTCACTGAAATATTTCTCTTTCAGTAACTTGATCTTACTTTGAATTTGATGAGATATTTTTAAGACAAGTAAGAACAATATACTTGGTAAAATTTGAGTTTTTGCAGTGAAAAACAAAGTTAACTGTGAAATATGCAAAAACAGTCATATATTGAATTACTATGTACCGTATTTTCCGGACTATAAGTCGCTCCTGAGTATAAGTCGCATCAGTCAAAAAATGCATCATGGACAGTAAAAAAACATATCAGTCGCACCGGACTATAAGTCGTATTTATTTTTTCGGATTTTTCATATCTAAAAATTACCCAATCAGTTCAGTTTCAAAGGTAATGCTTGTAAATGATCATAAACATCATAAGTAAGAAGGATAAACATGTTTTTTGAGGATTTGTTCCACTGCACAGACAGTACAGCCAGAAGTCCAAAATAAGCTCCTCTCACTGAGATAAAGCTATTTTGGCATTTTTGCCCTTGGAGCAGAATATAGTTGTCACAAGCCTAAAATGCCCTTTTTGACATTAGACGGTGATATTTACTCCTGGCTCATGTCAATCAATATGAATTGATACTGAAAAATATGTTAAATTGTATATATTTTTATATATAAGTCGCACTGGACTATAAATCGCACAAGCTGCCAAACTATGAAAAAATGTGCGACTTATAGTCCGGAAAATACGGTAAATAATTCCTGAGAAAGTGGTGAAATCCTCCTGAATTCGACCTAGCTGTTAAGTCCTTGATAAAAGCTTGAAGAGAAATACCCACGCGTCCAATTGAGCTGCCGAGTTTGCTTAATGGAAGAAATAAAGATGCAATGTTAGAGGAGAAACAGACCTCCATAGCTGCTGTCCAGCCCAAAGGAACACCTGTTGTAAGCAAGCTCCTGGAACATGGAACGCTTACTTTCAACTGCTGCTTAGTGACATCAATTCCATTTTCCCCATTTAAGGTAGGCCCCACCCACAAGCCTGCATTCCAAAAGGGGGTGGAGTTTGTGATGCATGTGATCTGAAACAAACACACGGTCTGAAAACATTTCCTCCTATCTTCCTGCTGTGGGATGATTGGAAAATGAAAAAAAAAACTCATAAGATGGAAAACATGCATGAAGTTAGGTACAAGTGGGAATTGAACCCACAACCACCTGTACAGGAGGCAAAAACCTTAACTGTTGAGCTATGGGTTCAAAAAGAAAACAAAGCAGAAAAGGACTCCTTTTAAACAGGTTCCTTTCTCACTTCAGACAAGTCCCAGGAAACAACATGGTTTGGATGGTATTATTATTTAGAAGTGCATATTATTTGGGATTTTTACAACAATCTCAAGGACAAAAGGGCTCCATGTGCTCTAACAGTAACCACATGACAGCATGTGGACACATGTCATCTTCTAAAAAGAACAAATGTCATGAGGAAAAGACCATTTCACATGGATTGCTTGTTTGAGCTCCGTTGTTTGCACACTGAAATACTTCCAAATGAACAAATCTCATTAGTGATATTGTATTTACAACATAAAAACACAGCTAACGTTAACACACAGGCCTTGTTTTGGTCAACAGACTAGAAAATATTTTTCACTCTTTTCTATTGAAAGTTCACTTCATTGAAACACCACAAAAACTCAAATCTTAACGAGTATATTTATCTAATTTCTAATCAAAATATCTCATCACACTCCAAATAGGACAAAATCACCTAAAGACAAACATTTCAGTGAGATATAGGAACTTGTTTTTAGGAAATGTCTCTTAGTTCAAGAAATCTTCTCAAGAAAATACTGCTTGGTCTACTGACAGAATTTTTAAGCTTATTACAAGCAAAATGAAATAAGTTTAAAAAAAGATCTTAAGAGTGGCAGAGATTCTTACTTTGCTTGTTATAAGCAAATAAAATTGCCAAACGTTCCTATATTTCACTGAAATATTTCTCTTTCAGTAACTTGATCTTACTTTGAATTTGATGAGATATTTTTAAGACAAGTAAGAACAATATACTTGGTAAAATTTGAGTTTTTGCAGTGAAAAACAAAGTTAACTGTGAAATATGCAAAAACAATAAAGGCTACATGTCTGTCCTCAGTACTAAATATGTGAGCATGATACAACATGCTGGTTTTCCAGCTATTTAGGACCTGTTCTTTTGATTAATCCTAATAAAAACAGTCAAATATTGAATTACTATGTAAATAATTCCTGAGAAAGTGGAGAAATCCTCCTGAATTTGACCTAGCTGTTAAGTCCTTGATAAAAGCTTGAAGAGAAATACCCACGCGTCCAATTGAGCTGCCGAGTTTCCTGAATGGAAGAAATAAAGATGCAATGTTAGAGGAGAAACAGACCTCCATAGCTGCTGTCCAGCCCAAAGGAACAGCTGTTGTAAGCAAGTTCCTGGAACATGGAACGCTTACTTTCAACTGCTGCTTAGTGACATCAATTCCATTTTCCCCATTTAAGGTAGGCCCCACCCACAAGCCTGCATTCCAAAAGGGGGTGGAGTTTGTGATGCATGTGATCTGAGAAAAACACACGTGCTGCGTCCCAAATCGCATACTTGCATACTCAATACTCAAAATTTTGAGTATACTACATCTAAATGAAAAGCAGTATGCATAGTATGTGAAAATTAAGTATGCAAAAGTACCCGGATGACGTACTCAAACCCGTCAAGATTTTGAGTACGCGACTGTGGACACTCACCAGTGGAAAGATGGCAGCGGAGAGCGGTTCTTCGTACGAGTCCACAGTGAACACGGCGGCTCTTTACAAATGTAAGTTTGTGTTGTTTTTCTCAAAATGCCTTTTACCATGAAGAACCACCAGCTGTGGTCATTTTCAACGTATTTGTGGTGTACCGATGTTTATTTTAAATGCGAACGGTGTCGCTAACGCTCATGCTAGTTAGCTATTAGCTGCCGGGTTACGAAGCATTACCCACAATAACCAGGCGAATAAAAATAACCGGTGTCGGTACACGATCGTCATGGACCAGAGAGTGTACGGCCAATAATACACTGTTATAATAGTATTGTTCCGTCCAAATTATTGAAGTATTTTAACTTTGGTGGCGCGCCGTGGTGCTTTCGCTGTCGGCTCGGTCAGCTGCACTCATATCAACAAAAGAGTGAATTTCCCCGTTAAATGTTAATATTGTGGTAAATGAGATGAGTTTTTGCCTTCGCTGCTGGGGAGGCTGGTATTAGAGCCAGCCTCAGATGGGTAGATGGTTTGTCAATACTACCAGCATTAGTTATGGAGGTTTTATCTGTAGCATTATTTGTTTACTTATTATATGATTTCTGTAACGTATGTTTTGCTCTTTCTAGGGGCAGACGAGGATACCCGGGGACTCTGCCTGGAGGGCACTGGGGCATTGATCTGGCAGTACATCCTGGTACCCGGTTTTGAGGCGGAGTGAAAAAAAAGGAAAAATGTCTGAAATAAAATCAGTTTAATTTATATTAATAGTGGTGTGGTTTTGTTTATTTTTTTGCTGTCTTTTTTGCATTTACTTATTTTTTATAGTGTCCTCACAGTAACATGCTGTAACACTGATGCTTCAATAACAATGATGTAATATAATTACCTTTTACTTACATTATGTATTACGCTCATACTTGCGTATTTTTTCATTTTAAGTATTTCTAGCATATTTGTAATTACATCTGTGTGGACACAAGTTTGAGTTTAAAATTACGTCAGATGTACTGGTAGGTTCACACAAATTACCATCGGCTGCAAACCTGCGCAGCTTCAGCCAGTAGCAGGAGATCAATTTGCCGGCGCCGATTTCGGCGTAAGGCTTCCCTAAGGATGTTCATGTTATCCTGATGAGAAATAACCAGAAAAAAAACACTTAACGGTAAAAAGCGCCGGCAGAAGATGGCGGCAGTGCGCTGTGGCTGTACGCTGGTCAAAAATTTCCGTAGAAGAAGTCGGCACCGGTGTTTCATTTCCGATGAGTACTCCACACGGGAGTATGCGATTTGGGACAGCACTGCATACTTGAAAGTCACATACTAAGCCACTAAGTACATAGTATGGTTAGTGTACTAAATTTGGAATTTTGAGTATAGAGTATGCAAGTATGCGATTTGGGACGCAGCAACGGTCTGAAAACATTTCCTCCTATCTTCCTGCTGTGGGATGATTTGAAAATGAAAAAAAAACTCATAAGATGGAAGACATGCATGAAGTTAGGTACAAGTGGGGATTGAACCCACAACCACCTGTACAGGAGGCAAAAACCTTAACTGTTGAGCTATGGGTTCAAAAAGAGATCAGAACAGAAAAGGACTCCTTTTAAATATGTTCCTTTCTCACTTCAGACAAGTCCCAGAAAACAACATGGTTTGGATGGTTTTATTATTTAGAAGTGCATATTATTTGGGCTTTTTACACCAATCTGAAGGACAAAAGGGCTCCATGTGCTCTAACAGTAACCACATGACAGCATGTGGACACATGTCATCTTCTAAAAAGAACAAATGTCATGAGGAAAAGACCATTTCACATGGATTGCTTGTTTGAGCTCCGTTCTTTGCACACTGAAATACTTCCAAATGAACAAATCTCATTAGTGATATTGTATTTACAACATAAAAACACATCTAACGTTAACACACAGGCCTTGTTTTGGTCAACAGACTAGAAAATATTTTTTACTCTTTTCTATTGAAAGTTCACTTCATTGAAACACCGCAAGAACTCAAATCTTAACGAGTATATTTTTCTAATTTCTAATCAAAATATCTCATCACACTCCAAATAGACAAAATCACCTAAAGACAAACATTTCAGTGAGATATAGGAACTTATTTTTAGGAAATGTATCTTAGTTCAAGAAATCTTCTCAAGAAAATACTGCTTGGTCTACTGACAGAATTTTTAAGCTTATTACAAGCAAAATAAGATCTTTTTTTTAAACTTATTTTAAGAGTGGCCAAGATTCTCACTTTGCTTGTAATAAGCAAATAAAATTTCCAATTGTTTCTATATTTCACTGAAATATTTCTCTTTCAGTAACTTGATCTTACTTTGAATTTGATGAGATATTTTTAAGACAAGTAAGAACAATATACTTGGTAAAATTTGAGTTTTTGCAGTGAAAAACAAAGTTATCTGTGAAATATGCAAAAACAATGAAGGCTACATGTCTGTCCTCAGTACTAAATATGTGAACATGATACAACATGCTGGTTTTCCAGCTATTTAGGACCTGTTCTTTTGATTAATCCTAATAAAAACAGTCAAATATTGAATTACTATGCAAATAATTCCTGAGAAAGTGGAGAAATCCTCCTGAATTTGACCTAGCTGTTAAGTCCTTGATAAAAGCTTGAAGAGAAATACCCACGTGTCCAATTGAGCTGCCAAGTTTCCTTAATGGAAGAAATAAAGATGCAATGTTTAGGGATGTATATCGTTATGATTTTATCGATACCGATACCAATATCGATACTCCTTATCGATACCGGTATTTATCGATTCTCTTATTGATACTATAACATAATTTAGAGTAAATAATAAAGACATTACAAGATCCAGTGGTGGAGAATATTTGTTCAGATGATGTTGAAGAAGCCTGGACATAAAAGTGGGTGAAGGACAGCTGGGAGAATAAGGGAATTGTGTCTGTCTTAGTCCATCATTGTGATTATTTGACTGCGTAATGATAACTTGATGGTTAGGTAGATGTACAAAAAGTATCAATAAGAGTATCGTTAGTCCAGAATCTTAACGGTACCCTGGTATCGTTAAGATTAGGAACCGGTACCAAACGATACCGGTACTCGGTATACATCCCTAGCAATGTTAGAGGAGAAACAGACCTCCATAGCTGCTGTCCAGCCCAAAGGAACACCTGTTGTAAGCAAGTTCCTGGAACATGGAACGCTTACTTTCAACTGCTGCTTAGTGACATCAATTCCATTTTCCCCATTTAAGGTAGGCCCCACCCACAAGCCTGCATTCCAAAAGGGGGTGGAGTTTGTGATGCATGTGATCTGAAACAAACACACGGTCTGAAATCATTTCCTCCTATCTTCCTGTTGTGGGATGATTTGAAAATGAAAAAAAACTCATAAGATGGAAGACATGCATGAAGTTAGGTACAAGTGGGAATTGAACCCACAACCACCTGTACAGGAGGCAAAAACCTTAACTGTTGAGCTATGGGTTCAAAAAGAGATCCAAACAGAAAAGGACTCCTTTTAAACAGGTTCCTTTCTCACTTCAGACAAGTCCCAGAAAAAAACATGGTTTGGATGGTATTATTATTTAGAAGTGCATATTATTTGGGCTTTTTACAACAATCTCAAGGACAAAAGGGCTCCATGTGCTCTAACAGTAACCACATGACAGCATGTGGACACATGTCATCTTCTAAAAAGAACAAATGTCATGAGGAAAAGACCATTTCACATGGATTGCTTGTTTGAGCTCCGTTCTTTGCACACTGAAATACTTCCAAATGAACAAATCTCATTAGTGATATTGTATTTACAACAGAAAAACACAGCTAACGTTAACACACAGGCCTTGTTTTGGTCAACAGACTAGAAAATATTTTTCACTCTTTTCTATTGAAAGTTCACTTCATTGAAACACCGCAAAAACTCAAATCTTAACGAGTATATTTATCTAATTTCTAATCAAAATATCTCATCACTCTCCAAATAGGACAAAATCACCTAAAGACAAACATTTCAGTGAGATATAGGGACTTGTTTTTAGGAAATGTATCTTAGTTCAAGAAATCTTCTCAAGAAAATACTGCTTGGTCTACTGACAGAATTTTTTAAGCTTATTACAAGCAAAATAAGATCTTTTTTTAAACTTATTTTAAGAGTGGCCAAGATTCTTACTTTGCTTGTAATAAGCAAATAAAATTGCCAAACGTTCCTATATTTCACTGAAATATTTCTCTTTCAGTAACTTGATCTTACTTTGAATTTGATGAGATATTTTTAAGACAAGTAAGAACAATATACTTGGTAAAATTTGAGTTTTTGCAGTGAAAAACAAAGTTAACTGTGAAATATGCAAAAACAATAAAGGCTACATGTCTGTCCTCAGTACTAAATATGTGAGCATGATACAACATGCTGGTTTTCCAGCTATTTAGGACCTGTTCTTTTGACTAATCCTAATAAAAACAGTCAAATATTGAATTACTATGTAAATAATTCCTGAGAAAGTGGAGAAATCCTCCTGAATTTGACCTAGCTGTTAAGTCCTTGATAAAAGCTTGAAGAGAAATACCCACGCGTCCAATTGACCTATGGCTAAACCACGCCCCCAAATGCGATGAGCCAATCACAGTGCGCACAGCTATCCCATACACTCGGACATTCTCTGCTTGAATGTCCATTGAAATGCATTGAAGTTAGCCCGTTTTTGTTCGTTTTTATGTGTTCTTTTTAGTTTAAAATGGTCAAACGGTGTGCATAGGGGTACATGCAACTCCAACACTAGGTATCCTGAGAGGCTGGGTGACAGGGTGTATTTTTTGGCTTTTACCAAGTCACATCGAGCCAAAGTTATGCAGCAGACCACCACATCAACTGAACGTGGATAAAATGAACAAGGATGTCTACATTTGTTCTAAGGTAAGGCAACATCGTATTTGAGGAAACATGTTGTCACTTTGCTGGAAAGAAATATGAAGTTACCTTCCCTAACGTTAGTTTAAGTTGGCTAACGCTAGCTAAACATGCTAGTTTTGGTACGTGGTAACGGTACATAAGACGCTGTCGTGTAGTACAGGTGTGGTGTAGTAACGTCGGTAACGACACGCCTCTGGCTTCCAAGCTGCAGCCAGACTGCTCCGCTTCCGTGGCTGTTTGATCAGTTTTTGTCAGATGATCACTTTTTGGCACAACAACAGCAGCCGTGTAGCAGTTTGTGCAAGAAACTGAGGGAGCGACACGGGTCACATTCAGAGATTCACAGGCTGATTTCTACTCCCAGTTTAAGACTTGTGAACAATTTCTTTTTGTTTGTTTTGTTTTTATGTTTTTTTATTTATCTTGTCATGATTTCTCTGTCTGATCACGTGTCTGCTGTCCGTGTTGACAGCTGTCATCTCCCGAGATGTCACATAGCGCCTGTCACCGAATGTTGTTTGTCCGAGTGAGTGGAGGGGACGTGGCTTAGCCATAGGTCAATTGTGTTGCCGAGTTTCCTGAATGGAAGAAATAAAGATGCAATGTTAGAGGAGAAACAGACCTCCATAGCTGCTGTCCAGCCCAAAGGAACAGCTGTTGTAAGCAAGTTCCTGGAACATGGAACGCTTACTTTCAACTGCTGCTTAGTGACATCAATTCCATTTCCCCCATTTAAGGTAGGCCCCACCCACAAGCCTGCATTTCAAAAGGAAATTAGTTTATGATGCATGTAAGATCTGGAAACAAACACTGTCTGAAAACATTTCCTCTGTCTTCCTGCTGTGGAATGATTAGAAAATGAAAAAAAAAAAAAACTCCTAAGATGGAAGACATGCATGAAGTTAGGTACAAGTGGGAATTGAACCCACAACCACCTGTACAGGAGGCAAAAACCTTAACTGTTGAGCTATGGGTTCAAAAAGAGATCCGAACAGAAAAGGACTCCTCCCAAACAGGTTCCTTTCTCACTTCAGACAAGTCCCAGAAAACAACATGGTTTGGATGGTATTATTATTTAGAAGTGCATATTATTTGGCCTTTTTTACAACAATCTCAAGGACAAAAGGGCTCCATGTGCTCTAACAGTAACCACATGACAGCATGTGGACACATGTCATCTTCTAAAAAGAACAAATGTCATGAGGAAAAGACCATTTCACATGGATTGCTTGTTTGAGCTCCGTTCTTTGCACACTGAAATACTTCCAAATGAACAAATCTCATTAGTGATATTGTATTTACAACATAAAAACACAGTTAACGTTAACACACAGGCCTTGTTTTGGTCAACAGACTAGAAAATATTTTTCACACTTTTCTATTGAAGTTCACTTCATTGAAACACCGCAAAAACTCAAATCTTAACGAGTATATTTTTCTAATTTCTAATCAAAAAACTCATCACACTCCAAATAGGACAAAAATCACCTAAAGACAAACATTT